>OY755246.1:18230496-18565496 GCA_963576725.1 Azorinus chamasolen | reverse complement strand
TTTCATTGTTTTCTGCTGATTATACAATACTCGCACTGTTTATCACACAAAATTAAAAAACGATCCTGAATGCTGACATTGTTTTCTGCTGGCAAAGCGTTTCTACAGTCAATCCCTATATGGTACGGCATCACTTATCACGTTCTCAAGAACAACTTCAGGACACCTCTGGTCTCAGGGAAAACTGCAGGGCCCTCTGGTCTCAATGACAACTTCAGGGCACCTCTGGTCTCAGGGAAAACTGCAGGACGCCTCTGGTCTCAAGGACAACTTCAGGGCACCTCTGGTCTCAAGGACAACTACATGATACCTCTGGTCCCAATGGCAACTTCAAGACACATCTGGTATCACGGACAACTTCAGGACACTTCTGGTCTCCTCGTATATCAGACCGGAGATTCTCTTCACACTGCCACGACGAGCCAGACGACAGCTAGCTGGCTTAGTGATATTCTGTATGTTATGACGCAGAACTTTTCGGTGACGCTTAGTGCCTTCTTTTCCTAGACCTTTTCCTCCTTTGCCTCTGCCCGACATGGTTGTGGATGGTTCAAATCCGAATATACACACGTTATCTCTGTTGGATTGAAATAAATATGGTTTACACACTCTGCCTTCTACCTTAACCCATTTACTCCATGCATATTCATGTAAGAAGTAATGCCATCATTAATATCAATTAGATTAATTGTAATAAAACCATATGGATGTAGAAGTGTTTGGCGATGTCAGAACCTGGGCCCATGCTTATAAAGCTTTTTTAGTTGAGTCTTGAGTTCTCAAGCTTTTGAATGGTCCGATTTGAGCCAAAGACTCAAATCTGACCAATCAAAAACTTGAGAACGAACCCGGACTCAATTAAAAGTTTTGTAAGCATGGACCCTGTAGAATTGTATCTATATGACATAATAAAACGGTTCCTGGTATCGGTTTTCGACGTATAAATGGAGTAAAGGGTTAACCCTGTCCTGCATATAAATCGCAAATTACCACATTACAATGTTAACCCTTCTCTTGCTGAATTTTAAAATGCATTTCTTCTTCTATACCCATGCCCTGTTGTATAATTACATATATCTTCACGGTGTACACGTATTTTGCTGTGAAATCGCTGCTATGGAGTGCACTGGTTGCACAATCAACTTGTAAATAGTGCAGACCCTGATGAGACAGCTCCTGCAGGAGCTGTCTCATCTGGGTCTTCACTATTAACAGGTAGGTATATTGACGTGAATAGCAAGCGAAGGGTTAATGTCAGCCATAGTGTTTCGAACAAGCGTAAGAGGGTCGGGAAACCTTGGGTGAGTAATGAACTGTCTGCATTGTGGAACAGAGTCTGTGAATTTAAAGGTCGATGGTTACAGTGTAAAAATTGCCATGGTAAACCTGTACTTAAAGTTGGTTATGTAAATTGTCGAAAATAATTTGATCATGTTGTACAGGTTACTGGGCTCGGTTACAAAAGGAGTTGGTCTTAATGGTGACCCGCGGGGAATCGGTAAAGTAAGTATCGCTCATTCCAAGAGTAAAGCAATTCGTACGTTATGTGTGATGACGGGTCCATAACGTTCGATCTTAGCATTGTTTTAGATAAGTGGAAAGTATTTTAGCTCTTCATTTAATTGCTCCAAATATACAGGAGGTACATGTATGCGCAGCGAGTCGTCAGCAACCACTCCGATGGACCCATCCATGAATAATAGTATTTCTATTTTTGAGGTTATCAAGACTATAAACCATGCAAAAGTAGGTAAATCACGCGGCATGAACGACATTCCGTCTGAGGTGGTAAGGAATGACATGTCTGTTGCGTTTATACACTGTTTAGTTTATATATTTATTTTAACTCTGGGACTGTTCCATCGTAATGGGGGTAAGGTAGTCATTAACACAATACCCAAATCGAACACTTCAGATATGAGGGATCCATTGTCATATAAAGCTATAACTCATGCCCTTGCTGATATTACTAATTGAACGGATTGAGTCTAATTGAGTCTACTCTTTGAGCAATTATATACTTTTCTAACTCCACCGTTTTGTTGTTAAATAACCGTTTACTATCACAAGACATATAATATAGGTTGACTGCAACATGTGACGTCAATGGAAGTCTATATGCACACAAAGGCATAAGAACCTTAATTGGTGTCTTCGTAGAAGTTCCATATCTTGTACAAACTGGTGTTATGCTATTAAACTCTCTTGACTTATCATTGTTATGAATGTAAATTAATGGTCATGCATACAATATCAGGTATGTGATTGATCAGGCTGTTAGTAAATTAACAGTACGTCATATGTATGAATGACAAATGTCTGTTTCTACGGAGTTAGAAGATTATTGTACATAAATTATGCCACAATCACACAGATCACCTATTGCCAAATTCAGATGCGGGTTGCGCCTCTTAAAATTGAAACAGGTCAATGTCTGAACCTGTCAGTTGTTGACGGATGTGTTAACGTTAATATAGACGGATCCCATGCTAGTATTCATTTACCAGCTTATAAAGATATGAGATGAGATCTCTTTGCTAAAGTAGGAAATCACTGTAACCGTTTCACACAGCTGGATGAAGTTGATACGCTCCGTGTTTTATTATCCACCAATTCTTTTGTGAAAAAATGTTGCAAGAACCTGTTTTTATATTTTAAGAACAAGACGCATTTTATTGTACATGTACAAATAATCCCACTAGTCCATAATTGCGATTGTCTTATATTCCCTGTATTATCTAATTAAGCGTTATTTCATTTGCTATGATATCTTATCAGAGTATGAAACATCACCGTTATTCAGTTTATATCAGGTCTGGTCGGATATGATATCCGTTTTTAGACACATTTTAATTTTTTGAATATACTCTTATAGATACACTAAGGTGCTTTTTGTGATTTGAATTGTATTCTCGCTAAATTTTCACTCTAGCTAGTTTTTAAATCACCAGCGCATCCTGTGATACGATTGCTTGTAGAATAGCGGTGGTACGTCTTCTTTTAACACTGTATATAGCAGTTGTAATTGTGCTATATACCTGTCATATTCTCTTATAATTCATATTCGAATGGCATTGTACATGTACATAATTATAAAATTTAGATTTATGGACACTGGAATAGTAAAATGGACCGAGGGCCTAGCCCAGGTCTATATCTCCTTTTCTTACCAGGCCGATAAATCCTCAAATTGACTGAACCAAAATTGCAACACTTGTTTTGGTATTAGGTATACCCTACAGAAGATCTCTCTTCACAAGAATATGCCGTTAACATATATGACTCGGACTTAGAACACGCCATCTAAAAGTTTTGACGTCATTTGCTTAGAAACAGGACGTCGACTGGTTAAGGTCAATACATGGGCCTGGGTTTGACGTAAGGGCGCATCAAACGTGCGTTTACATGTGAGAATATTCTGAAGCACTTGACGTGTGTTGCAATTGGATGCTTTCTATTGATTGCATCCATATTTATAAGAACTTCCATTTAACCCTTCGCTTGCTATTCACGTCAATATACCGACATGTAAATAGTAAAGACCCAGATGAGACAGCTCCTGCAGGAGCTGTCTCATCAGGGTCTGCATTATTCACAAGTTGACTGTGCAACCAGTGCACTCCACAGCAGTGAGTGCACGGCGAAATACTTTTACACAGTGAATATATATGTAAATATACAACAGGGCATGGGTAAAGAAGGAGAAATGAATTTTAAAATTCAGCAAGCGAAGGGTACCGGTATTCTGTTAGCATTTCTAGCTATTTGTCATTGCTCCTTTGACGTGACGTCATTTTACTAGGTTTCTAAGCATTTCCGCACGTAGATTTATTCTTAACCCCCCCCCCCCCCCCCGACCAATACGCGTGTGCTTTAATCGTGTTTCGGATTTGAATGATACAGTTTAACTCCAAACGTTTCTGTTAATTGTTAAGACCCTGACTCTGACTGCTTCCTGTTCATTTGATGTGACATTTCCAAATCGAATTATAACGGTATACAGTGACACGATTTATCAATGCATTGTTTCAAAGTAATTATTGTTTCATTGTAACTTGGTATTTTTATTTAACCCGCCCCCGCCACGTTCACCCTGACTAGTATTTACAAACAGCTTGGATCAAGTAAAGACACCGTGTAACTCGCCATCTCATCAGGACCCAGTTGTTTGACACTCGACCACTAGTTGATCGAATTAGTACTAGTCAAACTTCAACATACCCAACTTTGAACAGACATTATTGTTTCTCAATGGGATAAGGGTTACTCGACTTGTGCATTTTCTCAGTGGGATAAGGGTTACTTGACTTGTGTAAGGGTTACTCGACTTGTGTAAGGGTTACTCGACTTATGCATTTTTCAAGACCGGAATATAAGGTGACGTCTCTGCGACGAATACCTATGAATTCGGAATATCAATAAACTCAAAATACCAATTAACTCAAACCTCGGAATACTATAAATCACGAATACCAATAAACTCGAAACTCGAAATACAAATATACTTGGAGTACCAATAAACTCGGAATACCAATGGACTCAGAATACTCATTAATTCATAAACTAGGAATACTACTAAACCCTGAATACCAACAAACTCTTTTCTCGGAATACAAAAGAATCTCGAAAAACCAATACACTCGAAACTTGGAATATCAATATTCTTGGAATACCAATACAATCGGAACCAATCAACTCGGAATACTAATAAACTTCAAACTCGGTATACCAATAAACTTGGACAAACAATAAAATCGTGATTCGGACAACGAATATATTCGGAACACTAATAAATTTCAGACTAAACTTAGACTGCCAATAAAATCGGAACGCGGAATACCAATGAACTCAGAATGTCAATAAACTCGGGATACCAATGGACTAGGAATGCCAATAAGCTAGGGATACCAATGAACTAGGAATGCCAATAAGCTCGGAATACCAATGAACTCAGAAATCTAATAAGCTCGGGATACCAATGAACTCGGAATACCAGTATACTCGGAATACTAATATGCTCCGAATATCACTAAACTCGGAATACCAATAAACTAGAAATCCAGAATACCACTAAATTCGAACTAATATTATCTAATTATTAATAAACCGTTGATTTTAGAATTTCGATAACATACTGGTTTTGTAGGGAGATATAATGTTGTGTAATACACGCCAGTTCCTGGCCATACTATAATGGTTGTCAATGGGTTTTCAGAACGCTGCATATAAGTGAAGTTGTAAGCATTTTAGTCAGTTTGCTTGCATTTAGATAAATTGTGGAAATTCAGAGTAACATAAAAGGACTGTCACCCTATTGTCAGCACCCCGATATTGATATAACGATGTGGATATTTTGATTTTTCATTTTTTTTTAACTCGGCGCTTAAAGGTAAATACGAGTTTAACTAGATGTTTGTTTTTTGTCACAAGAACAGATGTCCCCCTATTCATCCTATTTCCAATACACAATTGTAATATCTGTATAGATACACACAAGTTATTGCCTTTGCCTTTGGTATCCATAAGAGACACTTAAAATCTCAGTTGTACAAGACGTCACACTGAGCAACATGCCTGTGAAATTTGGTGGCTCTACCCCTAGCGGTTTCAGAGATACACATTGCACAAAGTTTGTATAATTTTAAGTCATCGGGGGCAATAACTCCAAAGTTGTCAGGGAGAGACATGTAAAAACCCTGGTGCACAACAACTCATGCTGGTAAACATTCTTTGCTCCAGCAGTTTCAGAGATACGTACGACACAAGTGTGTGATAGACAGACGGACATACGGACGGACGCTCTTACATATGAACACTTGTTGGGTATTTCCTTTGTTTAAAAGTAACCAACAATGGCCCAAAAATACCCAACACTATAGACGGAATGAGTAGCATTTATCGTTATCTATTGTTCTTCAAACCCAGCTAGTGTCTACATGTCCATCCGGACAGACAGATGGACAAACGAACAGACAACTCTGGCAAAAGTAATACACCCCTCCCTCCATAAAAGAAGGAGACATAATCCGCAGATTAGTCTCGCAACGTTTGTTTATTGAATCTTTCATAAAACCTTCCTCGTCAACAAAGGTATGGTGCAGAGAAAAAACAAACTAACGGTCATCAACTGAATTCACGCCCTCTCAAACCTCGGTTGCATCTTTTTCGTCGGAAACTCGACAAACATTGTTGCCTTTGGTTAAGGATAGCCGTTCTCAGGAATTACCTATTGGAGATTAGCAGCAATGGCCGTTCCTCGGTTAAGGATAGCCGTTCTCAGGAATGACCTATTGGAGATTAGCAGCAATGGCCGTTCCTCGGTTAAGGATTGTCTTAGTGTTTTTACTATACATACTTTGAGTACATTAGAAACAAATAATAGGATTGCTGTTTGCAACCTATGATGTCGCAAAACCTTATCCCGCTATCCGCGACTTGACTCGCATTTGCAAACAGCTTGGATCCAGATTAGACGCCGAGTACTTCGTTACCTCAACACTATCCATGCTGTTTAGCAGTCGGCCAATAGCTTGTCTAAATCAGAACTAGTCCAAATGCACCATATCCACACTTGAGCCAGATATTATATTGTAACAGCGGGGCTAAGTGTTTACTCCATAACGCTCTCAATATAAATACGAGAGAGACACAAGGTTTTCTAAACTTTTCAGAGACCATGCACGGGGTAAGCATCGTTGGCATTGTTATTGCTGCATTGTGTCTACGCATCCAGCAGGGTCACGGCTACCATACGCATTATCCATTTAGGGTAAGTACTTCAAAAATATACAGTAGAACATGTCTTAAGAGGCCATTCATTTAATTAACATAATATTCTTAAAAGAAGGTAGTTGTTTAATGCAGGGCAAAAGTAATTCAGAAAGCTCTTGTAGGAACTTTCTGCATTTTTTACCTGCATTAAGATACCACTTAAAGAGCGATAATAATACGCATTTTAGTGTTCGAATAATCGAGATTTCACTGTCTTAACCCTTCGCTTGCTATTCACGTCAATATACCTACCTTTAAATAGTGAAGACCCAGATGAGACAGCTCCTGCAGGAGCTGTCTCATCAGGGTCTGCACTATTTACAAGTTGATTGTGCAACCAGTGCACTCCACAGCAGTGATTGCACAGCGAAATACAATGTACGTGTACACAGTGAAAATATATGTAATTATACAACAGGGAATGGGTAAAGAAGGAGAAATGTATTTCAAATTCAGCAAGCGAAGGGTTAAAACATTTGTACCTTATTTCGAACATATTCATTAACAGTATTAAAAACCACATAAAGCTACCACCAACAGGGTGTCGGTAATTCTGGGTTTTAAAGGCGGATGGGGTCTGTTCTGTTTGTTAATGGAGTTTGATAGATTTGTTTCTAAAATGGCTACACTGTTTCACCTTCCATATTTCCTTATAAATATTTTGCCCATGAATATTCAGTAGGTATTGCAATTTCGAGTAAATATGAAAACAGGGAAAGGGTTAATCAATCACCTGTTCTTATAGACATATATGTTCATTCATGATGTGGTTGCACTGGTGGGATTTTCTTCACTTCATTCAATGATCATTTATACTGCTATTCTTGGCCCGGCTCGCATTTGCAACCAGTTAGGACCCAGCCAAAACACCGAGTAACTATACATTCTATAAGTGTGCTATTGATGACTTATTGCCAGTTTTGGTTAACTCTTTCCTTCATATAAACACATTTTCGCGCATTTGCAAAGGCAGTAGACTCAGATCTGGCGGATCCTATAAATAGGAGCCGTTTGATCAGGGTCCGCACTGTTTGCTTGTAGAATAATATAGATTCGATTCTACAGTTTCTACCAATACCAACATATGTGTATATATGCCATTACAAAAAAGTGTTCATTAATACTCGTGATTTCCTAATTTTTTCCATGATTATCAAAGAAGGGAAAGGTCGAGACTTTTAACCAAGTGTTTCTATCAAGTGACTTTCTGGAAGCATGCAGATCTGCTATAATTGTACCGTTACATAGACAGAGTGGTGTAAACGAGACTAAACATTGCGCTTCTAGATACTGAGAGGTATTAACCCTTCGCTTGCTGAATTTTAAAACACATTTCTCCTTCTTTACCAATTCCCTGTTGTATAATTACATACACCTTTACTGTGTACAAGAATATCGCTGAGCAATCACTGCTGTGGAGTGCACTGGTTGCACAATCAACTTGTAAATAGTGCAGACCCTGATGAGACAGCTCCTGCAGGAGCTGTCTCATCTGGGTCTTCACTATTTAAAGGTAGGTATATTGACGTGAATAGCAAGCGAAGGGTTAAGACAGTGAAATCTCGATTATTCGAACACTAAAATGCGTATTATTATCGCTCTTTAAGACAAGTGGCTCTAGGAGCTTTCTGTATGACTTTCACCATGCATTAACCATTTCCCTGGTGAATATCCATGTGGGAAATAATGACGTGATGAATATCAATAAGATTATTTTTTATAATGGTATATGAACACATGACACTTCGGCTCAGGCAGAAGCTGTAGAATCAGATCTATGTTGCGCCATAAGCAAACACGACAGACCCTGAACAGACGGGTCCTATAGGAGCCGTCTGATCTGGGTCTACTCTGTTTGCAGACGCGTCAAAATGCGCTTGCATAAGGGAAAGGGTTAAGCAGCCACCTGCCTGAAAGGGTCGTAATTCTTCTATACAGAAAATTCGAACAGTCGAGATTTTACTGTTGTATAACTGATACAGTTTGAAACAGCATTTCACGCTATTAACAGAGATAGTCTAAAATATGTAGTAAATCATAGGCAAGTTCTAATAGGTATTTACAGAAAAAATGTACAGTAAATGGAAACATAAGTAATCAAATCAATTGCAATGTTGGATTAAAGCAGGGGTGTTTGTTATCTCCGAAACTCTTCACATCCTTTTGATAAATGACAGCATACATGTATACTGTTTAAAGGTTGTGGCTAGTCTGGGATTAAGCTAGGACCAATCAGATGGAACATTTTCTATTGGTGTTGGCAGACGTCCTGATACTACCATCTGATACGGTTTTAGGATTATAAAGAGAGTAGAACACGTGCACTAATTTTGTCATGAGTACTCACATAATATAAATTTGGATAAATGAAAAGTATGGTATCAAAGTATGAAAAGTAAATGAAAGTAAACTATCGATTCAGGAGAAACGGACATTTAGAATTGAACCAAATCTGATTATAGTAAAACCTCTCTATAACGGCCACTAAATTTAATGAAATATTGTGTGTTAAAGACAGGTGACTGCCCTAGATATCAACTAATTAATACGATTTTGTGGCCGTTATAGAGAGGTTTTACTGTATTAGTAGTATTTCATATGCTGGTGTTATTGGTGTTATTTTACTTCTAGTTCATCGAGTAATGCAATGGCTACGTAACAGACTGCAAAAAAAGAAAAAAATAAGTTCCTGAATTTCTACATTACGATATATAATGTATTGGGTCCGTTTCCTTACATCTTTTTGAAGGCTTTGTTACAAAAAATGTACCTGTATTGATGCATAGGTCTAAAACTCATAAAAGCATCTATCTAATACAACTGTATTAGCTGAGTGTAGAATGTTCCCGCCGTATACAGAATCTAGCATACGTGCTTTTGAATACAGTGAAACCTCTCTATAACGACCACTAAATTGTGTTAATTGGTTGGTATTTAAGGCAGGTGGCTGCTTAAAGCAAGGTGAAAGTAAAACAGAACGCTCCTATAGGAGCGTTCTTTTTACTTTCACCTTGCTTTAAGCAGCCATCTGCTTTTAACAAAAATACTTGATCTAATGTAGCTGCCGTTATAGAGAGGTTTTACTGTACTTGTTACGGGTTTGAAAATACCATTGAGCAGATATACTTAATTATACTATGGTATGCTTTTGACCCTATACTCTGGATCTACACTGTTTACCAATGCCCCTTTTAAGGGACACCGTGCATTTGTGATATACATATGGTAAATTATTGTGAAGAGACATAAACCCGTCAATAGTACTTACGCCCTCTTATCACACTTACCTCCCTTCAATTTCAAATATTTTATTATTATTATTATTATTATTATTATTATTATTATTATTATTATTATTATTATCACTATCATCATATTATATTTATATAGCGCTTTTTCACACGATACTTATGTGAGTTTAAAAGCGTTTCACATGAATAAATTAAATTACAAAACTGAATATATTTAATGCATATAGCATAACTAAAACAACAGATATTTAAGATATACATGTAAATATTGATGAGAATAATAAAAATGGAATTAATTTAAGGATCAAACTTAGAAACCAAATCATCTTAATCTCTTAATCTGTAAGCGTCTATACCCGTTAATCAAGGAAAACAGACGCTTACTCTGACTAGTTTGTGTCAGCTCACTCAGATCGCCAAATTATATGAAGAGTCCAGTACGTCACACATTTACGACCTAGAACCACCTGGCGTGGGTGTATGCATGGCACAGAACACTGCACACAAAATATTGCCTTGCACATATGAATAACAGAATAGGTCACTTTTATAGGTAATACATATATACTACACAATGCAATACAAAAATTACAAATATGCAGCCATTACATATGTCTTATTGACAGGCGGTGGCTTAATGCAGGAGTTTTCTGTAATCATTTCGTCCTGTATTAAGTACATTATATCCATATTCTTGTAACCCTTTACTCCGTGCATATTCATGTAAGAAATCATGGCATCCTGAAATTGTTGAACTAGATATATGTTATTGCATAAGCAAATAGAACAGATTTCCTGATTAGAGGGCTCCAGATCCAGCTGATCCGGATCTATTCTCTTTGCGAATGTGTTGAAAAGCGTGTCTATGGTGTAGATTGTGAAAAAGCATTACAATGTTATTACGATACACTTCACACAGTAGTATATCATCGAGATATATAATAGAAGCTGAAATGTAATAGTTATGATTCCTATGTTTTCTCTCCGTTTACAGATAATTACACTTGTTGAGGACAGCTCTGTGTGTTCGTCGAGAATGGCGTGCGGGTTTTCGTTTTGTAAATGGCACAGCAATATAAAAACGAGCCTGAAATCGTGTATGCTAATGGAAAGCGGGTACGGAAGATCACACTTATATAATACATGTATATTCCTTATCATATAATATATTCAGTTTGCACTTACATGTGATGTTATTATAACCTGATAAACCCTTTGAATACTGACTGTTAAGAGTGATACCCCCTCTAAGTTGGACACTTAGTGAAGTAGATTTTAGATATTTTCCAGCAGATTGTTACTTAATGCTGGGTGAAGTCATGCTGAAAGCTCCTTTGGGAACATCCACCAGTTATAAAGACCGACATTGATATTAATTCGAAATTCCGGTTCAGACAAGGTTTGGTGTGTCTTTATATTAATGGATAATTGCCATCTACAATACAATACGTATCTGGCGCATTCAGATCAATAGCCGCGATAAACAATATACATTGTAGTACCAACCAGGAAATATAGCACGTGATAAATACGAGAAGTGGGCGTACATTGTATTTGGTACATTTCAAGCACATGCCCTTTTCATGTTCAAGTTTTTTTGTCTATAGAAAACTGAACCAATAAAATAGCGTCTTAGTTCCAAATTAAAAACCACTCCATTATAACCAACTGTTGTTTAAAAACAGACAATAAAAACGTTTTTTCTAACTTTATTACAGACCAATGTCAGATTTTGTGCATAAAGATTAATCTCTGTACAAACCATGCAAAGTATGAATACATATTGCATTCTCTTGCACACCATTGACCTTTGACTTGTCCATTTCAGCTGCACATGCCCAGAGGCCACCATATGTACCAAGACGGACCACGTCACCACTGGATCGGACTATATCACCTTCAACTATTACTGCACGAGTCCAAGTCATTTGCGCAGTCATACGTACCATAAGCGATCAGCCCAGCAGAGACACGGTCATGTCAGGCACGCTAGCTCTAGAAATAGACAAACAAACCCAGCAGAGACACGGTCATATCGAGCACGCTAGCTCTAGAAATAGACAAACAACCCAGCAGAGACACGGTCATATCAGGCACGCTAGCTCTAGCAACAGACAAACAACCCAGCAGAGACACGGTCATATCAGGCACGCTAGCTCTAACAACAGACAAACAACCCAGCAGAGACACGGTCATATCAGGCACTCTAGCTCTAGCAACAGACAAACAACCCAGCAGAGACACGGTCATATCAGGCACTCTAGCTCTAGCAACAGACAAACAACCCAGCAGAAACACGGTCATATCAGGCACGATGGCTCTAGCAACAGACAAACAACCCAGCAGAGACACGATCATATCAGGCACGCTGGCTCTAGCAACAGACAAACAACCCAGCAGAGACACGGTCATATCAAGCACGCTAGCTCTAGAAATAGACAAACAACCCCAGCAGAGACACGGTCATATCAGGCACGCTAGCTCTAGCAACAGACAAACAACCCAGCAGAGACACGGTCATATCAGGCACGCTGGCTCTAGCAACAGACAAACAACCCAGCAGAGACACGGTCATATCAGGCACGCTAACTCTAGACACAGACAAACAACCCAGCAGAGACACGGCCATATCAGGCATGCTAGCTCTAGAAATAGACAAACAACCCAGCAGAAACACGGTCATATCAGACACGCTGGCTCTAGAAATAGACAAACAAACCCAGCAGAGACACGGTCATATCAGGCACGCTAGCTCTAGAAATAGACAAACAACGCAGCAGAGACAAGGTCATATCAGGCACTCTAGCTCTAGCAACAGACAAACCCAGCAGAGACACGGTCATATCAGGCACGCTAGCTCTAGAAATAGACAAACAAACCCAGCAGAGACACGGTCATATCACACACTCTAGCTCTAGCAACAGACAAACAACCCAACAGAGACACGGTCATATCAGGCACGCTGGCTCTAGCAACAGACAAACAACCCAACAGAGACACGGTCATATCAAGCACGCTAGCTCTAGCAACAGACAAACCACCCAGCAGAGACACGGTCATATCAGGCACGCTAGCTCTAGCAACAGACAAACGACCCAGCAGAGACACGGTCATATCAGGCACTCTAGCTCTAGCAACAGACAAACAACCCAGCAGAGACACGGTCATATCAGGCACGCTAGCTCTAGCAACAGACAAACAACCCAGCAGAGACACGGTCATATCAGGCACGCTAGCTCTAGCAACAGACAAACAACCCAGCAGAGACACGGTCATATCAGGCACGCTAGCTCTAGCAACAGACAAACAACCCAGCAAAGACACGGTCATATCAAGCACGCTAGCTCTAGAAATAGACAAACAACCCAACAGAGACACGGTCATATCAGGCACGCTAGCTCTAGCAACAGACAAATAACCCAGCAGAGACACGGTCATATCAGGCACGCTAGCTCTAGCAACAGACAAACAACCCAGCAGAGACACGGTCATATCAAGCACGCTAGCTCTAGCAACAGACAAACAACCCAGCAGAGACACGGTCATATCAGGCACGCTAGCTCTAGCAACAGACAAACAACCCAGCAAAGACACGGTCATATCAAGCACGCTAGCTCTAGAAATAGACAAACAACCCAGCAGAGACACGGTCATATCAGGCACGCTAGCTCTAGCAACAGACAAATAACCCAGCAGAGACACGGTCATATCAGGCACGCTAGCTCTAGCAACAGACAAACAACCCAGCAGAGACACGGTCATATCAAGCACGCTAGCTCTAGCAACAGACAAACAACCCAGCAGAGACACGGTCATATCAGGCACGCTAGCTCTAGCAACAGACAAACAACCCAGCAGAGACACGGTCATATCAAGCACGCTAGCTCTAGCAACAGACAAACAACCCAGCAGAGACACGGTCATATCAGGCACGCTAGCTCTAGCAACAGACAAACAACCCAGCAAAGACACGGTCATATCATGCACGCTAGCTCTAGCAACAGACAAACAACCCAGCAGAGACACGGTCATATCAGGCACGCTAGCTCTTGTAACAGACAAATAACCCAGCAGAGACACGGTCATATCAGGCACGCTAGCTCTAGCAACAGACAAACAAACCAGCAGAGACACGGTCATATCAAGCACGCTAGCTCTAGCGACAGACAAACAACCCAGCAGAGACACGGTCATATCAGACACGCTAGCTCTAGAAATAGACAAACAACCCAGCAGAGACACGATCATATCAGGCACTCTAGCTCTAGCAACAGACAAACAACCCAGCAGAGACACGGTCATATCAGGCACGCTAGCTCTAGCAACAAACAAACAACCCAGCAGAGACACGGTCATATCAGGCACGCTAGCTCTAGAAATAGACAAACAACCCAGCAGAGACACGGTCATATCAGGCACGCTAGCTC
Organism: Azorinus chamasolen; assembly: GCA_963576725.1. Taxonomy (NCBI): domain Eukaryota; kingdom Metazoa; phylum Mollusca; class Bivalvia; order Cardiida; family Solecurtidae; genus Azorinus; species Azorinus chamasolen. Next base: position 18,551,047 of record OY755246.1, on the reverse strand, counting down.
TAGCAACAGACAAACAACCCAGCAAAGACACGGTCATATCAGGCACGCTAGCCCTAGCAACAGACAAACAACCCAGCAGAGACACGGTCATATCAGGCACGCTAGCTCTAGAAATAGACAAACAACCCAGCAGAGACACGGTCATATCAGGCACGCTAGCTCTAGAAATAGACAAACAACCCAGCAGAGACACGGTCATATCAGGCACGCTAGCTCTAGAAATAGACAAACAACCCAGCAGAGACACGGTTATATCAGACACGCTGGCTCTAGACACAGACTCTGATGTGGGGAGCTGATATGGTGTAACATACAACAATGTCAATGGTGATCAATGGCAACGACAGATACAGTGAAACCTCTCTAAACCTGACGTTCAATTTAGTATAGGTATCGGTCTTGGAGACAGATGGTAGCTTAATGTAGGGTGCAAGGAGCTTTCTGCATGACATTCATCCTGCATTAAATAGCCACCTACCTAAAAGTATCTACATTCTTCTCATCAATAATTCCAATTTAGGGTTTTTTTTACTGCAGTAGTTTGTGTTTACCCTTCTCTTGCTATTCACGTCAATATACCTACCTGTAAATAGTGAAGACCCAGATGAGACAGCTCCTGCAGGAGCTGTCTCATCTGGTTCTGCACTATTTACAAGTTGATTGTGCAATCAATGCACTCCACAGCAGTGATTTTTCAAAAGGTACCCCGTCCCCCACGAAAACAGCCACGAAACCAAATCAATAATTGCAATAGTACATTATATGTGAGGAGCTAGTACAGAGTACCAGTAGGAATTAGCCGTAGTTTTGTTTGTTTCCCCATGCTTAACCCTTCGCTTGCTGAATTTTAAAATACATTTCTCCTTCTTTACCCATGCCCTGTTGTATAATTACATATATCTTCACTGTGTACAGGTATTTCGCTGTGCAATCACTGCTGTGGAGTGCACTGGTTGCATAGGTAAATTGGTAAATAGTGCAGACCCTGATGAGACAGCTCCTGCAGGAGCTGTCTCATCTGGGTCTTCACTATTTACAGGTAGGTATATTGACGCGAATAGCAAGCGAAGGGTTAATTCTTTACTCCATGAATATTCATGTAAGAGGTAATAACATCGTGAATAGGATCTGTCAGGTCTAGTCTACTCGATCAACAAACTGATTCAGTTGAACTTCGGTATCTCGAACCTCAAGGGATTATACGAGTTACTTTGAGATAACAGATGTTCGAGTCACCCGATTTCTAATCGGACAATTTTGTCAGGTTTACAGCTTAACACATGTCTAAAGTAATGTTAGGAGCTTTCAGTATTACTTTCGACCTGCATTAAGCTGTCACGTGTGTTTCTAAATATGCATAGTGATACATTTTCGAATAATTCTGTATTGTAAATTTTGAAATGACCGAACTTTAATCTCGAGGTATCCCGAAGTTCAAGTTACCCAATTTAACCGAGTTCAATTGTTTTTATGGAGTAAATGGTTAAAACAATAATTATATACCTGAAATGAATTGTAAATAAAACGAAATACAAAATAAATCCAATCAGTCTTATTTGTATATTATACTATGATGTTACAATTTGCTTATGCTCTTACATTCAATATCGATATTATGTGAGATAAACGTTACTCACTAGAACTTGATCGAAACCGACTATAGCTGTGTAATATACAGAATACAGAATATTTTATTAGGCATAAAATGTACATGCATTCATAGCTTTAATCATATACTGTTAATAGCAAACACATGAAAACAATTTGGAGGAAGAGAACATTTTCGTAGGAGAACTAAATTGCCGTTTAGACATCGTTTCACTATTTTATACTTATTATATAGAGCAGGGGTATTCGAGAAAAAAAAGTGTTTTTGTTGGGTCAGAACCTATCTTTTGGTATCAAAGAAATCATCACTCTTGATGAGCAGTTATCTATTTTGTCTCAGAATATTAACACGCTTTTATAACGAGTCGCCAAAGTGACAACCAAGCTTTCTAGGGCGCATGTTTACTCTGAGGTTCGAATATGGAAATACGCTATAATTCAAGTCGAAACACCATATAACTGGTCTATAAGGCATGGCCTCCGTCTGATATCATGAATGGATATCGTGTACTCACAATTTCTTCAAATAATAATTTTCTAAAAATCTCTACAAGCTTGATATTGATATTGGCGAAAGTCATAACATTCGGTTTGTGATTTCAAGCCAAGGACAACCATATAAAGTAGCAGGGGATAGCCGTACAATATAATCTGGCTTATCCGACACCTGGTTAAGACAGAAACCTGCTTTATCTGACAATAATTTTCAGTCCCAAATGACGAATGACATACAGTCGAACCACGATAGCTCTAAGTCGCTTACCCTTATTTCGAAGTTAATATGTGGTAGCCATGTTTAACTTCGAAATAAGGGTGACACTATCCTCTGCTACTTGATCAGTGTCAACCTGTGTCTTAGACGGGTTGGTTGTCACTTTCGCGACTCGTTGCAAAAGGATGTTAATTTTCTGAGAAAAAAATAGATGACTGCTCATCAAGAGTGATGATTTCTTTGATAAATGAGACACAGTTTATGGAAATCGGTGGTCAAATAAGCTTTCAAGGACGATTTTTGAGCAGATTTCTGCCGGTGTTGAATACCTTTTACTTATTATATAGAGCAGGGGTGTTCGCGAAAAACAAATGATTTTTTTGGTTGGGTCAGAAAACAATATTTTGGTATGTTTTAGATACTTATGACATGTGATTAAAAATAATGTATTTGTGATGGAAATGTTTTTGTTGTTGTTGAGACATAGCATGCGAAGAGCACCTGTGGCACAAATCATGCCTAATATGTGTGTTTGCGTGGGATTGAGAATAGAAATGCGCGGACACAGCATGTCGTGTTTGACAGTAAATCAATTTATGCCTAGTAACACTTGATAGGGACCAAGGCAAACTGGGTAGACCAAGATCCCTAAGAGTCCTCTGATCAAGCTCTGCACTGGACAATTATTTTCAAAGATTAAACCGGTGAACCTATTAGTGCAGACACACAACGTAAAATCAGATTAAATGTATTTCAAACTACAAACACTTGGACGAGTTTACAATCTACACGTTGTAACTAAACACTGAGTTACAAAACAATCAATCAAATCAAAATTTATATGAGCTGACCGACAGAAATCAATCTATTGACGATACAAAATTTGCTTCCGCATGAAACTCTAAATAACCAGATGACGTAGGCAATTTCCAACAGAAAAACATTCAACTGTTTAACTATACAAATTTCAACAATAACATCTCTCCACTACAATCACTCGAAAGAAGACTAATGGTTTTGAAACATGTGGTAGCTTAATGCAGGTCAAAGTTTACATTTGTAATGCGTTAAGCAATCACATGCTGTTACAGATTCAATTACTGTACACGGAATACATGGTTCACAGCTACAGAACATGATAATATGATGTACAGAAACTTGTGATATACATGTAAGGTTATTTCAGAATGAAACGGGGAATAGGTCATGTCATGACAAAGAAGACAATATGACATTTGCGGACTGAGTTCCACCAGTATTAGCTACCAAAGATTGGAGTAAGGCATATGGAATCTAAATTATTTAATACAGGACATGTCCTGGCTAGGCATTTCAATAAATTGGTGTGATACGTGTTTAGAAAGTCTGAACTTAAACCATTTTGACAGTATTGTTGTCTACAGATTATAACTCAGCATGGTTAATGAGTGGTATAAACAGGCGTTTTTTACTCTTCAAAACTGTTCACATTATGACTGAAATACTGGCAATCTCTGCAAATAATTTGGATACGCACGAGAGGACGACCAACTTACACACTAACATTGTTTTTTCGGAAAGAAATGAAACTCGTGTTGAACATTGAAATCAACGAAACATACGGTAAAACCTCTCTTTAACGACCCCTAAATTACATAAGTATTTTGTGTTAAAGGCAGGTTGGCTGCTTAAAGCAAGGTGAAAGTAAAATAGTACAGGAGCGTTTTGTTTTACATTCATCTTGCTTTAAGCAGCCACCTGCCCTAAATATAAACTAATGAACATAATTTAATGGTCGTTATAGAAGGGTTTTATTGTATTGCACTATCAACTTTATTTGAAACCCCGCAGTGTCAATAGTGCCTGTTTTCATCAATTTATTTTCGAAATTGTATTCCTGGTGTGAAAGAAGAACGCAAAGCAGAGACTTAAATGATTACATATGCTTTTCATTAACAAATTCTTCATCTGTCAATAACTATTTAATGAATAGAGTATCTAGCAAAATCAAGAAACATATTAGCAAGATGGTGTGCTTGCTTTGTCTGTTAGTTGTATTAGTAGAAGTGCTTTGCATGAGGGTGGTGCTAGGACTCGATGTAAAGACAAGAAAATCATTGATGCGAAGTATCAAAAGACGCGAATTTACTGAGTAATAATCAAACCTATTTTATATAATATTTAAGTAATATCAACAAAATGTCTAAATGTTTTAGACTACTCATATGGCCTTAGTAACACAACAAAATTCTTCAGTTCCATCACAAAGGTCCCTTGAAACGGCAGCCATTTCCGTCGGGTGACCCTAGTTATACGATAACCCTTTCAGTCTCACACTGGACCCCTTATCCCTTTTCAGGCTAAATATTCATTTGAGAAATAATGACATCATGAATATTTATTAGCCCACTTTTTATAATGGCATAAGCACATAAATATTTAAGTTCTAATCTGAACAATTTCTTAAGTTCACAGCTTATTGCAGGTCTAAAGTAATGCTGACAACTGCGGTAGGTTTTTAGACATGATAGTATTCATTTCATACTGTATATTATCCAATTCAATATATCAAAGTTCAATTGTATGTCTAAATGAAACGCCAAAGAGTATCATAATTATGTAACTGTAGCCTATCTTGATACTTTGAACCTAGAGTTACTGGCCATCTCATCAAGATCCAAATTGCCTAACGTACAGTAACAGTGACTTTTCATGTAAGTGTCATTATGGCAATTAATTAGTGGCATTTTCATAAAGAAATTTGAACACTGGAAGTTTACCATGGCAGAAACTTTTGCATCAGATCTATATTAGTTCATAAGTAAACAGAGAAGATTCAGCAGCCATTTATTTTTAGTCTACTCTAGGTTTACCCGTTTGCAAAGGTGTATCTATGAAGTAAAATGTTGTGTCTGGGTCTTAAATCATGCTCTAGCATATAATATGTGTATGTATTAATTAAAAACACTAATTATTACATATTATTAATACATGTAACCCGCAGTTCTTCATTCAGTTACATTACTTAAGACCTCCTTTCGATGGATTTACTGTGGCGAAAGGAGTAAGTAATCTGTTTCCCCTGTAAATGTCATCAATATATTAATGATGTGTTCATATATTCAGGCTTTTATCAGTATATTAATGCCAAATATATTTAAAATATATGTACATATCATTTATAATAACTAATAAATAGCCGTTATTAATTTTTAATCCTCATTTCGTCTCCATTCGCACAAAGTCCTCCTTTCGTGTTTTAGGCATACTCGGTTTCGCAACATCTTAGACATTTCCTCTGTGATTATCGTCGATGATCTTGCCGTTGCGGTATTACATTTTGTATTAGCCCCGATCATAGGGGAAATAATTTTCTAATATTTTCATTTCCAAAATACATTCAATTACACAGTGGAAACAAATCTGTGGACCTGTTTCCAACTATATAGAATTGTATTATTCCAACCATACTGTTTTTACACTCATAAACCACAAATTACAATTCCACTATATTCTCACAAGTCTTGATAAATCGGCCCTCCTACCAGTGAAATTCCACTGAATGCGTTCCATATAGACGCGGGAGTTAATGCACACTCAAACTTGGATCTGGCGCGATCTTGATTACTTCCGATTTCAATCAAGTGTTATTTAAAATTATTTAAGCGAATGTCAAACAGCTTGGATCCAGATGAGACGCCGAGTTACTCCAGGACGCAGAGTTACTCGGAGTCTCATCTGGATCCAATCTGTTTGTAAACTCGAGTAAAGTCGCGAATAGCGGAGTAAAGGTTAGTTGCTGAATCTGGAAATTATTTTATTTGGGGCATGATTATAATATACATACAATAAATGTATGGAATTTATCACCGAGCCAGACAGAAATAAGCTGATCTAACTAATGGCTGTGTTTATACACGCAAACGGTGATCAATTAAACCTAGTAAATATCAAGCGTCAGTTTGTTTGCTCTGCAGAACATATATTTAAAACAAAAGATTCAGGCTCTAATGGGAAAGAATCTTATAAAAAAGATTTCATTAGGAACAAATATTACAGTTATTTCCATTTTTAATTTTCTGGAAATGTTTTATTTCCATGGCAATGGGGATATGTTTGGATTCGTAGTACTATTTGATTGCAAAAATTATGATATTTAATGTGATCATTTTTATTTGAGCCTAGACACGCAAATAACGATGAATACACTTTCCATACAACTCTATTTTACATGTAATTAGCAAATACTTCCAAATTACATTGGCACCAGTATTGCCTTCTATCCTTCTATCTAAGTTTATCCCATGTATATAGAAGTAGCAAACTACAAAATTATTTTGTACATGATAACAATGTTGATGCCTTATTGTGGTTTTATTATTTAACCCTTCGTTTGCTGAATTTCAAAATACATTTCTCCTTCTTTACCCATGCCCTGTTGTATAATTACATATATCTTCACTGTGTACAAGTATATCGCTGTGCAATCACTGCTGTTGAGTGCACTGGTTGCACAATCAACTTGTAAATAGTGCAGACCCTGATGAGACAGCTCCTGCAGGAGCTGTCTCATCTGGGTATACACTATTTACAGGTAGGTTTATTGACGTGAATAGCAAGCGAAGGGTTAATATACATGTACTGTTATGTCTATGTGCAATGCACAAGTCGCAATAAAACATCGTTTTATCTTATTATAGAAAAGACTATTCCATCATACTAGTGGACAAGCTAAATGGAAAAATACACGTTCAGTATAGCACCCATTAACTATTTGCCTGATATAAACGAATTTCATTCTTTGTAAACAGAGTAAATCCAGATCAGCCGGATCATACGGGGGACTGTTGTATCAGGACCTGCTATGTTACAACCACTTTTGTAATAATAACCCTAGCTTTAAAAAGATGTCTGCAACTACTTCGAAACAAACAATCATATAAGCGACTAGTCTCTCAATCCAGCCAGTGTTCAAACAGAAAACACTGATACATAGTTGGTTTCCTAATTTACTGATAAACCCATTAGGGATTTGCTAACATCTGGGTATGCCCTAGTAAGATGTTTGCAACTATTAGCAACTACCTGAAATGCAACAGTAACTTTATGTCTTTCATCTAGACATTTTTATTTTGGTTTTTGTTGCAATGCTGGGTGCCAAGTAATTGCAATACGAATGTGGACACTTTTTTACATCCCAACCAGTTTCGTAAGAAATTTATTGCAATTCTGGTTATTATTGCAAAAGTGGTTGTAACACTGCTCTGTTTGCTAATGAAAAAACGCGTAGATCTGAATCTACCGTTCCTGCCATGGCCAACACATGTATTCATATACAGTAAAACCACTCTAATACGACCACTTAATGAATAAACATGGCTGTCTTTGTAAGCAGGTGGCTGCTTAATGCAGGACGAAAGTTATGCAGAAAGCTCCTACAGGAGCTTTCTGCATAACTGTCGTCATGCATTAAGGTACAAACTGTCTTTGTCACTGTGAATTATGCCCATTTGTGATGGTCGCATTAGAGGGGTTTTACTGTACAACTATACAAATTCAGCAAATAAATATTCATGATGTCTTTATTTGTTATATGTATATCCATGAGGTAATGGGTTAGACCATAATTATCGTAACTGCAATATTGTTTTGAAACAAGGAGAATACCAAACAAATACGGCAGCGTTAAGTTTGCTGCCAGTTTGCAGTTCGCAGTTCGTTATTCGATTAATGAAATATTTCGAAGTTCGTTATTCGCATTATAATAACGAACATATTTCGCCATTCGTAATGGAAACATGAAAATATATACAAAACAGACATGGTCATTTCGCAGTTCGCCATCCGAATAACGAACTAGTTTGCAGTTTAATATTCGAATAACAAAATGGTCAGAATAAGTTATAAATGCGCATGATAATATTCTAGACACTGAAGACCCAAATCAGAGTCCAGGTCCTAGTTTCACGAACATTCTAAGTAATTACTCAGTACCAGTCTTAACTTATTATGGATATTACACTTAAATATAGAGGAGAGATGTGAAATAATTTTATCTAAACAGAAACCTTGGAGAAGTTCTGATATATTCTAAATAGAAAATACCGGGTTTAGCATAGAACATAAAATTCTTAAGTCGGTTACAAATTCTTAAATATTGCTTTCGGTTTAGATCACCTTCAGTTATCATCAAGTGCAACGTGTTCTCTTAAACTAATAACTGACAATATAAACATTAATTTATGAAACGTTATGCGTTTGTGCATTTTTTTTTAAAAAAAACCCCAACAAAACAGGCTTAGCTAAGTAATTACTTACGAATGTTCGTGAAACTGGGACCATGATTCAAAGCTTACATAAACACACAGGGTCATTTCGCAGTTCGTCATTCAAACTAGTTTGCTGTTCAATCTCCGAATTACGAAATGGTCTAACTTTGTTATAAATGCGCAACGATGATTGTCTAAACACACATAAATGTTTCATTATAGCACAGTGTGGAGTATCTGGGTATGATCTAAAACGGTTTTAAATCTCTCAAATGTCATCGAGTGTCTCCATGGATTACAACGTTACACGTTGATCTTTCTTTATCCTAACTAGAAGATCAGTACGAAGATGAAACATTATGGCTTGAGCCATTTACTTTCCCCAGCGATGCTACAGGGCGCGACGCCATATCAACCGTTATGTCGGAAGCAATTGTGTTACACTAACAAACTCTGGAGTTTCGACCATCTTTACAAGTGATCACTCAGTACAAGGAATTGGACACTAATTTCAAATATTTGCTGTTTAGAACATTTATCAATAATGAACTAATTTACAACCGTTAATGCGAGTTGTGCTCTGAGGTGTATGTTTTAGATTTAGTATTTCCATTCTACATGCAATTTGCCACACGGTCGTTGTAGAATAGTTGGAGGGGGATACGTTTATTAGCCCCCCACCGGTTACCGGTTGGGGGACTATAGGTTTGCTCGATTCTGTCCGTCAGTCTATCTGTCCGTCCGCCCGTCCGTCTGCCCGTCCGTTCGTCTATCACGTTTCGTTTCTGGGTCATATCTCCTACATGGGCATGCTAAATTCATTATAACTTCACACGTGGAACAAGCATGATGAGAAGAAGTGTCATGTACAAGGGCATTAACTCTAGCATAAATAGTTTTGGAGTTATTTCCCTTTTTCATATTTTCTTGCTCGGTCAATAACACTTTATCCACTGGTGCAATTGATTTAAAACTTCACATATGAAACAAGTATGATCAGAGAAAGTGTCATGTACAAGACCATAGCTCTAACATCAATATTTTTGGAGTTATTTCCCGCTTTCTTATGTTCACGCTCTGTCCGTCTGTCACGCTTCGTGTCTGGGCCATCTCTCCTACAAGGTTGACCAAATTCATAATAACTTCACACATTGAACAAAAATTGAACAAAAATGATGTGAGGAAGTTTAATGCACAAGGGTCATAACTCTAGCATCAATATTTTTGAAGTTATTCCCTTTTTCATATTTTCTTGTCCGGACAAGAACTCTTTATCTACTTGTCCAACTTTTCCATATTGTCTATATTATGATGTTTACAAATACCATTCAGGTTGGTCATGTATATACCATGGTCAACTACACTATGGCAGGGTGAGGCGGGGAGGGATATTTTTTTTAATCCGGTGGGGGACTCGTGTTTCGCGCAGCAATATAACATGTCCCTGTTTACACTGTTTGTATTTTAGTGTGGGGATGGAATGCGTCTGAGGTTGGGCGCCCCTCAGCCATGTTAAACCCCTCAGTGACTATTGTCACTGACCGTTCAAAGGCGGTACTTCCATCTTCCCCCTAATGTTTGTTTGCTTTGTCTTTGTGGTTTGGTAGTTATTTACATTTATTGTTTTCCTGTTGTGGTGCTGTTCGGGCGGTTGTTTGTTTTGTATAAATATTGTGTTTCCTGCATGACTCATATTTGTACAGTTAGAATAGCATTTGCCTTTATTTCCTACTCACACAACGTCGTCAAACTTCTATCATACATGATGGTTTATATTTCTATAATAATATCCATTCACTAGTTTTAATGCCTCCATGCCATTAATTCAAAAGTTTAGGTACTTAAAAACTAAAACAAATGCACAACGTATCCACAAACTGTAAATGATATGGTTGTATATAGGATAATAACTTCATGTTTATATCTGTTCAACTATTTTCTCGTATATATTACTGATACGAGCAATCTATTACTTTCGATATTTAGTTATATTACTGTTTTCATTCAGTACAGTAATTATGTGCATGCCGTATATGTCGATTTATGGGTATTAAACTACTATTCCATAAACTTGGACACCCACAGGAGTGCCTTTTTCTGCAACGATTTTGCATATTCTGCAATTACAACCGTGCTTGTTGTTTGTATGATACTTAACCCTTTCGCTGCCAATGCCGGATCTGTGATTACCAATGCAAACAATTTGGATACAGCTCACATTTAGAAGTATCGAGGAAAATGAGATTTTGTATCACATTGTTATTTTTCGATATAAGATCTAATTGACTTTCTTCTTGAGAATAATTGAAAATAACCAAAACCATGATTTATGATTTAATTTAACTCTTTCGTCGCCACTGTCGCCTGTTGGCACCATTGAAAACAATGCAATCCCAGGTCAGATGCCGCCTTGAAAAGGCGGCATCTGACCTGGGACTTCACTGTTTTCTGTATTATTTTAGCCCAAGCATACAGGTTTTTTTTTAAAACAAATGATTTACTAATATACCTTTATTATTCAGTGTAGAAATATATTTAATATGAAATAATAGTTGCAGACGACACTTTTAAATTTGGCGCCAATAGATTTAAACCATTTGGTTACTGTAGAGAGAATTTATAATCTTCACAACAGCAGGTGTTAAGTGCTTGTGTGGCGGCCGTAAAACGTCGCCCCGTACTTCATTCTCAGTGTTGTTATAGCTTCTGATCCTTTGAGATCATGAATTTCAGTACTTGTTGTTCTGAAAATTGAATACCGCTTAAGCCGGTGCTAGGGGGCGTGAGCAGTGTTGCACTTTCAATTAGTGTTCATGAACAGACTCAATAAAACCGAGTCTGCAATTTTCTCTTTTTGTGTTGCAATTTTTGCTCTCAGGGGATCACCTCCCTTCAGAATTTATAATCTTCACAACAGCAGGTGTTAAGTGCTTGTGTGGCGGCCGTAAAACGTCGCCCCGTACTTCATTCTCAGTGTTGTTATAGCTTCTGATCCTTTGAGATCATGAATTTCAGTACTTCTTGTTCTGAAAATTGAATACCGCTTAAGCCGGTGCTAGGGGGGCGTGAGCAGTGTTGCACTTTCAATTACTGTTCATGAACAGACTCAATAAAACCGAGTCTGCAATTTTCTCTTTTTGTGTTGCAATGTTTGCTCTCAGGGGATCACCTCCCTTCAGAATTTATAATCTTCACAACAGCAGGTGTTAAGTGCTTGTGTGGCGGCCGTAAAACGTCGCCCCGTACTTCATTCTTAGTGTTGTTATAGCTTCTGATCCTTTGAGATCATGAATTTCAGTACTTCTTGTTCTGAAAATTGAATACCGCTTAAGCCGGTGCTAGGGGGCGTGAGCAGTGTTGCACTTTCAATTACTGTTCATGAACAGACTCAATAAAACCGAGTCTGCAATTTTCTCTTTTTGTGTTGCAATTTTTGCTCTCAGGGGATCACCTCCCTTCAGAATTTATTATCATTTTAACCCAACACATCTGTACACAGAACACACAACCACATTCTAATCACGATATTCACTGTCTGCTATAACAATTAATATCGGAAGTGTTCACCATATTTCTATTCAAAGAACCTCTCATATAAAAATAGATGGATTTCATATTTGTTTACCATATATAATACGGATTTAAATGGAAGAAAGATCTTCATTTTCTTTTATATTTTATCAATGTTTAACGTTTTCGCTGCCTATTCTCGTATTATCGTATACAAATGTTTTCGTCTGCTACAATTTTAGTCTGATGAATTATCTTTCCCTTTTTTACAAAGACAATACAACAGTAAAACAGTTTGGATCCTGATGAGACGCCGATTTATTCGGCGTCTCAACTGGATCCAAACTGTGTGTATAGGTTATTTGTAGTAAAGATGTTAATGGTTTAAAATGAATAACCATTTCAAACATCAGTTGTATACACGTAGTTGTATGACTTTCTAGAAATGATGGAATAAACTTGTCAAGATTTGCATCAAATTTAAGTTCTGGGAAATGTTCTTCCCCTTAACGCTTCCGCTGCCACCGTCACATCTGGGCTTACCCATGAGCGCAGTTCTGAACTAGATATGACGCCCAGTAGGTCGGTGTCTCATCCAGATCCAAACTGCCTGTTACTTTGACGTTTTAAAACATAACATAAAGAAAATTAACAAGAAAAATGTAGCGGACGAAACGTTTACTGACGATACAATTTGGCAGCGAAAGAGTTAAGTCTCAAGAAATTCTGTAGAACAAGTTAAATGGGACAGGAGCATGTAAACTATATTATATGAGAAGCCATAAATGCTTATTTTAACATGCCACATCTCGTGTAACTATATTACATTATTCATCGCATCACGTTAACCCTTGTCATGCCAAAACAAATGTTTGCTCTATCTCTGATTTACTAAAGGTTTCACTGATTTCCAATTCATTCAAACGGATGAGAAACTATTATATGTAACTGAGTGTCAAACAGTTTGGATGCTGATGACATGTCGAGTGAACCGGCGTCACATCTGGATCCAGTTTGTATCCATGCTTATAAAACGTTTTAGTTGAGTCCGAGTTCTTCCTCAAACTTTTGATTGGTCAGATTTGGGCCTTGGCTCAAATCTGACCAATCAAAAGCTTGAGAACGAACTCAGACTCAACTTAAAGGTTTTATAAGCACAGACCTTGTTTGCAAATGCGAATCGAGACGCGCGTAGCGCGGGAAGAGTTAAATGTCAGAATAATGGTTTGTAGATACATCTATTCATTTGAGTGACGTGTTAACTCTTTGACTGCCAAGCATTGTCGTGTGTTAACATTTGTGGCCAGCTTAAGCGTGTTTGGATACAGTAGAGCATATCTTAAGCGGTCATTCATTTCAAGAACATAGGAGTTTTTTTAAAATGAAGTTGGGTTTCTTATTGTATTATGAAGAAAATAATATTTTTCCGTTACGGAATTATAGAAACATAGCAAACTGAGCATACCCTGATCAGACGGATACTACAGGAGTCTGGCTCTACTCTGTTTACAAATGTGTTAAAATGTGCATTTTATTGAATAAAGGTCAGCTTACCTGATATATATTCCTTTTCCACGCATTTGTTAACATAGTAGATCCTGATCAGACTGCTTCTGTATGAGCCATCTGATCAGGATCTACTCCGTTTGCTTATCAAATTATTTCTTCTATAGCCTACAGATCCTGTGTTTATATAGATTCAAGATTTTATTCATATCAAACCAGAAGGTCACAGACCCATGTGGCAACATTCACATAATGACATGTATACCATTCTAAATTTTAGTATAAGAAATATTACTCCCCTGGTCATTGAGTCATTCGCCTACAATATTGAGCACTGCTAACATATTGCTCAATCGTGCAGCCGCAGTACCGACTAGTGACCCTTACAGGTACCCATTTAACCCCTGGGTGGAGAGGAGGTGCGGGTGGGAGACACTGAAAAGCGACTCAAAATTTTCCGGGAGGGACCGGGATTTGAACCCGGGACATCTGGACTGATAGTCAAGCGTGCTACCACTAGACTACCGCACACCACAACTCATTATATCTTATGAATATCCATCATCTAAAAGGTTAGAGAAGAAACGAAACTATATCACTGGCTTACCACAAATGCAATTAATGAGATGAATTATTATTCAACCCTTTTTCCTCATATAAATGCTTTTTCATAGAGGATCCAGATCAGACGACTCCTCTCTGATTAAGATCTGGTCCGTTAACTTATAATAGACCCGATTCAACATAGTTATATTCCAATACCAATACACAGTAAATAGCCACTAAACCGAAATGCTAGCTAAGAAGAAATCCGATACTTTTAGGCAGGTGGCTGCTTAATGCAGGATGAAAGTCATACAGACTTTCATCCTGCATTAAGCTGTCACCTGCCTCGAATAAATATATTTATTACTACATGCATTTGAACGTCCGGTTTAGAGGGGCTTTGCTGTATATGTGCCGTGATAAAAAAAATCATATTCATGAGGCCATTATTTCTTACATGAATATTCTTTAGGGAAATGATTAATGAGATAATTGTAGAATATGGATAAGTCATAAACACGTAGGATAGGTCACATATTCTGATACGGAGTTCAACAGTCTTAGCATTAACCCTTTCGGAGCCAAGTTCCCACTTGACGTCTGCGATCCAATTTTGTTAAATAATTCGGTACAACAAGGAAATGAGATAAATAAATGCAAATTTCAAAGCAATAAAACACAGATATAAAAATTGAGACAAAAAGTGAAGTCTCTGATCAGACACCGCCTTGACGCACCGACGTGTTGTGCTTTTATTCGACAGTGGCGGTGAAAGGTTAAATAGCATACATGAAGAAGTTTGGTACACAATACCAGAATATATCTGTGTAATGGCTCACGAAGAGTGGAAGAATGGGCATATTAATGTTAGCAATATCTTTGGTAACATTGAAGCTCTGTGCTTCTGATCATTGTACAGTAAAACCGCTCTATAACGACCACTAAATTACATCAAGTATTTTGTGCTAAAGGCAGGTGGATGCTTAAAGCAATGTGAAAGTAAATCAGAACGCTCCTATAGGAGCGTTCTGTTTTACGTTCAGCTTGAGCAGCCACCTGCCCTAAATACAAACTAATTAACACAATTTAGTGGTCGTTATAGAGAGGTTTTACCGACTATTCTATTTATTTGTATAGTAGCATCTGTCTGAAGCGGCCTTAAATAAGAGCTCTAATTCGGGTCAAAACTACTACAGAAAACTTCTATAGGAGCTATCTACATTACCCTTGCCCTGCATTAAGCAATCACCTGTTTTTTAGATTTCTGTGTTCAATAAATGAATGGCCGTTTCAGGTTCTATTGTATGTTGTTTAACAGTTTGGAAGGGCTGGTGATTACTGTGATGAGAGCTACTTAGTCTAGACTATTATGGTTCCGCTATTTGAGATATCGCCATGCCTGTAATGTTAACCATATACCCCATCAATATACATGTCAGAAAAATAGTAAAAATGTCTAAACCGGAATTGTAGTCCAGAAGAATTAAGAAACTTTTAGGCAGGTGGCTTAATGCAGGGTGAATGCCATGCAGAAAGCTCCTGTATAAGCTTTCTGCATGACTTTCACCCTGCATTAAGCTGCCACTTGTCTCCAAGATCGATATTTATACTAAATATGACGTCATATTTAAAGAGATTTTACTGTAATGGCATCGTGAATATTGATTAATAAGTTCTCTGTTGCATAGTCATGTAGGACAATCGAACTTGTGAGTATCTATTTGCTTAATTTTTTCATCTGTTAATTTTTTCATCTAAACTGCAGAGTCATATCTATATCAAGTAATAAGCAAACAGATCTGGGTCAATGCTTATAAAGCTTTTAGTTGAGTCTGAGTTTCGTTCTCAAGCTTTTGATTGGTCAGATTTGAGTTCTCAAGCTTTTGATTGGTCAGATTTGAGTTAAAGGCTCAAATCTGACCAATCAAAAACTTGAGAACGAACTCAGACTCAACTAAACGTTTTATAAGCACGGACCCACATCCTGATCAGACCACTCCTGAAGGAGCCGTATGGTCTGGGTCTACTTCGTTTGCAAAGGCGTAAAAAGGAGGTTTGTTAAGAAATGAATGATGTGCTTCAGGTGTTCATGAGGTTATGCAACGCATAGCTTTATGAGCAAAGTTAGTGAAGCCCGAAGGGCTTCACGTGAATCTTTGCTCGTAAAGCTATGCGTTGCATAACCTCATGAACACCGGGAGCACGTCATTCATTTCTTATATTTATATTCCATTGTATTTCTTATATTTCAACGGATCCGGTATTGAAATGAACGTTCATTGGAAAATGCAACTTTCTTTTTAGAATAAGGTTATATAAGGACGTTGCAGGGCGAATGTAAATATTATGCAATAAACGTTTAAATGCTTTTTATAATGGAACAAACCTTTATCAATTCGTAAGCAAACAGACCTGCTCCGTTCGTAAATGCGTTAATGTGTATTTATGGAGCAAGGGCTAAACATTCGGCTGGGCACTCGCAGTCTGCTACAGTACTTAACCCATTTCAGTCGCATCTCTTAACCATATCTATACCCTTTTCAGCATTCATGTAAGAAATGATGACATCATGTATATTTATAAGTCGAGTGTCCATAATGGTATATGAGCACGTGAATGTTTGGTATTGGAGCAAACTGTAGAGCCAGATTTATTATAATGTCATAAGCAAACAGAACAGATCAGGATATACTCCGTTTGCAAAGGCGTTGAAGATGTTGATAATGAACTTGCCAAAACACAGTAAAACCTCTCTATAACGGCCACTAAATTACATCAAGTATTTTGTGTTAAAGGCAGGTGGCTGCTTAATGCAAGGTGAAAGTAAAACAGAACGCTCCTATAGGAGCGTTCAGTTTAACTTTCACCTTGCTTTAAGCAGCCACCTGCCATAAATACCAACTGATTACATTGTAACACAGTTCAAGTGTGGTCGTTATAGAGAGGTTTTCCTGTACATACGTATGTTAGAGGGATTTATTTTAAGAAGTGTTTCTGCAAAGGCTTTATTCGTGTGTGAATGTTTGAAGCAACTTTGAATCAAAAGTAGACAGTCACACACAGAGAGCCACACAGGGCGCGGTACTAAACATCAACATCAAACAAGGAAAGGCACATTTACAAGACAACACGTGACGGAACGCACACCAATACACTAAGTATTAACCATATTTAATAACAAAGTACACCAAAGAGTAAAATTAGGAGTACCAAATCGGAACGGTCAGTAGCCATAAAGGACTACTGGGGGCTCAAACTAGGTTTGAGGGTTCTTAACCCCACACTTACCCCAACTTCACCAAAGTCAATTGTAAAGTAAACATTGATTAGAGAGAACTCTTTCAAGAGCCATTTAGAATAGGTATGTGTTTATGTTAATATTAAGTTAGACAACATTCTTAAATGGGGTTTCATTTGTAATTACCGAAGTAACGAACAATTTAAATGCTGGGGAGACACCGAATTGCTGTTTGTCGAATGGATGAAATCTGCTTATAAATATATTCAACGTCACTCATGAACATTGTATTAAAAGTAAGGTGAACAGAAAATACCCTAATAACAAAGAGATGTCCCAGTCACGTGACAAACCCCCCCCCCCCCCCCAAAAATAAAAAAAAAAAAATAAATAAAAAATAAAAAAAAATAAGGATATCACCGACCCTAAAGGCTTGGTCATGTGTATGACGGGACCATATTGCATTTTGTAGAAGCCGAAGTGGTGAACATTTGTACCAAGTTTCTTTGAAATTCATTCATGCATGTATAAGTTACAGACAAGATAAAATGTCTCCGTTTTAACTTTGATCCCCCGATTGTGACCTTGAACTTTGAGAAAGGAACTTGGGTTTTTTCGCGACGCATTGTCTGAAGGTGGTAAACATTTGTACCGGGTAATTTTGAACTTTTTTACCTTTGACCCCGATTGTGACATCGACCTTTAAGATAGGAACCTGGTTCTTCTTTGTGACACATTGTCTTATGTCGGTGAACATTCGTATCAAGTAAATTTGAAATCCACTCCTGTATGTAAGAGTTAAAAGGCGGGATTACTATATGCCTCCCCTTTGTTTGAAGGGGGAGAGGTGTTAAAAAACAGCATTCGTGAATGGAACAATTCAGAAGAAACAAATCTGTCAATGGAGTACATCGATGAGGGATTGTTTAAAATGTTGTTGTTGTTGGTTTTCTCGTTTTCAAATAGTAATTAAATTGTACTCAACTGACCAACATTCGAATTAGTGACCATGGTGACTGGATGTTTCCACCAAATACATTTCTAGAGTAACCAGACAGTTTGGACTGGGAAGAAATATTCGATGACAGATCTCAAAATTATTAAAAGTTCATGCCGATGTAATTTTAATCCTTTACTCCATAAATTCGCCTTTGAACACATATGGAAGCAGATGTAATCCAGACCATAGTCTTCTACAGAGCCGTATTATCAAGTTTTGTTCTGTTTGTTTATGAAATAATATAAAAAATGATCTGATACTACAGTTTGTGACACGATACACAATCCTTTATTCTTGATGCCGTTATACAGATTGTGACATGATACGCAATCCTTTATTCTTGATGCCATTATACAGTTTGTGACATGATACACAATCCTTTATTCTTGATGCCATTATACAGTTTGTGACATGATACACAATCCTTTATTCTTGATGCCATTATACAGATTTAGCTATTTAACCATTTCCTCCATTAATAAGCCTTTCTACGCCTCTGCAATAGTCACTCCTTGAAACCATTGTGACAAATAAAGCATTTGCAGCCAACGCTCTATTTATCACAATTGTTTCAAATTATAAAATCCTCAAATGTTCCTTTTGTCTAGTTAAAATTAAATGCTCCTTTTTGGTAGATTCTTTGAAAGAGTTTGGATCTAAAAACAGCCTATGGGGGGAAGGGTTAATGACCATAAATTAATTATTTCTTAATGAATATTCATGGGGTTAAATGTTAAATAAAAAAACGGAAAATAAAAAAAAAATGCAGACAAAAGTTTAAGCTATTATCTATTATTCACGCATTTCCTCTGTAATAGCCACTTTTTAAAACCATTGTGATAAATAGAGCTTTTGCTCCATAGGGACAAAGTCTGTATTTACCACAGTGGTTTCAAAACTACACAATTCTAAAGTTTTCCTTTTATCTAGTAAATGCTCCTTTTCGGTAGATTTGTTGAAAGTCGATGGGTCTAACAATAGTCTAGGAGGGAATGGGTTAACACTTTCCTCCATGAATAATCATGCAAGACATAATGACGACATGAATATTAATTAGATTTTTTTTATAATGGCACATGGACAAAGGAATTATTCGCGATGGCAGAATCATATCTATATTATATCATAAGCAAACAGAGAAGACCTTGATCAGACGGCTCCTATAAAAGCAGTCTGATCTGGGTCTACTCTGTTTGTAAAGGCGTTTGTACGGAGTTGTTAAGCAAGCACTTCAAATATGAAAACTATCCCTGACGTCATCAGCACATTTAACCATCTTCCTCATGAATATGCATTTGAGAAATAATAATAACTGTACATGAACTAGTAAACTTTTAGCCATGACACTGTAGAAACACATCTATATCTTAAGCAAATTGAGTAAACACTGATCAGACTTACAGAGCTCTGATCCACCCTGATCCACTCTGATCCACCCTGATCCACATGATCCACCCTGATCCACTCTGATCCACCCTGATCCACTCTGATCCAGCCTGATCCACTCTGATCCACTCTGACCCACCCTGATCCACCCTGATCCACATCCACACTGATCCACTCTGACCCACCCTGATCCACCCTGATCCTGATCCAACCTGATCCACTCTGATCCACCGTGATCCACCCTGATCCACTCTGATACACCCTGATCCACTCTGATCCACTCTAATCCACCCTGATCCACCCTGATCCACCCTGATCCACTCTGATCCACCCATATCCACTCTGATCCATTCTGATCCACCCTGATCCACTCTGATCCACTCTGATCCACCCTGATCCACCCTGATCCACTCTGATCCACCCTGATCAACTCTGATCCACCCTGATCCACTCTGTTTGCAAATATGTCAAAAGTCATCTCTATCAGGTAAAATGTTAACAGTACATTGATCCACCCTGATCCTGATCCACCCTGATCCACCCTGATCCACTCTCTGATCCACCCTGGTCCACCCTGATCCACTCTGATCCGCTCTGATCCACCCTGATCCACTCTGATCCACCCTAATCAACCTTGGTCCACTCTGATCCACCCTGATCCACTCTGATCCACTCTGATCCACCCTGATCCACTCTGATCCACCCTGATCCACCCTGATCCACTCTGATCCACTCTGATCCACCCTGATCCACTCTGATCCACTCTGATCCACCCTGGTCCACTCTGTTTGCAAATATGTCAAAAGTCATTTCTATCAGGTAAAATGTTAACAGTATATGTATATAGAATATAAAACTACGTATCCAATCTATTTTTGCTGACCCTTTGTTCATATTAAATGAGAGATTCACAGTTTGTGATATTGGTTACCTTTAAAGTGCAACGACAGAATTACCACCTTCGTTTGCAGATATTTTGAATCCAGCCGAGATGATTCCGAGTAGCTGTGTCCCATTTGTTAGACACACATATTGCATACATATTTCAATAGATGAGCAGGGTGGATCGTGTACTTCACTGATGAAGGACGTAACCGGGTAGAGAAGATAAGAATCTGTTCAACAAGATAAAGGTTCAAACAGGATTGTTGGAATTATCCACACCTTGGAATATAAAAATGTTTCTACTGGCAACGCTTTCATAACTCACAGAGGAGGAAGACCGACCAGCATGGGTCCCAACTTGAGTATTTGTATTCTTTTCGTGCTCGTTTGTTACAGTTTCAGTCACACGGAACAACTGGACGCCCCACACAAGGTAAGAATTATACTAGGTCCTGATGATACAAAATTGAATTCTATGATTCAGACTGGAGCATAATCTTTTATAACCTCGGGGCCTGTATAGTCAAGTTTCTTTATACTGACTACTAGAAAGGTATCTATGGAATGCCATTCTGCCATGTTAATTGCTAAATGCGAAATGCGAAATGCTAAATGCAAAATGCGAAATGCTTTTTGCCAATTGTGTAAATTTCTAGGGAAAGAGCCGGAATGTTTCGAATGATGTAAATGACAAATGCAAAATGCTTATTGCTAAATGCATGTTTGCACTACTAGCATTGAACAGCCAACTTTTTAATTCAGTAGTGCAATAAGCAATAAGCTTTAATGTTAATAAATATGCATTTAGTAAATGTACAGTCACTTTATAAATGGCGCTGTGCAATGCCAGTAGTGCAACCATGCCTTTAGCAATAATCATTTCGCATTTCGCATTTGTAATTTACATCTATCATTTGGAACATTTCCTAGCAATTTACACAATTGGCAAAAAACATTTCGCATTTTGTATTTAGCAATTAGCATTGCAGAATGGCGCTCCATATTGTTTGGACCATACTTTTCAATTCCTTATTTATTGTTCCTTTATTCGAATAAGACAAAACATTTAACATTTGAAATTAAGCAAATGGCATTTCGCAATTGGCATTTAGCATTTCGCATTTAGCAATAAGCATTTAGCAATTGGCAATATATTTTGCAATTAGCATGGCAGAATGGCGTTCCATAGGTATCTAATTATGTGTGTTAAGCGGGTAGTGGTTTAACCTTTACTCCGTTTTGAGAAAAAATAATCGATCCTCAAATTTGGATCTGTTGCACTTTTGACTATTGCTGATTCGATGAAGCATTTAATAAACTAATGAGCGAGTGTCAACTAACTTGGATTCTGATGAGACTCTATACCGTGACCACTCTTCAGGAAAGTCTCGAAGCAAAATCGCCTCTTCGAGAGGATTCTAAAGATGGGAGGTGGGGAGGGGGAAATAAGGGAGCTATTGTCGAACATGTTTTAAGTTACGCATCTTACCTGTACTTCTGGGATTGGTCACGGGTTCGATCCCCCGCCGGACTAAGTCCTTCGGACGAGACTTTAAACCTAAGTCCGATGCATCAGTGTTTTACACTGGGCATCTAAAAGAACCAGAGAACCTCAGTCGATAAGAATAGGGCATTGCACCCGGGTTTCTCTGTATCCACTCCTCTCTCTCTCTCTCTCTCTCTCTCTCCCTCTCTCTCTCCCTCTCTCTCTCTCTCTCTCTCTCTCCCACTCTCTCACTCTCTCTCTCTCCCCCCCCTCTCTCTCTCTCTCTCTCTCTCTCTCTCCCTCTCTCTCTCCCTCTCTCTCTCTCTCTCTCTCCCCTCTCTCTCTCTCTCTCTCTCTCTCTCTCTCTCTCTCTCTCTCTCTCTCTCTCTCTCTCTCTCTCTGGTACGTCCAATTAACCCATAGTGAGCAGAAACGGACGTTAATCAACACAAACAAACAAACATACAAACTTCTGGGATTCTAAAATTGCTTTCATGAACAACAGTTTACGATTGTCATGACATTTACAAACGTCATTTGTTTAATATTCACATATTCATTGTTTCTTATATGAATATTCAATAGATACATGTAACAGATTAAGATATATGTATTGAACTAATTGATGCATGCACTCTGTCATTCTATGAATACTTTCTCCATTACGTTTTGTTTGTATATTACCAGATGTATATTGCAAAACATACTTTATCTCAAAGCACAACATTTTGCCTGAATGTAGTAATTCAATTAAGAACAGAGTTCAACCATGGCAAATGGCTTGTTACAGAGTACGTTATCATTATATTGATATCGTAACAAGAATCAATGTGACGATAGGGACTCTATTACATTTTACATATACTCGTATTTGTAAGACTACTCGTGCGTTTCGTATTTTGTTCTTAGTTCAACCTCGTAAATATATAATCACAGTATGACACAGTTGGACTCATCTGTCGAACCAGGAAGATAAGTGTTCTAATGAGTCTACATAAATGGATTGTTTCGAATATACACAATGTCCTTCAGCTGACAGCCTCATTTAAATGTACAGTAAAACCTCTCTATAACGGCCACTAAATTACATTAAATATTTTGTGTTAAATGCAGGTGGTTGCTTAAAGCAAGGTAAAAGTAAAACATATAGGAACGTTCTGTTTTACTTTCACATTGCTTTAAGCAGCCACCTGACTTAAATGCCAACTAATGAACACAATTTAGTGACCGTTATAGAGAGGTTATACTGTATATGTATAACATATAATTTGTTACACCTCGAACCCCTATCAGAGTTGTCCGGCAGAAGTAAGTAACAATCTAGCGTTCCTGCATGAATATTCAAACAAAATGACTTAACGAAGGGCGTTCCTGTTCCTCTGACATCTAGTAAGAATTCAGCTTCTGAATCCATGTGAGAAACTAAGCTGTAAAATGAGACGTGTGTTAAACCCATTCCCTCATATTGACGCCATTTGAGCCATTCTCTCATATTGACGCATTTTGGCCCATTCCCTCATATTGTATCAACGGCCTTTGACCCATTCCCTCATATTGATGTCTTTGTGTGCCTCTATAGGAGCAAATGCTCTCCTTATCACACTCATTTAAAAAATAATTGTTTTTTAAAACTTTCTTTATTTCTTAAAAATGCTTCTTTTCAGTAGATATATTAAATGGGGTTCTGTCTAAAATAGCCTTTGAAATAATGGGTTAACCCTTTCCTCTATAGGTTATTTTAGACTCAACCTCTTTGAATTAATCTACCGAAAAGGAGCATTTACTAGAGAAAAGGAGAAGTTTAGAATTGTGTAGTTTTGAAATGCTCTATTTATCACAATGGTTTCATTAAGTGACTTTTATAGAGGCGTAGAAAGGCGTATTGATGGAGGAAAGGGTTAAGGAACGCTCTTCTTGCTATTGTACCATTTTCTGTTTCTTACTCTATTGCATACTATGCAGTTTGTTTTACTCTGCTACAATTATTTACTGTTTCTGAACATGTCACATATTTTCCCTTATTTAGGACCTGTCACATATTTTGAACTTACTTACCTAAATCCCTTTTTACGGATTTTAAAATCAACGAATATTTTAGTTGGCACTTTCTAACCTCAAATCATAATTGAGACACCTGATATTGTATCTTATATTGCAGTTTCTGACCTTATATCGGAGTGAGATGGTGTGCTCGGGAAGCATGCCCTGTGGGTACTCCTTTTGTCCTTGGAAAAGAACTTTCAGAATTCGCACCGATGCATGCATGTTCGTAGAAACCAGGTAAACGATTAAACTAGAAAATCTGTATTGTGATTATGAAATGCGGGGTAACTATGATAAATGATTTTGAGGCTATATAAGAGTAATGAAACGACACGTGGTGTGATGAGTTTATAGCTCTTATGATTAACCAATCACCTCATAGACTACTTATAGAGCCAACCAGTTTGAATAAATCTACCGAAAAGCATTAACTAGAGAAAAAGAAAATAGTAGTATTTTGGGGTTTGAAACCAATGTGATAAATAGAGCATTTGCTCCTATAGGAGCAAATGCTCTATTTATCACAATGGTTTCAACAGGTGACTTTTGCAGAGGCGTCAAAAGGTTTCAATATGAAGGAATGGGTTAAGCTATTACCTCATGGTTTAGACCCAACATCTTTGAATAAATCTAACGAAGATAAGTATTTACTAGAGAGAAGGAAAACATTGGATTTGTGTAGATTTTAAACCATTGGATAAATAGAGCATTTCCTCCTATGCAGATAGAAGGTACTGAGCTCCTGTACTAAACGTTTGCTCACACTTCGTCCTACATTAAGCTACTGCATGTCATAAATCCACATAATTAGACATGTTATGAGTGGTCCCTACATTTTATTCAATCTTAAATCCTTTACTCCTTTTAATGCTGCTGTGAGTAAACCCACACACGACAGCTCCTGTTTAGGCCATCTGAACATGGTTTGCTTTTGAAGTAGTAAAGGTCTGATTCTACAGCTTTTGACATGGCCAAATATTCCATCGTTCATATGTCATTATAAAGTTTCAGCTAATTAATAGTCATCAGGTCATTATTTTTACATGAATCTTCAACAATGCCACTGTTTCCTTTTTCAGCTGCAGTTGCCCACGTAATTCAATGTGTACAATGACACTGTTTCTTTTTTTAGCTGCAGTTGCCCGCGTAATTCAATGTGTACAATGCCGCTGTTTCTTTTTTCAGCTGCAGTTGCCCACGTAATCCAATGTGTACAATGACACTTTTTCCTTTTTTTTCAGCTGCAGTTGCCCACGTAATTCAATGTGTACAATGACGAATGACATGACACCGGGATCATCTATTGTTACCCTGAACGCTTACTGCCTCAAATCAAAGATAAAACTTCACTCGAGCAACATTGGCCTAAACACCTTCATCAACCGATACGGTACTAGCTATTTCTATGTACCGAGAAAAAGATGAATACGAACAATGCATTTCAAGAACAAATGGATGTAGTTGTTTACACATTCCTTCCCAGTGACGCGTTTTAGCGTATCTGTAAAAAATCACATTTTGAAACCATTGTGATATATAGGGTCTAATGCTTTATTTATCACAATGGTTTCAAAACTACACGATTCTAAAATGTTCCTTTTCTCTAGTGAATGCCTCTTTTCGGTAGATTTATCCAAAGAGGTTGGGTCTATAAGTAGTATATGAAGGAATGGGTTAACCTTTTCAACGCCGTATATTCAAAATGGAATGACCAAATAGTGTTTTTAATTACAGAAACGATTCAGAATCAAATGCTTACCTTTGTTAGAGGATTCAGAATGACAAACCTTGCAAACCCTTATCCCCTAGGAGCAATCTGATCTGGGTCTACCTTGTTTGCAAATGCCAAAGCATTGCTTTCCCACATTCAGTGGGATTACTATTGCCATGTGAAGCACGATCTGGTTAGCATTTGCAAACAGCCTAGACCTAGGTAAGATATCTCATCGTCGTCTCATCTGGATGCTATCTGTTTGCTGGATTCTTTAGAAACAGATTTATATAATGCCACAAGCAAACAGTATATCCTGATCAGACGGCTTCTGTAACTGCATTTTATTTTATCTGCAAACAATATCCTTGATATTTGTTATATGCAGTCATTACGTCATATACGAAATGATGGATGACCTATATCAGCTTAAGAGCATGTAATCTGTTCAGGATTTAAACCTTTTTCTGCTCACACGGACAAGTATTCAACGCAATTTTCTGTGACAAACACACCACGCAAAATGTTCCATCTGGACATGTCGTCTCTCCATCTGGCTGTCCATTTATCTACCGACTACATGCATTTCCACAATCACTGGATGGAAGATGATGAAACGTTTCACCATAGCTTCCAATAATAACATTGATCGCCATACCTGGTTATATGATATTGCAAACATAATATATATAATACATAGCACATACATTTTGGGCAGGAATTAAACAGCGTAACTCAATCTTAATGCTAGACTGGAACGATGTGCTAAACATATGTACATGTATGTGGTTAAAATGTGAAACTTATGCTTAAACGGATATAATTTGACATAGTATTTTCCCGTAAAAGACGCTTAAAGGGGCCGTGCAAAACAAGCATTAACGTCTCCAGTGGCACGTATGCACTGCTCCGTTACTAAAAAAGCTTCTAAATGGTCTTTAGAGCTCAAATACATGTTTATTTGTATGCAAATTGTTTCATTTTGTTATAGCACCAATGAAACTATACGTAATAGTTCTTGCCATGGTCAAAATGAACGCATTATCTGTGCCAATGAAGGCATATGTCGTATGGACAGCATTCTAGTATACGGATTTATATGTATATCAAGTGATGTTTAAAGTGTGGAAATGTTTTCCTCCCAATTGTCCTAGGCATCACCTATCAGTACAATTAGCATTTTAGGCCGGTTCACCAGAGCATGTATGCTTTTTTAAATGAAAAAGAGAAAGAGAGAAAGCCCAATACATGACAGTAATTATGATGTCAGTGATGATTTGTAATCTGTGATTTTATGCATGACAAGTCATTATCAGACAAAATGAAAATCGGACAGGAGAGGGACGTCAAACAAAAATGCACAAATAGAAAGAGCGCACATAACTTTGATAAACGGTTGGATCTCCAAGGTTTTTTTTTTAACTCTTTGCACGCTAAGTAATTTTTCGTCTGCAACAATTGTCGTCTGCTTCAATTCTTAAAATAAACTTTCTCTCATTTCTTTGCAAAAATATGGTCAAGATGACAAACAGTTTGGATCCTGATGAGACATCGCATTATGCGGCGTCTCATCTGGATCAAAAACTGTTTGCATAGGTAATCCCAGTTTCACCGCTAGCGTGCAAAGAGTTAATTTTGCTCTCTGAAAGCGTTTGAAATAGAATTAATGCTAATATAAATTTGTTTATGCTATTGTTTTTAACTTACCAGACAGTGCTGTTACAAAGTGCAAAAAAATGAGTTTTCGGACAATTTTGTGTCCGTCGTTTTTGTCGTCAAGTGTCGGGTATATAATCGAATAATATTGAGTAATATCTGTCCTTAAACTACTGAACCGATTTTAATCAAATCGCACGAGCAAGACTGCGCCACTAATTTTACAGAACTGTTATTTCACAGAAATGTTCCTTGGATTATACGTTATCAACTGAATCATTTTATAAAATATACAAGGCAGCTGCAGACTTGGCCAGTTGTCAGTAGTATTCTATATATAGAAACTTAGAACGATTATTATTTTCAGAACATACCGGTCAAACATTGAAATACATTTTAAAGAATCGATGTTTGATTGATGATCTGCCAAAGGTACATGTAAGAATCATGCAGGAAACACCGCATACAACACAAACACATACCCAAACAGCACCACGACGACAAACAGCAAATGTGCATGTATATAAATGGAAAAGTAGTAAAGTCAAGCAGGCAAAGCCACATGCAAGACGCAACCACCACCAAAACACCGATAGACAGCATGCCACACACACACACACACACAACCACACACCCAAACGCACACACGAAATGAACACAGAAAACACCAAAAGACACACAAGAACCAGGGACAAACGCTCCACAACATGAACAAACCACAAGCACAAAGACGCAAGGCAAACAAAAGGAAGGGTGACAAAGAGAGTACCGCCTTGGCACGGTCAGCAGCAAAAACACCACTGGGGGTTTAAAGACACAAAGAGACACACAAAGACAAAACAAACATACAATACTTATAGGGGAAGATGGAAGTACCGCCTTGGAACGGTCAGTGACAACATTCACTGGGTGTGGGGGGTTAAACCGGTTTTGGGGCGCCCAACCTCACACTCATTCCATCCCCACCCTAAAAGACAAACTCCTCTCCGACTAATCTACAACAACCGCGATTGGCAAATACAGTGGTAAAGTGCATGTAAAACGAAAACATATTTAAGTGAAGCGACTGTATCCACCTATCGCCAGTGTACTCTACAACAACCCCGATGGCAAAGTGCAAGGGGCGGATGAGAGTACTGTATGTCACTTGCATAACCTGCAAGAGAATGATAACAACATATAGTACGTGTACGGGGGACTTTTTACGGACACCACACGGCACAAGCAATACTGTTGTGATAATAAAAGTACATATAAGAGTCATGCAGGAAACATACATAATTTATTTAGGTGAAGTAGCTGTATCCACCTATATCGCCAGTGTACTCTACAACAACCCCGATGGCAAAGTGCAAGGGGCGGATGAGAGTACTGTATGTCACTTGCATAACCTGCAAGAGAATGATAACAACATATAGTACGTGTACGGGGAACTTTTTATGGACACCACACGGCACAAGCAATACTGTTGTGATAATAAAAGTACATGTAAGAGTCATGCAGGAAACATACATAATTTATTTAGGTGAAGTAGCTGTATCCACCTATATTGCTAGTGTACTCTACAACAACCGCCATGTCAAAGTAAAAGTTCACACATGACAAAAACACGAGTGTAGCTAGAGTGTGTAGCTAGAGTTATATGTCAGTGAACATATTAAACAATCTATATTTCAAATATTTCACATAGTCGAATGATCCTGTTGCCTGTATACCTATGTGAGCGATTAACCCATTCCCTCATATTTACGCCTTTAGACTCTTCTGTAAAAGTATTTTTTTAAAGCCATTGTGATAAATAGAGCATTTGCTCCACCGAAGCACATGCTTTATTTATCACAATGGTTTCAAAACTACACAATTCTAAAAGTTTCCTTTTCTTTAGTAGATACCTCTTTTCGGTAGATTTATTAAAAGCTGTAGGATCTAAAATAGGCTATGAGGGAATGGATTAAGGTCTACTGTTACCATGTTTTCAATTTGAAAATCAAATCACATCTGTTTTGTTAATAAGACCTTGTAGCTTTATCTGTTTGATAGTTTTACCAAGTACTCCACAATCATTTTGGCGATGAACAATTAACCCTTTCGGCGAGATATGAGATAAATAAATGCAAATTGCAAAGGCATAAAGCACATATATAGAAAAAGAGATTGAGACAAATAGTGAAGTCCCTGATCAGACGCCACCTTGAAAAGGCGGCGTCTGATCTGGGACTGCACTATTTATCGTGGTGCATTTATGCGACTGCGCGGTGAAAGGCTTAAACTGTTCACCATCTCTCAATATGCCGTGTGATACTAGAGAACACTGTTTAGCACTGACCAGTACCGGCATAATAACAAGCATAAACACGAGAGACGCCGACCAAACATTGCTCCCAAAGTGACTGGTGTGCGTCTATACTGTGTGTAAACATTTTGTCTTTGTGGGCTTCAACACATCAGACATATTGTTGTCTATAAGTTGTGGGTTGCATCCAAATTTTGTTTAAACAGTTCGGTAAATACATAAAAGGCACTTTAAAAAGAATAAACCGCAGACATAGAACTAAACCTTGGGACAAACAGTATAAACCGCAGACATAGAACTAAACCTTGGGACAAACAGTGAAATCCGATGAAAAGGCGGCGTATTATCTGGGACTGCTCTGTTGTCGTGGTGCATTGACTTTTTGTCGAATAACACATATTCGTACCATTAGTGGCACAAACCCGTTCAATACCAATACTTTAAAAGCAGGTGGTTGGTTAAATCAGGTCAAAATCACCGCAGAATGTCCCTGTAGGAGTATCTGTATAACTTAAGGCATGCATTAAGCTGGCATCTGTCTTTATCACCCAGAATTTGACCTCTTTTTAGTGGTCGCCTTATCTGCGTTTCCCGGTACGTGTATGACAAAATAGAACCTGGAGGTTAGTGTTGACATCGAGTCATGTCTATGGAGAATCCCGCTATAAGGACCAGGTCACGCGAAAATTGCTACCTCCTCAATCCCGTGGCTCTCGCCTGCCTAATTGTGAATTCAACTAAAAACCTGGACTCATAGCAGCGGAGGATTGGCGTCCATGTAATGTTTACGATCCCAGGGGAGTCTAATGTAATACTCCTACAAAATGGGAGGCATACATCTCTCCAAAGATTTAACACATTCCCCCATAGGCTATTTTAGACAAAACCTCTTTGAACAAATCTGCCCAAAAGGAGCACTAACTAGAATGGGAACAATTTTACAATTGTGTAGTTTTGAAACCATTCTTATAAATAGAGAATTTGCTCTTACGGAACAACTGCTATATTGGTGAGAATGGTTTCAAAAGGTTAGTTTTACGTTGGAATCAAAAGGCGTCAATATGAGGCAATGGTTAAAACAACATACACAGTAACACCCCTCTAAACCGGACCTTAAATTCAGTATTAATATCGGTCTTGCTTGGAGACAGGTGGCAGCTTAATGCAGGGTTTAAGTCATGCATGATGTTCCTCCAGGATCTGTGTGACTTTCAGCCTGTATTAAGCAGTCACCTGCCTAAAAGTATCCATACTCTTGTCTACAAGAATTCTGGCTTAGAGGGGTTTCAATATAGATGATAAGTGACCGTTTGCGTGGATACTCTGACACCAATGGAAATACAGAGCTCGTTTCTTAACCTATATCCTGCTTATTGCGATGTGAGTCGCAATTGCAATCAGACTGGATACAGTAACTCGTGTTCTCATTCAAGATCCCATCTGCTGGACACTTGTTCAATAGTTTGGGTCATGACACTTTGTCCGTGCTTTCTCACAAGATTAATGAAATCCGAAATAACCGAACTCCACATTTGAGCAGACATTCCTTACTTTGTGATGAGCATTAAATCGTAGCATTCCGGACACGATTGACAAAATCATTTGAGAAATATATGCTGAAAACTCCTGCACGAACTTTCTGCAGTTCTTTCGCCCTGCATTTAGCAACAACACGCATTAAAAGATGTTTATGTTTACTGTCGCTTTAGATGGGTTTTGCTGTTTGTGGTTTAACCTCTAGAGAAGTTAATGAATCGTTCAGCCCAGGAAATGACAATGTCAACCAACTTCCGCCTACAGTATACGATGAAGCACAAATCTGTGACATGGAATGCAATAAAGACATCAGTAATGCATCAATGAAATGCAGACACATTTTACATGCATGTACATAAATAAATCAAAGGCAACATTCTTAGTCTTGATTTGACAACATAATAAAATATCACATTAAAACCAACCCAAACCGGAATTTAAGTGAAGAATAGTGTAGATCTGTTATGCAGGTGGCTACGTATTGCAGGGTTAGCTTTCATTTTAGTTAATGCCTTTTAACCCATTTGCACCGACGATCCCATATATGGGACGTAGGCAAACAGTGTAGACTCTGATCATACGCCGCATAATGCGGCGTCTGATCAGAGTCTACACTGCTTGCTGATAGGACTTTCAATTTAAAACAAAACGCAATTGAAAATTTAGGCCATGCCCTCTTAGATAGAAAATGGACTACTCCAATATATAAACATGGAAGTATCCACTGGGAGCAAATGGGATAATATCATGGCATCGAGTAGCTGTATGATACTAGTTTGATACAGGTACAATGTATATACTATACCTTTTACTAATACGTATAACTAAAGTAATCCCTCTCATCAGGGTCTGGATCCCTCTTATCAGGGTCTGTACTATTTGTCATATTACACTTTCCTTTAAAAATCTTTAATATTCACCGTAAGCTTGACATGTGTGAATTTTGGAATAATCCATTTGAACATTCAGAGTTGTAAGGGTTAAAAAAACTTTAAGTTA
Source organism: Azorinus chamasolen (assembly GCA_963576725.1). NCBI lineage: Eukaryota > Metazoa > Mollusca > Bivalvia > Cardiida > Solecurtidae > Azorinus > Azorinus chamasolen. Next base: position 18,518,684 of record OY755246.1, on the reverse strand, counting down.
AATGGTTCATTTCAATCATTATACAGTCATATATGTATATGCGAATTCTACAATCCTCAATAAGTTAATATTTGTTTTAGATATAGTTGCTATTAGTTACATGGCAAATTGACAGGGTATATAGCGTTGTATGACCGGTGTGGATGGTGTATTTCCTGAGGCGTAGCCGAAACAAATACACCATCCACGCCGATCATACCACGTCGTATACCCAGGAAATATAACATCCGCACCCGTCACACCACGCCGTATATCCGGGAAATACACCATCCACACCGGTCACACCACGCCGTATACCCAGGAAATATACCAAACACACCGGTCATACTACGCCGTATACCCCAGAAATACATGTACACCATCCACACCGGACATACCACGCCATATACCCGGGAAATACACTATCTATACCGGTCATACCACGTCGTTTACCCAAGAAATACACCATCCACACCGGTCATACCACGCCGTATACCCAGGAAATACACGGTCCACACCGGTCATTACCACGCCATTTACCCTTCAAAATACACCATCCACACTGGACATTCTACGCCGTATACTCTGACAAATACATCACCCACACCGGTCATACCACATCGTTTACCCTGTCAAATGCACAATCCACACCCATCACTACACGCCGTATTCCCTGTCATTTACACCACCCACACCGGTCATTACTACGCCGTATACCCTTCCAAACACACCACCAACACCGGTCATACCACGCCGTATAACCTGTCAAATACACCATCCACACCGGTAATACCACGCCGTATACCCTTCCAAACACATCACCCACACCGGTAATACCACGCCGTATACCATGTCATATTGCTGTGTAACGAATGTATTACCCGTCAGATCTTTATATGTTGACCTGCTATTTAGGATGTGTACAAATTATGTCACATAATTGTTATTATATTTGATGGTCCTTCGGGATCATTAGTTTCGATATTATTAGTCTTGAAAATTGAATACTGTTTAAGGTAGTGCTAGGGGGCATGAGTAGTATTTACTCATGAACAGACTCAATAAAACCGAGTCTGCATTTTGTTCTTTTCGCATTGCTACCTTTGCTTTCGAAGGAACTCCCACTTTTAGAATTTACACACGGCTACTACGACTCGATGACATCATCATTGAATAATATTATAACGTAACTTGACAGGCATGTAATGTAAAACCTCACAAACGGATCAGTATGAAACGAAGCACATTTTATTTGTTAATCACATATTTTGTTTTATTAGAAACGCACGTAAAAACTTAAAAAAGACTTATGCTGAACAACAGAAATCAGGTCTAGAGTTTAATTTAGATGGATATCTTCGAGGGAGCCAATTTTTCAGCAACTGTGTTTTTTTTCTGTAAAAACCTAGCCCGTTTGACATCAATTTCACTATTGATGTGAGAAGCAAATCATTTCGCAAATGTCTACTTTCGACGGTAGACGATGTCGTAAAATAATGTCTGATTTTATGCAAGACTAGATCTAGAGCCGAAAGGTAAAAATATATAACGAACGTATGCTTCTTATTTCGATATTTTTATCAACGTTTTGGGGTGAATATATTTTAATTACTGTAAATAGCATCTGTTGTCGATTATTTTAACAAAATCTGATAATTTAACGGGATGTGATAGAGCACCCGGAATAATCGATTAGAGGGGGAAAATATGGCCTCCATTGAAAAATTAAATCGATTTTGTACTCACGGTTTTATTTGCTGGGGTGTACGGTCTCATCAGGATCCAAACTGTTTGACACCCTGATTGCATTTTGGTAGACAAATTGATCATAGCTTGAAGTTATAGTTGACAAATTCTGCAAAAAAAATATTTGCCCAACAGGCTAAAGGTTAATGGAAGACATTGATCATTCATAAAGCTAACCTAAGAGCTCTTTCTGTTTTACGTTTTGTTCCCATTAGGTAACGACCTACGTTTAATATGTAGGCGTTCTCTTAAAACAGATTTTACAGAAAAATACAGGTATGATTTCTTAGTGATCTGGTAAATGGTTACAACATTTAATGCGATAAAACAAAGTAGATCAAGGCCAGCCTCTACGGTATGGTCAAAGTACATGTACATGTATATGTATTTGTACGGCATCGACGCAATAATGAGATGGTTGGTATAACGGTGTTGGCTCATGTCGGATGTCGCATCCGTTTTACGACGGCTAGTCTGGGTATACACTGTTTACACAATTCTAGAATCCATGATACGTCGTCTCATGGGATGGTCAGTTATTTTGATTTTCGTGATAATTATGCAATAAATATCGCTTCACGTAATCCATTCATTTTCTTGCTTTGACAGGACTAGACTTAATAAACTTACAGCTATAAAGTACTCATTTCTTCCATTACACAATGCACATGTGCAAGTTTCAACAGAAAGGAAAAATAGAAAAAAAAACACTTTTTTTTTCATAAATAGCAAACGTTTTATTCAACATAGGTCTGGTTTACGTGAAATATATGTTTCGATTCATCGAAACCTAGGCATGTCATTGGATAATAGACAGCGGCAACATCTAGATAGATAAAACTGAAACATAAATTGTCAATGTGTGCGGAGACGTTTTAATTTGAGTTTTAATGTATACATGGTTGTAACATTATTCATAATACTGTTTACACACTCTGAGCTATATAGTAGCTACTTACCCCAGGGTTATATGCAATTCCTGAGATTTAATACGTGGCGTTTTCATTAATACTTTCGACAATTTCCGTACCAAATAATATTCATGAGCAAACTATCGTCTGCTTAACCCTTCTCTTGCTGAATTTTAAAATACATTTCTCCTTCTTTACCCATGCCCTGTTTGTATAATTACATATATCTTCACTGTGTACAAGTATTCCGCTGTGCAATCACTGCTGCGGAGTGCACTGGTTGCACAATCAACTTGTAAATAGTGCAGACCCTGATGAGACAGCTCCTGCAGGAGCTGTCTCATATGGGTCTTCACTATTTACTGGTAGGTATATTGACGCGAATAGCAAGCGAAGGGTTAAAGTTTCATTATGGACTTTCCTTCAATGTCGTGTATGTAGTGTGATGGGACGAGGCTTTACTGAGCTTCTCATCGGTTTGCAAATGTAATCACAGTTTTATTTTCGCGTTGCAGCAAAGCCCGTGCGTCGATTTCTAGTAAGTTGAAGAATGAAAGAGTATCTGTATATCAACAGAGCTCCAGATAAGATGCGTAAATTTAACCCTTCGCTTGCTATTCACGTCAATATACCTACCTGTAAATAGTGAAGACCCAGATGAGACAGCTCCTGCAGGAGCTGTCTCATCAGGGTCTGCACTATTTACAAGTTGATTGTGCAACCCGTGCACTCCACAGCAGTGATTGCACAACGAAATACTTGTACACAGTGAAGATATATGTAATTATACAACAGGGCATGGGTAAAGAAGGAGAAATGTATTTTAAAATTCAGCAAGCGAAGGTTTAAATATTTCCAAGCATAGATCCTTTATTTCTCCACCAAACCCTATACTGTCACCACTCTTTAGAATCGTATCGAAGAGACCTGTCTGATCAATGTAAGTTTCAACACATTTCTTTAGTCCTTTGCTTGATGTCGATATTACATTTATTGATTCACCCATGTTTGGCTCCCTGTTGGATTCTGACACCCATTGTCTGTTCAGTGACTTTGCAAAGAGATTAGAAATAAAATGCTGGACCCAGACGTAAACAAAACACTTAGGTAAATTGGTAGTTTCTGAAAAAATCTCTCTGTACATATATACTGGTATCCAGTTGAACTTCGATATCTCGAACTTCAAGTAACCATACAAACTATTTCGAGATAACAGAGGTTCGAGTTCACACAATACAGGTCTAAAGTAATGCTGAAAAGCTCGCTCCTGTATTAAGCTGCCACGTGTTTCTGTATAATTTTTTATGCACAATGATACATTTTAGAACAATTTTATGTTATACATTTTGGAAGGACCAAACTTTTACTATTCAGAAGTTCGAGTTATCCGAGTTCGAGATATCGAAGTTATATATACAGTAAACTCTCAATTTTTCGAATTTTTAGCATAGAATAATTTAGACCCTTTTATGCGTGTGGCTGCTTAATGCATGGTGAAAGACATGCAGAAAGCTCCTAGAGGAGCTTTCTGCATGAATTTCAGAATGCATTAAGCTGCTACCTGTGCCTTCAATGACAGTTAACTCTTCCATTGCTAATGTCGCATCTGTGAGTACCTATCATGTAAACAGTTTTGATCCTGATGAGACACCGAGTATCTTGGTTTCTCATCAGGATCCAAACTGTTTGTTCATTTGAAACTTGTAGCAAACGACAAATTAAGCAAAACTTTTACAGCGAAAGAGTTAAAATTTTGCTAGCGGATTCAGTCCTCTGGAGAAAGCACTGAAATTAATCAAGTTGCTTTATCCTAAAAATACATTGATTTTAAATTGTGTAATTTACTTGAAACTTTGAGTAATTAGTCTGAACTAATTAGTACGGAAATAAACAGTACATTTATAATTTTCTATTATAAAAACCAGCATGACATTGTTCAATTTTGAAATTACAAAGATATAAGGGAAGACAAAATTGACTAGTTCACGCTTTGGATCAAAAGGTGTATCATTTTAACCAACGGTTAATTTGGTGTTTCACTTAGACTCAAATGTGTTTGACAAGCGATAAAGGCGGCGTCTGGACTAGGGCAAAACGTGTTTACAAGTGAGTAACACGCCGTCAAACCTAAACCAAAACGCCCTGGACAAGAGAGTAATGCTATGTCTTCCATAGAACCAAACGTATTTGCCAAACGAGTAACACAGTGTCTCAACTAGGTCAAAAAGTGCTTAACAAGCGGGTAAAACGGTGTCTCGACTATACCCAAACGTATTTGACAAGCGAGTAACACATTGTCATACCTCGACCCAAACCGCTAAACAAGAGAGTGAGGGTACGCCTTACATAGACCCGAACGTGTTTGACAAGCGAGTAACACGGCGCCTGACTTAAGATTAAAATGTGCTTGACAAGCGGGTAAGACGGCGTTTCGACTAGACATAAATATGATTGACATGCGAAAACGGCGTCACACCTAGACCAACCGTGTTTGACAAGCGGGTAAGACAGCGACTCACCTAGACCAAACGTGGTTGACAAGCGATTAAGATGGCGTTTGACCTAAACCAAACGACTAAAACGACGTCTACCCTAGACCAAGCGTGTTTTACAAGCGGGTAAGACAGCGTCACGCCTAGACCAAGCGTGATTGACAAAAACGGGTAAGACTCCGTCTTGACTAGAACAAAACGTCTTTAACATGCAATAATAACACAGTGTCTTGACCCAAACTAGCTAGACACGATAGTGACACGGTATCTCACGAAAACATAAAAACAAAATCGCGATTTGGATCGAGTGACAAAACAAAGTGAAAAGGACAGTAGACCAAATGTGCTTCATAAGCAAGTAAGGCGGCCTCTCGACTAGACCAAAACGTATTTCAGTAAGACGACATCTGATGATCTCACCTGGACCAGAACATGCTTGACGAGTGCGTATGACGGCGTCTCACCTGGACAAACACGTGCATGACAAGCGATTAAGACGGCATCTCATCTAGATACAATGTTGACAAGCGAGTAAGGCTACGCTTTACATGGACCCAAATCTGCTCGACAAGAGAGTAAAGTCTATATAGACCCAAATGTGTTTGACAAGCGAGTAAGATGACGTCTCACTAGGACCAGAACGTTCCTTGACAAGTGGATGAGACGGTGTCTCACTTAGACCAAACGTATTAGACAATCTGTTAGGGCTATGTCTCGCCTAGATACAAACGTGTCGGACAAGCGAATAAGGCGTCTCTCACCTAGACCGACACGTGTCGGACACGCGAATAAGGCGGTGTCTCACCTAAACCCAAACGTGTCGGACAAGTGAATAAATCGGTGTCTCACCTAGAACCAAACGTGTTCGGACAAGCGAATAATTCGGTGTATCACCTCGACGCAAACGTGTCCGGACAAGCGAGTAAGGCATTGTCTGATCTTGGCAAAACCTGTCTGACAAACTGATACTATACGTACATTGGAAAAGACAGAGACGGAAATCCATGGTGATATACTGAATCAGACAATCAGACGATAATCAAAGGTGGCAACACTCTCTAATTGCTGAAACAGCATACTCAGACAAAATATGAAACACCAAGAACGATTTAGCAAGTTGCATGTACAACGTCCGAGTAGCGCATACAGTAAAACCTCTCTATAACGGTCACTAAATTACAGTAAAACCTCTCTATAACGGCCACTAAATTACAACAATTATATTGTGTTAAAGGCAGTTGTCAGCTTAAAGCAATGTGAAAGTAAAACAGAACGCTCCTATAGGAGCATTCTGTTTTACTTTCACATTGCTTTAAGCAGCCACCTGCAATAAATACCAACTAATTAATACAATTCAGCGGCCGTTATAGGGAGGTTTTACTGTATCTCTGAACTGTATTTTTTAGACAACATATCGTGTTTATAAACGTGTGCATATAGCAACGTACGGTAGATAAATGAAACTGCACACTTTATTTAACCCATTTCCTCATATTGGTGCCTTTTTGCGCCTCTATAAAAGTCACTTTATGAAACCATTGTTATAAATAGAGCATTTGCGTCCTCAAAAATACGCAACTGTAAAATTTCCTTTTCTCTAGTTAATGCTCCTTTGTCGGTAGATTTATTCAGATATTGGATCTAAAAATAGCGTATGAGGTAATAGATTGATAGTGCTCTTCATGTATCCGATATTCACATCATTTATTTGAATTACGTAGATGCATTGTTATAATGGCATGTACACATAAATACAGTTTAGCCAAGAAATAAACTGTAGAATCTTACTTATGTAGTTCAATGAACAGGAACAAACAAAACAGACCCTGATCAGATGGCATCTACCGGAACCGTCTGATCTGGGTCTACTCTGTTTCCAAAGGCGTTCACAGACGTCTGTATGGAGTAAAGTGTGGATTAACATGTTAACACTTTCCCTGTTGAATGTTCATGTCAGAAATAATTACTTCATCAATATTTATCAACTGAAATTTTATAATGGCATATGTACACAGGATTGGTTAGTACTGGTAGGAACTCTGGAATTCGATCTGTTAATGTTTTTTTATAAGCAAACCGAGAACATCCTGATCAGACAGCCCCTTGTCTAATCTTGGTGTACTCTGTTTGCAAATGCGCAAAAAGGTGTTTATATGAAGGAAATGGTTAAAGTACACTGCTATCGAAAAGAAGCAGAGCTATACGATTTCCGACTTATTTAAATAAATCGATATTATTTAGTTTCTTGTAATATAAGATATTGCTTTATTCGTCTGGAACCAACCAATTACTTTCACTCTTTAGAACACTGATTGCTGAAAGTGAATGTGAACTATTTGTAAACAGTCGGCATTAGTTTAAATGTGTGATGTTTTATCGTATGTTTGACATTCATTAAATGTGTACAGTTTTACTAGAATGATTAAACTAAGGTTAACATTTCTTAACCACTTTAACGATTTATGTCATGAGCATTTATTTAACCTTTAGCCTGCTATGAGCGGATGAGTGAATACCTATGCAAACAGTTTGGATCCAGATGAGACGTCTCATCAGGATCCAAACTGTTTGACACCCTGATTGCATTTTGGTAGACAAATTGATTATAGCTTTTGAAAATGTAGTAGGTGAAAAATGCTGTAAAAATTTGCTCAGCAGGCTAAAGGTTAAGAAATAATCACACCATGGATATTCTATTAGCTGAATCTTTGTTATGATCACAGGTCGTGTAGGTCATGGCGGACACTGTGGAATCAGGTCTCTTGCTAATTCAGGAAAAACGCCTAAAATCGAATTATAGAAATGAAGAATTTAGATATTTTAGGGAGATGGCTGCTTAATACAGAATGAAAGTGAAACAGAAAAGGGCTATTGGAACTTTCTGTATGACTTTCTTTCTACATTAAGCTGCCACCTGTTCTACTGACTGGCATTGCTACTTATTTAAACGTCTGGTTTAGAGAGGTTTTACTCTATATTATTTCATAGCTCTGTTTGCAAACACGTTAAAAGACGCATCTAGGGAGTAAAGGGTTAATGACAAACTTTAATAAATGAAGTATATGCCATACTTTAAGGTATTTTGAATTGCGACCGGGGTATGTAAGGTGCGGGGTTTATGGCATATGTCAAATGATTGTTGAGTCGTGTGCTAAAGATGAATTACCGATTAAAAATAAGGCGGCATGCTTACCAATGAAAAAGTATTTAAGTCAAGCAAGAAAAGCCACACACAAGAGGCAACGTCCACCAAAACATCGATGGAAAGCAAGTCACACACACAACGACACACGCATGCACACACGCTCGCACGCACACACACACACACACACTCACGCGCGCACGCACGCACACACACACTATTAACACTTCAAACATTAGCAAACGCACATTTACAAGAAATAAACATTTCAAACATCAACAAACGCACAAGTACAAAGAGATAAGACAAACATAAAACTAGCGGTCACTGGGGGTTTAAACCGGTTTACCACCGAAAACTATTTTACAGTCTGTTTAGTGGAAACGAAAGTTATTATGAAAATATGAAACAGTCAATAACAGCAAACGGGTAATCCATAGACAAACAAACAAACACTATATCAGGAATTAGTTCGTTTAACCTACTGGCGACTTCCGTGTTACACATATCTTCGACCTGTAATTGGGCTGCGAAAGCAGCCCAAACTTATACGGCTTTGAATTTTAACCATGCGTTTCTGCGTTCCTGTGTTTCTATAAAAGCCAATCTTTTTTAATAACTATGGGTTACTGTGAGACAAGCTTTTATTTATATACATTCATTTATTTTACTTATTTTGATTCATACATTTTTCTTAGCGGGGACAAATATTTTTGTCTTAGTTATTTGCTTCTTTTCTGCCAGTGAAAATGCTAGTGTATTAGGTATAACTGATTTAAAAGCACATCCCAATTATAACAGTCAGCGTGGTCGAAGGGTTATAACGGTGGGCTAGGAAATTGTGAGGTCGTGTGTTCGATCCTCGGCGAAAGCTTACTTTTTTTCTCTCATTTTTTTGTTAGCACCCTTAGTTTACGTGCTTTTGGTTTAAAAACAATTTTGTACAAAATATGAATTTTGTCTTTGGTAAAGTTATTTAGCCGAGACCTTTTACTCGTGGTTTTGTTGACCGTTTTGAATATTTCACCATTGTGCATGAATACCATTGATCTGTGACGTAATGTGTATTATTGGTGTCATACACAGGTATTATGCATCATGGCTCATTAAAACATTCCCCCGTTTCTGCTGTTAATTTATACATTACAGTTATGTTTTCCCAATGTATATGTTAATTAAAACTACTAAACAATATTGCTCCCTCTTTTTCTTCTATCCTGCTTAAAGACGCTACGCAGCCATTTTACGCTTGCGTAAAACCTTGCTTGTCATATAATTATTATGCAGAGCTACAGATTAAGGTGCGTACTCAAGCACTAACATCGTAATTTCTACACCAAATTCTATGATGTGACGATTCTAAAGGGTGGTCACAATATCGAGTTTGGTGGAGAAATAAAGACGTTATTCTTGAAAATGTTAATTTAGGCGTCTTATCTGGACCTCTGTCAGATATTTTGTATTTCATCACAGAACTCGCTGGAAAACCAGTCAGAGAGTTTGCTGCAATAGTCAAATATGTGATTAACCTTTAGACTGCTGAGCAAATTATTTTTACAGAACTTTTCACCTACTAAGTTTTCAAAATTCAAGCTATAATCAGTGTGTCTACCAAAATGCAATCAGGGTGTCAAACAGTTTGGATCCTGATGAGACGCCGAGTTACTCGGTGTCTCATCTGGATCCAAACTGTTTGCATATGTATTCACTCATCCGCCCATAGTACGCCAAAGGTTACATGTAACAGTGTAAACCTTTTTGATGCAGATGAAACACCGGGTGACTGGGTACCTCATCAGGTTTTATAATGCTTGACACAACACTTACATTAAAGAGAAACAATGAAGGAATGTCCACTTTGAAACTTTAAGCACACGCCATTGTTTGCAGACGGCACTTATTTGGAGCACACCGATCTAATGATCGTGTACGTATAAGTAACGTCTGGAAGAGAATTAGTATCACCAATAATATATAGCAATTCGAATTAATATGTCAAAATAAGCTGCCATATCATATAATAGAGCAATAAGATATAATAAAACCTCTCTAAACAGGACAATCAAATTAGTCTCAATATCGGTCCGTAAGACAGGTGGGTGGCAGCTTAATGCAGATTGAAAGTCATGCAGAAACTCCCCTTAAGAGCTTTCTGCGCGAGTTTCATATTGCATTAGCCTGTCTAAACTGATCTAAATCCGATTTACAGTGTTTGGCCTGTCGCGAGAGGATGTTTGGAATATAACACTTTTACTTACAGTTGTAAGATGTTTATTTATGGTTTTTGAACTAGATGTACCAAATGCCTTACAGTAAAACTCCTCTAAATTGGACGTTAAATTTAGTATAAATATCAATTATGAAAACAGGTGACAACTTAATGCAGGGTAAAGTCATACAGAAAGCTCCTTTTGGAGCTTTCTGCATGACTTGCACACTGCATTAAGCGGGCACCTGCCTACAAGTATCTACATTTGTCTCTACTAGAACTCCGGTTTAGAGGGGTTTTAATGTACTGTCTGTTGGAATAAACATGAATCACATTAATGACATTTGCAACTTCAGTTAAGTTAGAATGTTTCTCGAAATTAAAGGCACTTATTTTAATTGCATGGTCGACATTTAAGAGAGATTTCTTCTAATGTTAAATACGGGTGCGACTTCAGGATTTCAGATTAGGGGGCGTAGACATTTTTTGGAAGGGGGGGGGGTTAGTAGATTTTTATGTTTGATGACATAAATAAATAGTGTGTTTGTAATTACGATTCAGAGCAACATGGCTTTGGTGTATGTGTAGCATACAAAACTACACATAAAATATTGCCTTATGTGTATATACTTGTCATTGTAATTGGCATTTTGTGCGGAATTTCAAAGTTTTCCAAGCAGTCGCTGGACTTACACACCGAATAGTTGAAAGGGCTCACACATCATGAGTATTAATAGCCATCTGATCCATTGTACAGTAATACTATACGAAACCCGAAAGCTTCTTTGAAACCCTGAATACTAAACTGGTATATATGGATGTTTGGTCAGAAACAAAAATTCCTTGAAAATCGAAACAGTTTACTGGGATAGTCCCTGCAAATACTACTAAGCTCTTCAGAGTTTAGTGACACTCCTTTTTCTCCTAAGCCACCGGTCCAAACAATATTTCTAGAAATAGCATCAAGTGTACATAGTCACGTTACGAAATGTGAATACAGATTAATTCCGTTAACCCTTTCCCTCATATAAACGTGTTTTCACGCATTTCCAAACAGAGTAGACCCAGATCAGACGGCTCCTATAGGAGCCGTCTGATCAGGGTCTGTTCTGTTTGCTAATGGAATTTGATAGATCTGTTTCTTTACTTTCTAAAATGGCTACAATGTCCCATCTACCATTTTTCATTATAACTATTTTGTCCATTAATATTTAGTCTGTATCAAAACTTGCAATAAACACAGAACAGGGAAAGGGTTAAAACTCACAGGTTGCAAACTGAAATGCATCTCATCTGGGTCTTCACTATTTACAGCTACGTATATTGACGTGAATAGCAAGCGAAGGGTTAAATGCACTTTAACCCCTCGCAAAGAACGAAGGCTCGCAGTCCCTGGCGCTATAATTGAAACAGGGTAGCAATGCTAGCATGATACCTAAGGTACCAATGTTCCCACAGTCAAAAGAGAGTGATGGGATCGATACTCCGTGGCTAATGCAGCAGTCACCATAATTGATAATTATTAGCTACGTTTTCTAAATTGTTCTAGTAATATAATTATGTTGAAGAAATGCGTTTTCGTGCATCTTTTGAAAGATACTAGTGAGCCTGCGTCTCTGATGTCTAACGGTAGAGCATTTCAAAGGTTTGGATTTATATTGTTTATGGTCTAAATTTTTACATTCACAATTTATATACCTATATTACCTTTTAAACTTTTATTATACATGTACTTATATCACATTTATACACGTAAATCACATTTATATACTTAATAGATCACGTTTATATACACTTATATCACGTTTATATACTATCACCACTGGCACTTGATCGAAAAAGACTATAGTTTATTTATAGCAACTAGTACATTAATATACTATATATGATATAACTATTCTATTACACAACTATAGTCTGTTTTGATCAAGTGCCAGTGACTATCACATTCATATACTTGTATCACATTTTACCCATTTGCAGTGTGTATGCTTGTTGTACCAAACCAAACATTTACACACACTTTTCAGTCTTTGGAATATTTTCCCTGTTAACCATAGAAACGGAGGTCGTATTTGAAGCACTGCTATCAATTTAGTACTCACACTTATCGCGTTGTGATATCAAACTGATATCTGCTCACTTACATGTAGATCTGGTGCGCCGAGTTACACGGCGTCTCGTCTGGATCCAGGATGTGTGCGAATGCAAGTGGGTATTGTTATATGCAATTACTATTATATTTCGGATGATTGTAGAGAGTGATCACTCTATAGAGTTTGTGGAGAATCGAAGCAACGTTTTTTTCGAAAACATCTGATCGATGCGTTGATGGCATTTACAGTGCCAGAATGTTAAAAAACTTCCATTTCTCAGAATAAGATTAAGTGTAGTAACTAAATGAATGTTTGACCTTTTAGAAAGGAAATGTAATTTTATCTTTTATAACTAGCTGAAATTTTCAGCACACGATTATTAATCAAAGAAAACATATTGAACCCAGAGGAATTGAGATCTGGAAATAAAAGATAAAGTATTGTTTTCAACTCATAAGAACACCAGCAAATAGGCGGACTTCTTGTCAGAATTACAGTAGAAAATCGATACTTCAAAATTTCAGTAACGAAGAATTGATGCCTTTGTAGGCAGATGGCTGCTTAATGCGGGATGAAAGTCACGCAGAAAGTCTTATAGGTAGCTGATCAGGTAGCTGCAACATGTCTTAAAGACCAATAATGGTACTTGTATTAGTGTTCGAACTATCGGGTTTTACTGCAGCAGCAACCTGTCTTAAAGATCCGGGAATTACTGTAGCTGCTACCTGTCTTAAAGACCAATAATGGGGCTTGTTTTAGTGTTCGAACTATCGGGGTATTACTATAGCTGATACATGTCTTATAGACCAATAATGATACTTGTATTAGTGTTCGAACTATCGGGGTATTACTGTAGCTGATACCTGTCTTAAAGACCAATAATGGGGCTTGTTTTAGTGTTCGAGCTATCGAGGATTTACTGTAGCTGATACCTGTCTTAAAGACCAATAATGCGGCTTGGTTTAGTGTTCGACCTATCGGGGTATTACTGTAGCTGATATCTGTCTTAAAGACCAATAATGGGGCTTGTTTTATCGTTCGAGCTATCTGGGTTTTACTGTAGCTGATACCTGTCTTAAAGACCAATAATGAAGCTTGTTTTAGTGTTCGACCTATCGGGGTATTACTGTAGCTGCTACCTGTCTTAGAGACCAATAATGAGGCTTGTTTAGTGTTCGAACTATCGGGGTTTTACTGTATCTTCGATGATGTTTCGTGTGGTGAGACATTGGCAATATCCTACTAGAACATCTTGTTCGAACTATCGGTGTTTACGGTAGGTCTCACCAGTCTGAAATACTGACAATGGTACTGGTTTAAGTGTTCGAACTGTCGAGGTTTTATTGTGTCTTCAATCTTTAGTTTTTGGAGACGTCGGGGATATCCTACTAGAACATGTCAAGTAAATTCTAATTAAATTTTAAAAGTATTCAAGGTTCATTAATAGAATTGTATTCTTGCGAAATATTTGTTTTCAACGTAAACATAATATACTGAACCCTGCACCCTTTCATACATAACAACAAGTCATTCTTTAACCCTTTCAGTGTCTGCATTGTCGTCTGCTAGACACATTGTCGTCTGCCGGACACAGCTTCGTCTGCTTCAAGTTTTAGAATGAGCAGCTGTTCAATTTCTTTACAAAACAAACCAATGAACATAGTGCCACGTAGTTTGGATCCTTGTAAGGGACCGAGTCACTCGGTGTCTCATCTGGGTCCAAACTGTTTGCATACGCTATCACATACCCGTCTCCATCGCACTGAATGGGATTAAGACTAATATCGAAACATAATGTTTTTTTCCACCATACATTAGAACAGTGAATAAAAGGAAATTGTAATACCGCTTTGATCTATACCGTAGCATACCCCCTACATGTATCTAACATAACCAATGTTGTTACGACCGTAGTAATGGTTCTAATGATTATAAGATTGGTAGCACGGGAAATTACAGTTTGTTAGTTTCTGTTTACTGTCACTGGAAATCACACTCGAAGACAGATTTGCGTTAAACCTTTATCATACATGTAAATGCATTATGCTCTTTTATTTCTCCAGCCAAAGCTTATAATGTGACTACACATTACAATTGTCTTGAAGAGACACTTTTAAAAAGTGATAACATAGGGTTTGGTGGAGAAAATGGCGACTTTAGTAAATTTGAATATACAGTAAAACCTCTCTATAACGGCCACTTAAATGTGTTAATTAGTTGGTAGTTAGGGCAGGTGACTGCTTAAAGCAAGGTGAAAGTAAAACAGAACGCTCCTATAGGAGCGTTCTATTTTACTTTCACCTTGCTTTAAGCAGCCACCTGCCTTTAACACAAAATACTTGATATAATTTAGTGGACGTTATAGAGAGTTATTACTGTACACACGATTATCTACGGTTCTGCTAGAAAATGGTAACAATGCCTAATATGCAGAGCTACAGATAAGGGTACGTACCCAAATACTAAAATCTTCGAGACGATTCTAAAGAGTGGTCACAGTATAGTATGTGGAGAACTAAAGGAATTCTTCTGGAAAATGCTTTAGTTTACGCATCTTATCTGGACATCTGAATGTTGTGGACATGACAAATGCCATTTAGAGTGTCGTACTTACGAACATCACATCAGATCATAGTAGGATCTGACGTAGTCAATGCATAATAATTTTGCTCAATATATTGTTTGTTAAATGACACAGTCAAATGTCATTTAGAGTGTTGCGTCAGAACACAGAACGTTTTTATTATGGGTTTCTGACGTAGTTAAAAAAAAAAGGTATCTGCACAATATGATTATTCTTGTTAATTGGTACTGTCATGTTTTCCCCAACTCCCAATGAATCTCTCCGTTTATGTCATCTGTTAGACAGTTTGCCATCAGTTTTTCATGAATAATTCTGGCAATTTGCAAGGCGATATCACTCTTGGAAGCTTAACGCGTAATATGATCAAGCTTAAACTAATGTTAGCGGAATTTTTTTAAACCCATCCAAGTGTGTAGTTGATTGAGTCTAATTTTCAATTTGATGGATGTTTCTGCCATACTCATTATAGTGTATGTGACGTTTGTAATATACTTCGTGATGCAAACAGTGCAGAGTTCGAGAAAAGATGCGTAAATGAAAATAATTGTTGTTCAAGAATAATTTCTTTTTTCTCCACCTAATGTTAGGTTGTGACCACTCATTAGAATCATCTCATAGATACGATTCCAAAGAGTGGTCATAACATAGGGTTTGGTGGAGAACTATCGATTTTAGTATTTGAGTACGCACAGTTATCTGTAGCTAGTTTATAGTCACATTTGAACCATGTCCAATTTTGAGCACACGTTTGTTTTATAACAAGGTCACTGGGGGCCAACTACGTAATGTTATCAAAATGTTTTGCTACGACAATTAATATGAGTATTATAATAGATTTGTTTTCCTACGAAGGCAACTTTGTTTTCGTAGGAAAACACTTCCCAATTGATACACTGGCTTCGTAGGAAAACAAATCTATTACAATACCCATATAAATTGTCGTAGCAAAACATTTGATAATAAAAGGCAGTTGGCCCCCAGTGAAGGTAGTGTTGCGCAAATACTAAAATCGTCATTTCTCCACCAAACTCTATATTGTGACCACTCTTTAGAATCGTTTCATAGAGATAACGATTTTAGTATTTGAGTACGCACAGTTATCTGTAGCTACCACAGTTGTCTATTGCTAATTTATAGTCACATTTGCACCATGTACAAATTTGAGCATACATTTTGTTTTACAGCAGGGTAGGGTTACGCAAATACTAAAATCGTCATTTCTCCACCAAACCCTATGTTTTTACTACTCTTTAGAATCGTCTCTATGAGACGATTCTAAAGAGTGGTCACAGCATAGGGTTTGGTGGAGAAATAACGATTTAAGTATTTGAGTACGCACATTTAGTTTTTATAGTCACATTTGAACCATGTCCAATTTTGAGCCCACATTTTGTTTTACAGCAGGACAGTCTTCGCAAAACAGGGCATAAATGGATTGAATATACATGCACAGTGAAATAATCACCCAATGATCTCATTGTACGGAAGAGTCCTATCATCAGATTACAACAATATATGGTCAAACAGAATAACATTCCTAAAGTAAGTCGTAAAGGAACGTTATGTTGAAATTATTGTATATAATAGCACAGAGAGTTCCATTGATGTATTATTTACGGTACCTAATAACCCATGTCCAAACCAATAGTGCTATCATAAAATGGTCACATGTAGTAGAATCTGTCTTGATAAACCATTTTAATATAGAAGATGGTTGCTGATTGCTTTGCACAAGTAATACAGAAAACTTCCAAGGGGAGCTTTCTGTATTATTTTTGACACGTTTTAAGCTACCACCTGTCTTTAAGACCAGAAAACAGACTTCATTTTAATGGTGACTTAAGACAGGTTTTACTGTGCATGACTTCAAACTGCCTCTAGCATCTATTGCCAAGATATAAACAAAGGCAAACTAGTTGTACTGTACTAACACATCCAGCAACATCTTAATCATAGCCCGCCAGTCAAAACTTTAGCTGCATTTGCAAACAGTGTAGACTCAGATGAGAGAGCTCCTATACGAGCTCTCTCATCTGGGTCTGCACTGTTAACCGTTGGAAATCCATGCCTGCATGCTCTATGCTTTTGCCTAGGAAAATCATGTCAATATTTCGTGTGTAACTAATATTCAAAGAGGACAGAGTGATAAATAATATGAGGCGCGGGCTAAGCTTGGTTAACATTTACCCGGCTGTGAAACAATACTGTCTGCTCAAAGTCGTATCTGGAACACTTTTTGCTACAGTAAAATCTCTCTATAATTGCCACTAAACTGTCATAATTAGTTGGTATTTAGGACAGGTGGCTGCTTAAAGCAAGGCGAAGGTAAAATAGAACGCTCCTATAGGAACGTTCTGTTTTACGTTCACCTTGCTTTAAGCAGACACCTGTCTTTAACACAAAATACCTGAAATAATTTAACGGCCGTTATAGAGATATTTTACTGTACTTCCATTTCAGTCGCGCTTTAGAGAAACTATTGACAATGTGTCACACATCTAGAACTCTGGTGACATACCGAGTTTCTCGGCGTCTCATCTGGATCTAAACTGTTTACAAATGCGAGTCAGATTGCGGATGAGGGTGAAGATGGAGACCATTGAGGCATGCTGCATTGTTTTCGTGCATTAAGTTCATTATGTATATCCGTTAGTGTGAATACATAATTATGAAAAGATCAAAAGCAAACTTAGCACTGTAAAACCCATACGTATATCTCTTTCTGCATGCGAAAACTTAGATCCTAACCTGAATCCAGCTTTCCGTTACTTACTCACGTTTGAAAACAACTTGGAACCAGATGAGACGCTGAATTACCCGGCGTCTCATCAGGATCCAATCTGTTTGGCACAAATGCTTGATCTAATCGAAGTAGTCAACGTTCCAATTTTGAGCGGACATATTTGTGTTTTACAGCGGGGCAAGGGTGAGCTTGCGTAAATGTTTAGTACTTTCATTTTAAATCGGTTATTTTTATCTTCTTTGAAGAAAAGACAAACTGTTGCAAATATGTTTAAACACTGAATTGCATTGTACATGGCTTTTGAACTCGAAGTTTATTCCCTACAACCTCCAGTCACGCAAGAGCCTACGATAGCAAGCGACATATTATTTATGATCGTAACTGACTAGTCAACTGATAAGTGTAGGTAGTCTCTGGAAAAGGTTATGACAATCAGTAGCCTGTCGTGATGCTACGATGTCGATGGTTACATGACAATTATTTGCCTAACCCATTCTCTCATATTGACGACTTTTGAGGACTCTGTAAAAGTCACTTTGTGAAACCATTGTGAATAAAGCATTTGCTCCTATAGGAACAAATGCTCTATTTATCACAATGGTTTCAAACTACAAAATTCTAAAATGTTCCTTTTCTCTAGTTAATGCTCCTTTTGGGTATATTTATTCAAAGGGGATGTATCTAAAAATAGCCTATGAGGTAATGGGTTAACGTATATCACCTTAATTCTTCCAACCCAGAATCATCAGAGTGGAATAGTCCATCAGTGTCTAACTGTATAGTCCACTCAGTATGAAAGGCTTAGACTTTCCGGACGATGTTGAATTATAGATAGTGCAGACCATGATCAGGGGACTCCTGTAGGAGCCATCTGGTCTGGGTGTATACTGTTTGGCAATGACAGTGCGTGTGTTC
This sequence comes from Azorinus chamasolen, assembly GCA_963576725.1. Lineage (NCBI taxonomy): Eukaryota > Metazoa > Mollusca > Bivalvia > Cardiida > Solecurtidae > Azorinus > Azorinus chamasolen. The sequence continues at coordinate 18,499,867 of OY755246.1, read as the reverse complement.
AGGTTTGAAGGGAGAGGTATCCATTAAGTGTAAGATATATACCTTAAGTCTTAATCAATATCAGTCGCAGACTGGACATAAAGGCGGAATATTCGCCTAATTTATAAATAATCGTATGCGTATATGCCTATTTATCTACGGCGATTTTCCCATGTCATGGAGGATTCTCCGTAAATAAATATACATATATATATATGCACATGTATGTTTCATACATGTAACAGCGTTAAAGCATTCATAAATACGCGTAGATATTATCTGAGATTGTTTGTCAGTAGATTAAAGAGCGTACATGTACGATTGTTGAAAATAATGCAATACTGCTATCAGCCATCGCGCATCAACAGAAGCCAAAGGAAAGATAATTCATAATTGTAGCACCGAAGTGTCATCTACACAATTAGGTCACATAATGCCACAGAGACATCATGCCAACGTTTATTTCAAATACGAATTATCATATGGAGGTTTTAGCTGAACGATATGCAATCCAATATCTCGGTTTGAAAAAAAAATATGTTCACATTCGGATATGATGTAAATTTAACGACTTCCTATTTCTTTGAAACGTTTACGAAACTATTGGTCGAGTGTCAAATAGCTTTGACCCTGACGAGACGTCACGTGACCTGGTGTCTCATCTGGATCTAATGTGTTTACAAGTGCGAGTAAGGTCGCCAATAACGGTATAAGGGTTAATGGCAATAAACAAATGTGTGCATTATTGAAACAATCACTAATTGAATGGGAAGGATAGATAAATCATGCTTGCATTATTTTATCAGTTGTGTACGACGTATTACTGAGAAATGATTGGTTTATAAACTTTATATCACTGCTTTGCACCCAGAGTGCTGTCTATTGCATGAATATTCATTCAGAAATAATGAATATACGAATACTTATTAGCTGATTTTTCATAATGACATCATGAATAGAGGATGTTTTGTCATAGCAGAGAAGTTAGATTCAGATCCGTATATTTTCATAAACAGAGTAAACTGATCTGGGTCCATGCTTATAAAACTTTTAGTTGAGTCTGGGTTCGTTCTCAAGTTTTTGATTGGTCAGATTTGAGCCTTTGGCTCAAATCTGACCAATCAAAAGCTTGAAAACTCAAATCTGACCAATCAAAAGCTTGAGAACGAACTCAGACTCAACTAAAAAGCTTTATTAGCATTGACCCAGATCTGGTTCTACCGGTTTGCCAAGGCATGGAAAGAGGTACACATGAAGGAAAGTGTGTGAATCAACCAATACATACAGGTAACTGCCGTTGTAAATTCCTCACTGCTGACTGAGTTCGGACTGTGCAAAGATGATCATGATAATGCTATCACCACAATGATCATGCTGGTATCATAATTGTAAATAAAAACCCGAAGACGGCTAATGACTTGCGTCATCATGTGCACTTTGACCTCGTAGCGCGTTTTGATCCCTTTTCCATGATGTCCTGCGGGTGACAATATCAGCATTGATTACTCACTATTGTCTGGTCTTCAGGATGTCTCTAGTCTCATAAACCAGAACCACGAGAAGTCCGATCTGCAGCATCAGCCAAATGCTTGATTGCTGCCTTTCTCTCAGTGACTGTAACAACCCATATTTTCAGGCAAATATTCAAATTTTAATATCTGAAATCTACTAAATCCTTATAAAACCGCTGATACATGTGAACCCTTTCAATGCCTTGGCGGAAAACTTCGTCCAATTAAACGGAAATCTCTGAACATATTCAACCAAGGTTTGAATGACTTCGAATCGACTTCTGGACAACACTATTAATATTAATTAGATATTCACAAGACATTACATGAATCAGTCGAAAGTGCCAAAAACCTCGAAAGATATGTACTACTGTGTATTATTTTACCTAAATGTACATAAACATGTACATGTCTGGTACACATACATGTAATATATTTTAGGAGAATCCTATGAAGGTAAACAGGTTCCAAGGTTATAAAACTTCTGAGTCTGAGTCTGAGTCTGAGTCTGAGATCATTCTCAAGTATCGGATTGGTCAGATTCTGAGCAAGCTCAGAATCTGACCAATCAGATGCTTGAGAATGATCTCAGACTCAGGCAAACAATTCTATAACATCGGGGCCGGGATTCTGCTGGCTCCCTTAGCAATAACGGTTTCCCGTTTATTTTTGACACAAACAGCAATTACACTTTCTTTACCATGCTCTTATCAGTGAATTAGTTTCAGGGCACATAGATTCCAATTAGGAAAGAAATAATGGCATCTTGAATATTAATTAGATTATTTGTTTTAATAGCAGACGGACACCAGGAATATTGACCAAAGCAGAAACTGTAGAATCAGATCTATATTATACCATTAAGCAAACAGAGCAGACCTTGACTAGAAGGCTCCTGTAGGGACCTCTGATCTCGGTCTTACATGTATCTGTTTGTAAAGGCGTGAAATGTGTTTGATACATGAGGTAAATGGTTGAACAACTGCATGCATGTGTAATGCAGGACACGACACATACAAAACACACAATCGCCCGAATAGCACTATAACAAACCAAAAGCAGTAAATATATATGCCTATCAAAAGACAAAAAGACACATACGAAAAAAATAAGAGGAGGATTGAAAGCATTTGTTACACACATAATTTGCGACAATATCTGCAGAATACACCTATTAAGTGTATTCGTAGGAATTATTAGAAATGATATTGTCACATAGAAGTTTTACTTTATTTGATAGGTATTCCTAATGTTTAGATGTACTCGCCTCATTATATATGATAATAATAAACGTATAACCACTATACCCCGCTATCCGCTTATCTGACTGTGTATGATATCGGCTTAAAAATAGTTGATGCAAACTACGTTGCTTAATTTTATGACGTCACTTGTTTACAGTTTCAGGTTTACGTTTATTTTAATATTTCGTTATCTTGGCGTCGTTACTCATGTTGTAGAGCTAGTAGCAGGGAGGATTTTACTTTATATTTTGAGGTTGTGTACCCACAAACCAGTAACCTCTTTTTGGCTACTGACCGTTCCAATGAAATACTCCTGCTTTCACCCTATGGTCTACTTGTTTTATATGATTAATGTCTTATGCGTTTTATCACGCGTTGTCTTGTAAGTGTGCTGTTTTTGTTTGATGATGTTTGGATGCCGTACCCTTTTTGTGTGGCGCTCCCAGTAGGACTGTTTTCCCGTGACTATGCATTTGCAAACAACTTTGACCCAAGGTTTTGGCTATCGCTAGATAGTTTCTCAAAACAATGATCGACTTGGAAGTGGTCAAAACCGCATCAGATTCGAATTTGAGTTGACATTGTTTTTTCATAGCGGGAGACAAGGGTTAATAATTTCCCTCATATGTACACATTTTCATGGCTTTACAATCAGTGTAGACCCATGGTCTGCTGATTTTGCTTATGGAATAAAGCTGATATGATGTCTGAACACATGTCATTATAAATATTCAGTTAATTGATATATACATGATTCCATTCTTTCTTACATGAATATTCAACATGGATAGGGATAACTGGATAAGAAGTCCTAGTACTTTTTATTCAATCAATCCCTACGGTGACTGTTATGATTGTGTTGCGACAACTATTCAACTTATCTTCATAAGCAAACTCCTCACAGTGATCTCCCTTGTCACTACGTACGGTGATCACTGCCACCACAAGTTTTTTTAGCTGAATTTCAGCTAAAATTTGTTTTTGTATTTTTTATTTTTTTTAATATTAATTTAAATAGTTTTCGATTTTGTTTCATATTTCAGCACCGGTAAAGCCAGTAAAGTAGAACAATAATCTGCTTTCCTAAAAAAAGATTTTTTGTAACCTATTACACGATTATTTTTAATTCTCTATATCGTGGTGACGTCATAATAATGACGGCGCCTTAACAACGTTGAAAAAAATAGCTTAGTTACGCCGAAATAGCGTCTGCCATAGTTTGATCACATGATGTACACCATGGTCACGTGGATGTTGTGGTGGCAGGGATCTCTTCAGCGTAACGATTGGGGAGATTATGCTTCATAAGAGGTTTGATTATCATTAACATGTTCCTCCATGATTATTCATGTAGTAAATAACAACCTAATGCATATTAATTAGATTGATTTTTATACTTGCACATGAACACAATTAATTTTGATTATGGCAGAAACTGTAGAATCTTATTTATATACATGTAATACAATACGCGAATAAAGCTGACCCTGTTCAGAGGGCCCCAAACAACTGTACTTATGGATTAACGGGTTAACGCAATAAAACCCATGTTTGTGTCCTTTTTTGTTCTTATAAATACATGAACGTTCATTTTGAAACAGACAATACTTTTCGCAGACGATAAAATATATTTAGCGCCTTAAGAGATCAAGGGTTTGGCTAACTCTTTTACCGCCAAAGTCGCCTGATAGCGAATCACGGAGATAGACGCAATATAGACGCAATATGTTAGATATGTGATTGCATCTGCAATCAGTTTGAATCCGAATGACATACTGAGTAACTCGGTTTCTCATCAGCACCCCAACTGTTTGACACACCGTCTTATGTTTTGAGAAAAAAATGAAGGAAAATCCATTCTGACACGTGACTCTTTCCCTTCAAGGTCTACTCTGTTTGCTTTTAAACTTATATAGATCTAATTTATCAGTTTCCACCATTGTGAAAACAAATATCTGTTCCATGTTTCATTCTATTATAGTCATGAATATAAATGAGGTGATCAATAAATAAATGGTAAACAACAGAAAGGTTAACGCAGACGACAAGATGCACAGTCGAACAATATTTGGCGCCCAAAGAGTTAACAATGCAAATGCAAGACCTTATGTAGATGCCTAATTTGGTTCCCGAGAGTTTACCGCTCAATCACCAAACGTAGCAATTATAGTCATATGCCAAGCACCTAGGCCACAATATCCATTATATCAGACAGTCTTACGAGTAACTCTTTCGTTGCCACGTTTTGTCGTCTACCAAATGTGTCGTCTGCTTCAATTTCCATTATTTAGTTTCTTCATTTATTTTGTTCAAATACCGGTAACATAAGCACAATAACAAAAATGTTGGATCCTGATGAACGTTAATCGGCGTCGCACTGTTGACAAAAGTGGTATGCGTACATACGTGAATGTGTGTGTGAGTAAGCGTGTGTGAACGCGCGCTACGGTGTGTGTTTGTTTTACGTCTCACCAAAAGCATTTCAGTTATATAGAGTAGAAAGGATATGTCTATATGCTGTTATAACGAGATAGCATGTCATACACACATGACATCACACCACACCAAAAGACAGTTCGTATCACGCTACTTATAATGCCGAGAGTTATCGAACGAGCTGATATTTTCAGTTTTAAGGGAAAGGGTCACGTGTCACGAGTCAGAATGGATTTTCCTTCATTTTTTTCTCAAAACATAAGACGGTGTGTCAAACAGTTGGGGTGCTGATGAGAAACCGAGTTACTCAGTATGTCACTCGGATTCAAACTGTTTGCAGATGCAATCACATATCTGACCTATTGCGACAATCTCCGTGATTCGCTATCCGGCGACTTTGGCGGTAAAAGAGTTAGCCAAACCCATATCTAACCTATTGCGGCAATCTCCGTGATTCGCTATCCGGCGACTTTGGCGGTAAAAGAGTTAGCCAAACCCTTTATCTCTTAAGGCGCTAAATATATTTTATCGTCTGCGAACAGTATTGTCTGTTTCAAAATGAACTTTCATGAATCTGTTTTAGATAAGAAATCGGATGACTTGAACCTCTGTTATCCTCGAAGTAATTTGGATGGTCCCTTTAAGTTCGCAGTATTGAAAGTACAAAAATGAGTCATGCAGGAAACACCACATACAGAACAAACAGTCGCCCGAACAGCAGCACAAGGAAACAGAAAATGTACATAACTAAAAACAAACATCAAGAGACGCACAAAGACAAAACAAACATACAATAGGGGGAAGATGGAAGTACCGCATTGGAACGGTCAGTGACAAAAGTCACTGGGAGGTTAAACCGGTTTATGGGCGCGTTGAAGTTTAACTGTGTTTTGATGTGTCGCCTGTGTAGATGAATACTCCTGTTAAATATATGATGTGTATAACGGTGCATGCATCTCTGACATGGTTTTCAAAACTGCCAGCAATATGGAAAAAACATGAAAAGTTCTGATACTGTTACAACGTGTTCCCATATGGATAAAACGTATTGGTAGTGATAGTGATCAATACAAATTTTCTCATGGTGCGGCGATAATCAAGAACTGTTGATATCGCTAGCACTGATGGTCCGAGGTTATACATCTTGTTTCAAATCCTTCATTGACCGGTCAGATTTTAAGCAAGTTCATGACTTGACCAGTCATATACTTGAGAATTAACTCTGACTAAATCACTCGGAGCCAGGTCATGCCATACGGACATACAGTGGTGGTCAGGTATTCGCATTCAGTGTGTTTTCCATTATCCACCGTTTAAGACAGATTTCAACAGAGGTTTTTAAAAAGTCATCACACAATTTCTCCAGTATGCATTCAAGAATTAATATCTGCACGTTCAAATCACTATTATTACAGAGGTAACAATACCCTTGATGTACCAAGGTTCAGTACTGTCAAATATGGTAAGACAATTTTTATATATGAGGTCACCAAGGCGTAGAACAGCTTACCAAATGCGTTTAGAGCCACCAAAGAGTATGGCGAGTTCAAGAGGCTGATCCGGACCTGGAGTGGTACTCATTGCAAATGCTCTATGTGTGTTTGAGCTAGTCTATGCTTTTATGTTTACAGTATTTTTTATTTTGAATAATTGTATGCCTGCTCAAATCGAAGGCTTGGTGCGAAACTATTCTAACTTCTTCACTTTGTGAAGGAGTTAGAATAGTGTTGCACCAATCCCTCGAAATCTTTATACTTTACTTTACACTTTACTCTTAGTTTTCAGACCTAGTAAACATGTTTTACTTCTTTCTGATGTTTGTATGAACTGATGCTTCCGTGCATCAAAATTGTTTGCCATGATAGACAGTGCAGACCAAACAATAGTCATCTAGTGTAGTCTGCACTGTAATATAGAACTACAGTAAAATTTCATTATCTCGAACTCGGATAACTCGACTTTCGCGATAACTCGAACTAAAAGTTCAGTCCTTCCAAAATTTACGATACAGGAGTGCTCTAAAATGTATCACTACACATATCTAGTAACACATGTGACATCTTAATGCACGTCTAAAGTAATGCTGAATGCTCCTACAGGAGCTTTCAGCATTACTTTAGACGTGCATTAAGCTGTGAATTTATAAGGAATTGTCGAGATTAGAAATCAGATAACTCGAAAATCCGTTATCTCGAACTAATTTGTATGGTCCGTCGATGTTCGAGATATCGAAGTTCAACTGTAATAACAAATGAGTTTGACCAGGTAAACGTGCGCTTGATATATTCTGAATACTTTTTTGCTTGTATCTTTCCATTATCTGTACAATTGTAGCATGACGCTCTGTAGGCCTTTCATTTGATTAATGCATGAAACGAGCTTGAGTCAGTTCTAGGAAATCATTCTGTTGTAACCCTTCGCTTGCTGAATTTTAAAATATATTTCTCTTTCTTTACCCATGTCCAATTGTATAATTACATATTATATCTTCACTGTGTACAAGTATTTCGCTGTGCAATGACTGCTGCGGAGTACACTGGTTGCACAATCAACTTGTAAATAGTGCAGACCCTGATGAGACAGCTCCTGCAGGAGCTGTCTCATCTGGGTCTTCACTATTTACAGGTAGGTATATTGACGCGAATAGCAAGCGAAGGATTAAAACCAATGTTTTGCTTTCCTAAGTTATTCCTGCCTGTAGTTTTGGATCATGTGTCAGTTTTATTAGTTTTTTATATACTTACCTGAATAGTTTGATCTTACACTACAAACTGTTATACTTCGCCTTTACCTATTACACATATTTAATGAAACTATAATTATGTGATATGCTATTTATTTATCATTTCTATTTTTACAGACTGTTTGTTGTATTGTTACAGGATATCTATCTATCTATCTATCTATCTATCTATCTATCTATCTATCTATCTATCTATCTATCTATCTATCTATCTATCTATCTATCTATCTATCTATCTATCTATTTATCTATCTATATGTCTATCTATCTGTCTATCTATCTCTCTATCTATCAATCTATCTATCTATCTATCTATCTATCTATCTATCTATCTATCTATCTATCTATCTATCTATCTATCTATCTATCTATCTATCTATCTATCTATCTATCTATCTATCTATCTATCTATCTATATATATATATCTATCTATCTATCTATCTACCATAAGTTTGACCTGTTTGAATTTTGGAATATTCCATTTGACAACTCGGCGTTGTAAGGGATAAAGAGGTTAAATATTGAATTACCAGAGATGTAAAGTTAGTCCACACAATGACCACTTAAGTGTACATAAATGTGATTCGTTTGATCACTGACGAGAGATGAGATGGTGCAAATTGCTTCTGATTTATATGATCATCACCAATACCACCACCACCACTATGACCATCATCATACTCATCATTTGCGTCATATTCAGCTTCACCATTACTTCACTATCCCTGTGCTCCACTTTTCACTGCTCTATTTTACACCGTGCCTTAACTATTTCATTCTGCTGAGTGTTTAATGTATATGGGTGTTGAATGAATTATATGGCTGCTTCACACAATCCATTGAACATTATTGTCATTACAAGAATTTGTGTATTTCGAGGAAATTAATTTCAAGAAATATTTTACATTTATAACCTTGATGATATTTTGCTATTATACCGAGCTTCATTTAAAAGACTTTAACCAATATTTAACTGCACAGTGTATTCAAATAATCCGTCAACACAAACTTGCTACAGTCGCGGATGTGCAGAATGTTATGTGAACACAGGAAACCTTGGCCTTGACATAAACTGTAGAAAAATAATGAAGGCTCCTACAGGAACCATCTGATCTGAGTCTACTCTATTTGCAAACACGAGAAACAGCGTCTCTAACAGGTAACTGATTAAATATCATTCTTATAATCTTCATATTTTATATATTTATTACTAGAACTAAGAACGCAATTTTACTAAGCTCGTTTATGTCAACGCCAGGACGAGTTCTAATCCAGCGTTATAATTTGACATGAAAGATCCTGTTTAATGACACATCTATGTCAAATTCAAACTTCCTTTGAGTCTATAATACATTATTTATAACGCTGCGTGTATACTGACTTATCATTACTTTATTCCTACCATACAATAACCGGGTTATAATTTAGAGGAAATTTGTGCCGCTCGCTGATTCGAACTTGTAATAAAAAAGAATTGAGAACATTTTAAGCAGGTGGTTGCTTAACGCAGAGTGAAATATATGTAGAAAGTCCACAGAGAGGAGGTATCTGCATAATGTTCACCCTGCATTAAGCTATCACCTGTCTTAAAGACCAGCACTAATACTAATTCCAAATCCGGTTTATATAAGTTTTACAGCACATTGTGTATTGTTTAGACTATTATAACATACTTTTTTCTATAAAATGTCTTTCCAACATATCTTTGCGAGACTTCTATTAATTACGTAAAAGATAAAACAGCAAAACATCAAAGGGCACCTATTACTGAATAGCGAAAATAACCGAACTATGATATATGAACAAGTTGTCTGTATAACAACCTAGTAACACAACACATGCTTCGTTTCACCAAACAACAGCGATTTCAGTCGGATGGCTGGGATAGCAGGATGAGATTGAACACTTTGAATACAGGACACGCGTGCAGTGGCATTTACAAACAGTGCACACCCAGATCAGAGGTCTCCTAGAGGATATACACTGTTTGTCATTCAAAACCATCTAGAATGTTTAAGCCTTTCAAACTGAATGGACCCTGGAATTAAACACAGGTGGGATATTGTACACTTAAAATCAGCGACGAAAGGGCACATTGTGAGTCAGGTCATATAATCTATTTAAGCAGAATGAAATTTAGGCAATACATAGCAGTTTGTGCATTTCCTTCATTATGGAAACGATCAGTACTATGACAATGAAGCAAATTTTATTCCATTGTTTTCTCAACAACTGTCATTTTCATTTAGACCTTCACACCAGTATTTATGGAATAATTTGGACCTTGTTATCGGAGGAAAAAGAATACAGTTGGTTTAAAAGCCTTGTCATACATGCGTTAAATAATGTAACTTACCGTACTTAGAAATTACGTACTTCAACGTAATTTATCGTACCTTAACGCACTTACTGCCGTAGCTTGTCGTAGTTTAACTTCCAAATAAATGACTTGTAAATACCTTGGGAATGCCGTGAATGTTAATTTATATTTTGAGCTTGTTCAAAAGATAACTGCGGCAATTAAAAATATTTGTGAACGTACTTTAACGTAATTGAACGTACATTAACGTACTGTAACGCACTTTAGCATACTTCCTCCTGTACCAGTTAACGGGGACGACAACTACCTTATAGTACGTTATTCACCACTCCAAAGTGCGTTTCAGAAAGACCAAATAGGCTAAACTACGTAACATCTCTGTATGTGAAAGTACGTGAAAGTATGTTAAAGTACGTTATTTAGTACGTACGACTAGGCTAAACTACGTACATGTACATTATAATAGGTTAATTATACGACCAATTTACGTTAAAGTAAGGTAAAGCAAGTTAAATTACGTTGAACTAGGTCAAAGTAAGTTAAAGTACAATAACATTTCCGGTCAGCATTTTCAAGTGTTGCAGCAGGTACCTGCTGTTTTCGTACATCCTCTTTGTTTCCTTGGCATAATACACTAATTCTAAATAATGCCAACAGTGTCCAAGACAACGAATCAATATATTACCTGTGATCGAAAAACACCACACCGAAGCCTACCTTATATATATGCCGTGAGTGATATGCACAGTGGCTGTTCTTTACCGTAGTATAGCGTTCTTTAACGTAGCTGATTGTACTTTAGTGTACTTTGACGCCCTTCCTGTCGTAATTTAACGTAGTCTATCGGAGTCTAACTTTAAAATTAACACTCAGTTTGCCATACTTTAACGTAATTGAACGTTGTTTGCTGTATTTAACGTACCTCAATTGGTCCAAGTTTAACCTTCCTTAACTTTAACGTACTTTAACTTGTAATTAACGTAGCTATTCTTAAGTACGTTAAGCTACGTTACTTAACGCATGTGTGACCAGGGCTTTAATCGGATCATGCCTTAGAATAAATGTAACTCTGGTGTTAGTAAATTTAAAGGTGCACTTTATAATGGGTTTTAAATAAACCTTCCTCCATAAATACGCATTTGTATGCCATTGCAAACAGAGTAAACCCAGATCAGACAGATCTTATAGGAGCCGTCTGATCAGTGTCTGCTCTGTTTGCATATGCTATATTAAATAAATGATTTCAGAATCTACCGATACAAAAAGAAATCCTGTGTCCATATGTTATTATGATAAATAATATAAGTACTATTCATTATTAATGACGTCATTATTGTTGCATCAATATTCATAGAGTAAAGGCTTAAAATAAATCGTCAACCTTTCGTAGACCGGGGCAAATCTGTAATCAACTTTGCAATCTGTTTATATATAGATGAGGCATCGTATTCAGGCGCGGGTTTAGAGTGGGGCGGAGCCGGCGTACGCCCCCCCCCCTAAAAGTGCCCAAACATTTTTTTTAGTAATATTTTAGATCTATATGCAGTAAAACCTCTCTATAACGACCATTAAATTGTGTTAATTAGTTGGTATTTAGAGCAGGTGGCTGCTTAAAGCAAGGTGAAAGTAAAACAGAACGTGGAGCGTTCTGTTTTACTTTCACCTTGCCAAAAGCAGCCAATTGTCTTTAACACAAAATAATGGATGTAATTTAGTGGTCAATGCTACATGTACTAAAATCAATAAAACAATGATTCAGTATGAGTGTTTTATTTCCCTCACCCAATTAAGCTCTTTTTCAACATGTATTACAAACACACTATTTAGTTATGTCATCAAACATAAAAATCTACGCCCCCCCCCCCCCCCCCTCAAAAACATTATACACCACCTAATCTGAAATCCTGGATCCGCACCTGGTATTACTCAATGTTGCATTAATTCATTTCCTCCTACCTTTTGACCCAACCCTTTTAATAATTATTTGATAATAATTTTAGAATTGTCTAGTTTTGAAACCATTGCGATAAATAGGAGCAAATGCTCTATTTATCACAACGGTTTCAAAGAAATGAGTTTTACAGAGGCGTAAAAAGGCGTCAGTAGGAGAGAATGGATCCAAATTGTTTGATGTCATGATTAACCTACTTAAAACAAAAAGGAAGAAGGTAAAAAACAAATGAAGCCGACATCAAAATTTGCGGACGATACAATTAGCATCGTAAGAGTTAACATTTAAGCCGGTTAGCATTTTTAAACTAAATGCATTAGCGACTTTAGTTCAGAGTATCAAACAGGATCCTGATGAGACACGAATTACTTGGAGTCTCAACTGGATCTAAACTGTTTGGGTAGGTTAACAGAAGGCTAAAGGTTAACTAGTTCCAGGCAAATAATTTACATAATTTATGTTGCTTATTGCGAGAACCGAAGGGTAACGTTATAGCCCGTATCGTTATATAACGAGACTGGGCACTATATGTCTGGCAGGTGATATTGCAATGGTCTGTAATTCATTTCATCTGGATCCAAACTCCTAGGTTAGGCTAGGTGTATTATCTGTATATTTTAAAATAATCTGCATACAACTTTTCACGTAAATGGTTACACGTGACCCTGTAACACGCAAGTATTAAACAAGAAATAACTTTTCGTTTTCCTTAAATTGATGATCACTACTTGCAACGCGAATTCAAATTGCCTAAAATTACACACATCATGTGTTATATGCTGGAAAGAAGTATATCGCAAGAAAACCGATCGAATAAACGTTGAAAAAGAAATAAAGTAATGTTTTTGATATCGAAGAACCCGATTTTATTAGCCGATGTATTAGTATCCCATTCGGGTTGCGTTATATTTTCGTAACTGTTCGACTCAGGCGATAATAGCTTGTTGTGCAACAAAACCGGGGCATATAGTGATTGAACCGTCTGTCTGTCAGTCAGTCAATCAGTCCGTTAGTTAGTTGGTTAGTTATTTAGCTAGTTACATGTAGTGTGTGTGTGCGTGTGTGTGTGCGCGTATTCGTGTGCGTGTGCGTGCGTGTGTGTGCAGATTGTACTTGTCCGGAGCATATCTCATACACTATTTTGGCTAGGTTCACCAAATATGGGGTGTTAGTACATCTTGGAATGGCGGAGTATTTATAGGTCAATGTGCCCTTGACTTTGGGCTTCATTTGCAAAAACACTTTTCCGGAGCATGCCTCCTACATGTATATCGAATCGGCTAGGATCATCGTGTGTAGGTTCATCTTGGGATGGCGGAGTATCGCGTACTAATTGTTTAGGTCAATTTGACTTTGACATTTGATTTTGTTTGCAAATGAAGCTTGTCCTGAGCATTTCTCCTACACTACTTCAGCTAGGATCACCAAATATGGTGAGTGAGTATATCTTGGGGTGTTGGATTGATGCGTGCTATTTATAGGTCAATTGACATTGACTTTATGCTTCATTTACAAACAATATACGTCCATTGCATGTCCCTGCACCGAATCAGCTAGGATCACCAAATATGGTGTGTGAGTTCATCTTCGGATGGCAGACTGTCGCATACTATTTTTAAGTCATGTGGCCATGACCTTGACCTTCAACCTCAATTACAAAAAAGCTTGTTGTTTGGGATAACCTGAGTTGAAATTCTGGTCATACTGTGTAATTTTTACTTTCATTTTAAAGTTGCATGTGCAGACCTGCTTATAAAACACATTCCATTGTCAGTGCTTTGCTTTGGGTGCATTTGTCACCTACTATGACACTTTTCTTGTTTGATTATAAGTTAAAATTGACAATGTTCGTAAGAATGATTGAACGTAACAAATACCATGTTCAAGTTTCATATTTGATGTATTCTATACGAATTTTGTTTTCATTAAATCAAAATAGAATTATTGTCTAGAGTACACATACAATAAAACCAAATTGTATGTTAACACGTAAAGTGTCAGTAAATGTATACACACTTTTCCTGCTGAACAAAATAGTCATCTCTATCTCTGATTTCCTGAACGTTTCACTGACTTCCGGTTGATCAAACATTTGAGAACATGTTGACCGAGTGTCAAATCGCTTGGATCCTGATATCCAAAATGTTTGCGAATGCAAGTCAAGACACGATTGATAGGGAAGGGTAACGTTAAATACAAAGGATTCTTGTTTCCTTTACGATGCCTTAACATGAAATATGTCACCATTAAAACGGGACAAAGTGTCTTTAATGACAAAACGCCTGATTGAGTATTACCAAGGCGTAACCTACAATCTGTTTTGTCTTTTGATCTTTGATTAAATTTGTAAATGATTTAGATCCAGATGAGACACGGGTAAAGTCGACACCTCATCAATATCAAAACTAGTTGACAGTATAGCTGTAGTTTAAAAAGAAATACTAGATAAATCGAATCTGAAAAACTAAATTAAACGACATTTTCTATCGGCGACAATTGTTCGGCAACCTAAAGGTCAATCAGACGTTAGTTAAAGATCAATCATGTATTGAGCTCTGGCGCTCAACCACTTTGGCGCTCAACCATTTCATTCCTTGGCAATGTGTTCGTGTATACGTCATGATTCGTGCGTTTTATTACAAAGTAGAAATAGACATTACCAAGTAGCAATCTCATAAAACTGGTTGGTAAGGTTGCTTGTCTATTTACGAAAATGCCATATAAATTAAAAACGGCGACAACGCTACTATAACATAAACTTATATTTCTACACCCTACTGTAACATCAAACTATTATTTCTACACCCTACTATTTTTCGTTAAACAATCAAATTGATTTCAGTTTTACAGGCACATCGTGTTTGAGTTAAGTTTGATGATTGTATTTATTAATGGAAGCCACACTAGTTTATATAACTAACTGATCTACTTCTCGTACAAACTCGACGTTTTCTATAACATGTTCAGCACATATGCTATATACATTTTGTACATATCAGTGATTGAGAGTAACATATTTTTTCGATATATTTATACCCCCGCAAACTAGTTTAGATGGTTGGATGGGCAGGTGATTGGTCGGTCGGTCGGTTGGCCGGTCGGTACGTCCGTCGGCATTTGAACATGGGTAGTTGGTGTCTCAAACTATTCATTCAGTTTGAAAGTTATTTAATTTAATTCAATTTATATTTGGTATTTTTGTCCTTTTTGCATCAAATAGGGGGAGTTTTTGTCGAGAACTCCTCCGCATCAAAGAGGGGGAGTTTGTGTCGCGAACTCCTCCTTCAGATTGAAAGCTATTCAATTTATAGTTGGTATATATAATAACCATGAATTGTAAATGTACAAGGCGCAATTCTCATCTGTTTAGCACTGGGCATTGCAGAAATATCTCCCCTTGAACGTTGAGTATTTTTGGTCATTTTCACATGAAACACGGGGACTTTGTGTAGCAAACTCCTACTTCAGTGTTTTAAACTTATTCCGCTTATATTTGATATACACAATAACCATGAATAGCAGGTGTCATTGTCATGTGTTTACCTGTGGGCATTGCAGAATTATCTTCCCTTTAACTTTGAGTTATTTTTGTCCATTTTTTGCATTAAACATGGCGAGATGGGATCGCGAACTCTTCTTTAGTTTGAAATTTATTGAATAGATACTCGTCATACATAACAACCACGAATAGCAGACGTGCAAGACGCAATTTCCATATGTTTAGTTGCAAGCATTACCAAATTATCTCCCCTTTAACTTTGAGTATTTTTTGTGTTTTGATCCTTTTACATGGGTAACTGGTCTCACAAATTTGGATTTGCAATCAAAGCTGCAGTGCGGGGGTATTAATCACCTTTAGTGATAGTTCTAGTTGAAATTTGACATTATAGTCAGATATTGCCATAGTTTTATCAATAAAGGTTTTGCTTGCATATCTGTATCTTCTTACAATTGGAATTTGCATGCTTACGAAACGACATCAGATTGGCCATTATACCTGGGTCCAATGATATAAAACTGCTGAGTCTGAGATCGTTTTCCATTATCTGATGGACAGTCTGAGCAAGCTCACAATCTGCCCAATAAGAACCCAAGGTTATAAAAGGTTTTGATTGAGTCTAACCAGAATCTTACCAATCAGATACTTGAGAATGATCTCAGACTCAGACTCAGAAGTTTTATAACCTTGGACCCTGATGCTTGAGAATGATCTCAGACTCAAGCAAAATGTTTATAACCTCGGGGCCAGTAGTGTGAGACAGTGTAACCCTTTACTTGACCTCATATTTACGCATTCGTAAACATTGTAAACCCAGATCCGACAGTGCTGTTGGACACGTGTAATCCGGATTTGCTTTGTTTGCTTATGGGGGGGGGGGGTGCTTATAAAATTATAACATATTCTACCAACACAAATGCCGTGTGTACATATGCTATTATAAGACTGTAGCAAAACCAAGCATGATGTCAATATTTTACATAAATATTCCACAGAGATGTGTTAAGTTTGTGGCCACTGTATATGACTCACACTTAAGTACATATAGCGGAATCTAAAGAGCAAGTGGTTGATTAAAGGGGAAGTCCCTACATTCGACGTGTTTTAGAAATACCTAAGATATACAGAACTCATTTGTTTATATGCTGAAAAGTGGTATATCGCGAGAAACCCTATCCAATAAACGTTGAAAATAATAAAACATCCATGTGTTTGATATAGACGATCCCGCTTTTATTCCCCGATGTTTCAATTTATTCGGGTTGGGTTTTAGTTTCATATCTGTTCGCGCTATTCGCATCTCTCCGACCACTTCCGAGAAAAGCTGTTACGTAAACAATACAGGAATCGGGTGATCATCGGCAAAACGCGGAAAATGTGAACGGAAAAGGCCGATACTATTTTGTTGCAGAACAAAAATTATAAGTATTGATGAAATCGCTTTATGTTGTATCACAGGGTCATTTTTCGATATGTTCAAATTGGCAATCTTCATAATACTGATTGAGCATAACAAATACCAAGTTTTATGATATTATTGAAAATATGCTATTCATTCGCATGCTTCATACAACAATATTAAGTGATTCTTTAATTGACTACTTAACATAATTGATGGGGTCTGTCACTCATGGGTTAAAATGGTTAAGAACAGGAACTCCTGTGGGAACGTTTTGCATCAATTGAAATAAGCAGATTCCTACCTGACAAATACAGAATTCGTTTTGGTTTCAGATGTAAAAGATGTTTATGTCAGTTAACCCTTTCCCCCATATAAACGTGTTATCATGCATTTGCAAACAGAGTAGATCCAGATCAGACGGCTCCTAGAGGAGCCGTCTGATCAGGGTCTACTCTGTTTGCAAATAGAGTAGATCCAGATCAGACGGCTCCTAGAGGAGCCGTCTGATCAGGGTCTACTATGTTTGCAAATAGAATTTGAAAGATATGTGTCTTTACTTTCTAATATGGCTACAATGTTCCACCTTCCATATTTCATCATAACTATTTTGGCCATGAATATGTAGTAAGTACTGAAAAATGAAATAAACATAGAACAGGGAAAGGGTTAAGCGGACTCGGTGTAAATGTTTATGTCAGTTAAGCAGACTCGGTGTAAATGTTTATGTCAGTTAAGCAGACTCGGTGTAAATGTTTATGTCAGTTAAACAGACTCTGTGTAAATGTTAATGTCAGTTAAGCAGACTCGGTGTATGTTTAAAATTACTGTGGTATACAGTATAACATAAACGTGGGTCAATGAATAAGCCATCATCCTTAGCTTTATTCATTGGTACAAACCCCTTTAATTTTATCCCGCTGTGATGAGAACTGTATATGTTCAAATTTGGGTCGTGTGCAAGTTTGACTACTTCCGATTCGAACAAATATTTATTAAACCTTTGAGTCATTGTGCGTCTCATTTGGATCCAATCTGATTGCAAATACGAGTCGCGGATGGCGGAGTAAGGTTGAACACTTTGGATGCGGTACACGCATGCGGTGGCATTTGCAACCAGCATAGACCCAGACCAGAGTTCTCCTAGAGGAAAAAAGAGCTAGAGAACAAACAGCTTTCTGCATCACTTTTGACCTGTATTAAGCTACCACCTGCTATGTAGACCCATTATTAGACCTCCTTTAAATGGTCGTTTAGGACAGGTTCTACTGTAGTTAAGTGACTACATGTACCTCATTGTCATTGCTTTACTGGGGTAATTCCTACAGGCCTATAGTCAAGCTTATACGTAGATGACCATCTCAGTCGCTATGCAAGTGTGTATCTGTGAACAGAATAGCTATAATAGTGTCTGTATTCAAGAAACAGGATTGATTTGGTTACAGAGAATAGAGAGGATACTATATATATTTACACGTATGTTGTGATTAATTTCGATATTGGAACCAAACGTTTACCTTATAGATAAACATGTTAAAGACTTTGCAAACAGTACGAAACCAAAACCCCACTTTCATGCTTACCAAGTCTCCCACATCATGTTGGAGTCTCCCATATTCAGCCTCTGACTCCCTCATATCACACAAATTGCCACCGAATTTGCACACTGATGCTCGTATTATTTCAAATATTTTGTGAAATAAATTGAGTCGTAAACTTCATTTATCTTTATTTTCACATCCATTTAATCTGTCTACTTCAAAAGTTATTGGTAAATAATATATATATAGATAAAATAGATATTGTAATCAACAGGGTTTATTATAAATGCATGCCTACATTTAACCCTTCGCTTGCTATTCACGTCAATATACCTACCTGTAAATAGTGAAGACCCAGATGAGACAGCTCCTGCAGGAGCTGTCTCATCAGGGTCTGCACTATTTACAAGTTTATTTGCAACCAGTGCACTCCACAGCAGTGATTGCACAGCGAAATAATTGTACACGGGGAAGATATATGTAATTATACAACAGGGCATGGGTAAAGAAGGAGATATGTATTTTAAAATTCAGCAAGCGAAGGGTTAATATGTCACATTAAAACCAGATAATGTCTCTTTTAATCGTTACGAAAATGACAAAGTTCCCATCACAATGAAAGAAAACATCTCAAACGTCCCATAATGGCTGCTTCTTTCTGCGGGGACATCAGTCTTTCTAAAATGTGCTTGTTGGTCTTGTTTTATTCTTAATCTTCAGCATTCAACCGACGAATTTGTGAAAACCTTATGGATCCAGACGTGATCTGCCGTGTAACTAGGTGTTTCAGCAGAATACAAAAGTGGAAGACAACTGTATTAACCATTCGCTTGCTGAATTTTAAAATACATATCTCCTTCTTTGCCCATGCCCTGTATAGATATCTTCACTGTGTACACGTATTTCGCTGTGCAATCACTGCTGTGGAGTGCACTGGTTGCACACTCAACTTGTAAATAGTGCAGACCCTGATGAGACAGCTCCTGCAGAAGCTGTCTCATCTGGGTCTTCACTATTTACAGGTAGGTATATTGACGTGAATATCAAGCGAAGGGTTAAGGTTTATAATTGACCCAGACTACGAAATTAGCAGACATCAGATTGCAGAAGGTTAATTTAGTATGTACTAGCAACGGACCCACACAAGCTCTGTATAAATTATTGAAATATTGCGAGGAAACTGTATATCTGTACCCTGGCATGCATATTTATTTTGTTATAAAGTTGCTGACACGTAATAACATGCAAACCGACACACATTATTTTAGTATAAGTTATGGATATAAGAGAGTTTTAACCCAGTTAAAAGGATGACCAAAATTGCCATTTCTGCTAGAAATAATCATATGCATTCGGAAGGTATGCGACCAATCCTGCATTTCGAATGGCTTAATATGATGGGAAAATAGAAATGCGTTCTTTATTATAAAACCCAACATTGCAATCTGAAAATATAGCCGATTGCCACCTTTGGTTGAAACGACGTAGGTCGAGTGTCAAATCTTGTTACACGTACAAATGTATTCTAATGGCATGGGACCAATCCCGTTATTCGAAAATTCTAAGAATTACGGAGATAATAGTCATACAGTTGAGTAATTTCTGTTTCCGATATTGTACCATGCTGTCTCGACAACGTGCATTTCCCATAGAAACACCAATAAAAGTGGCAAAGGGTACAAAGTGTTCGGAAAGAACAACACGCGATTCGTATACACAGTGTAATGAGTCAATGAACATATTTCAACACATAATGGAACGAATTTGATTAAACTGTTTCAGAATGGCAGATTTAACTGATTTACTTATTGACATAAGAATTTTGATTGCGTCCGGTTATTATTGCTAGTTGTGAGCTTGGTAATTTCTATTTTTTTTGGAAAGAACACAACCTACATTTCAAATTTGAAATGCAAAATCACTAATGGCCCAATCTATACTAATTAGTGGTAACAGTTTTTATCTGGACCTCTTCCGATATTGGCGACCAACTTTTAATACCTAGCTACTAGACTAAGATGTATTGTTTTACATAATTATTATAGTTTATGTTTGTGGCTAGTCCAAAACCCAGGTTCATTATTCAGTGTGACAGAAATATACTAGTCGGTTTAGGTTTGATACGATGCAAGCTATTGCAATACAGGTTAATTATTAGATCAGTGACTAGCCTATGTACTTCGCAACAGCAGGTATTTTAAGTGCGGCCGTAAAATGTCGCCCGTACTTCATTCTTAGTGTTCTTATATTTTCTGGTCCTTCGGGATCATTAGTTTTGATTTTACTATTTTTGAAAATTGAATACCGCTTAAGCCGGTGCTAGGGTGTGTATGTGTGTGTGTGTGTGTGTGGGGGGGGGGGGGGGTCAGTCCTGAACGCCTGCATGGCCATTCAGATACCAATTCCAAATGTTAGCTCTCTTGACAATTTTTACTTTAATTTGCCCTTTGCTACAGGGGTCTGTGGTTATAAACTATGAGTTTGAATCTGAGACCATTCCCAAATATCTAATAGTAACATCGAGACAATTTGACCATTGTTTCTAGAATGTTAGTGTCAGAAATAAAGACATTAGGAATATTGATTAATTCATCTTTAGAAATGACACATTAACATATGAAGTTTTTGCTGTGATACAAAATATGAAATCTATTTTAATTCATAAGCAAACATCAGACCTTGATCAGACGGCTCCTATAGGAACAGTCTGACCAACTCTGTTTCAATAGCGTAGAAATGAGTATTGAAGAGTTGAGGTTTTTCGATATATAATAAAAATCTTCTAACGCGACCACCAACAATATAATGTGTGTTCGTGTAGACAGGTGGTAACTTAATGCAGGACGAACGTTATGCAGAAAGTTCGTATTGGGGCGTTCGGCATTACTTTCATCCTGCATTAAGCTGCCACTCGCTTTTAAAGACACTGATACTTTTTTCATTGAGTAGTCTGAAGCTTTTTGAATCCCCTTTTGCTATATTTTGGTTTATGTTGACAATAACCTCCAACAGTTGTAAATCTACCCTCATATAACCATATCAAGGGCTTGGTGCAAAACTATTCTAACTCCTTCACTAAAGTGAAGGAGTTAGAATAGTTTTCCACCAAGCCCTCGGTATGAAGGCAGGAAATAAGTGAAGTGGTATTTGCAAACAGTGTAAACACTCCAAACAAACCCCTCTGACCAGGGCCTGCAGCGATTGGCATTCAAATTCCTCTTGTCCATTTAAGTCTGCATCATTAAACCGTGACGTGTAAATTTCAATTATGTCTTAGTACATTTAGTGTTCCTGTACTTTATATATATATATGCCTTTTAACACCTTCGAAAACAAAAAGACCCAGCCGATGTTAAATAAAATCAGCGAAACCCTAGATCAGACAGATGGTGTATAAGCCATCTGATCAGTGTCAGCTCTGTTTGTTAAATCGAATCCCATCGTCAAAATTGCCTATTTTTACATCGCGTTAAAGCATCAAATTAATATTCATTATTTTAATATTTAACAGGATAAAGGGTTACTAAGAACCCTTTGAATATTCAGTAGACTTTTTTATGCGCAATATCAACTCTAATCCCACTGTTGACCGGTTGATAAACAGCTAGGACCCTTATGAGACACCGCGGTTACTCGCAAATACCAGTCAGGTCGCAGCTCATCTAGATCCACTCTGTTTGCAGAAGTAATCACTGATTAACCCTTTCCTCCATAGGCTATTTTTAGACCCAACCTCATTGAATCTACCAAAAATGAGCATTTACTAGAGAAAAGTAAAATTTTAGAATTTTGTAGAGTGAAAACATTGTGATAAATAGAGGATGAAATGCTCTATTTATCACAATGGTTTCATTAAGTGACTTTTACAGATTTGTAGAAAGGCGTATTTATGGAGGAAAGGGTTAACACATTGCAGAAAGTCTGTGAATTATGTTATTATTTCTAGATGTAGGAAAATGAAGCATCTTTATTGTCGCTTGATAAAATGTAATCAGGAATTATTTCCTCTCTTGTAATGGATTGGTGGTTTAAACCTTTCAACCCTGAATTTGCAAATAGAACATTGAAATTCCAAATTTCAGCCAGTTCAAGCTTACAGTGAATATTCAGTGATGTTTCTATAGGAATGAGTAATAGCACATCACAAACAATGCAGACCCTGGTGATAGGATTTCTCTAGAAGCCCTCTCATAGTGCTATACACTGTTGGCAAATGGCATTAGTGGCTCTTTCCCCGAACTGAAAAGGTTGAAACGCAAATAATGTTCGGGGATATTGTAATATGTAACTCTTTTGGTGCCAAATAATTTTCTGCAAGAGGTGTCGTCTGCCTTAAACTGTAAGTTTCCGATTCAGCTTCTAGCTAATTCCTTTGCTAAAATATGTGATGTATTAAACAATTTGGATCCTGTATTCTGATATGGGTGTACTAGGTTTGCAAGGCAGATATAGTCGTTTATAGAGAGAAAAAAGTTAATTCCATTCGTATACACCATTAATATAATGTCATAAATGTTGATAGTAGTTTCACAGAAATAAATTCGTTAAGTAATAACTTGCGGTAATTTTGAAGATGTAATAGAAAATATAATTAAGTCAAGTATTAAGATTAAACCTGGTTCCCTGTTCTATATTTAAGTCAACTTTCAATACCTACTGAATATTCATTAACAAAATAGTTATACAGAAATATGGAAGTTGTTTTAGAAAGCAAAGAAGCAGATCTATCATATCCATTTATTTAGACAAACAGAGCAGATCCTGATCAGACGGCTCCTCTAGGAGCCGTCTGATTTGGATCTACTCTGTTTGCAAATGCGTAAAAACACGTGTATAATTATGAGGGAAAGGTCTTTTTCTCATTTCTTGGTACTATAAATAATGGTTTTAGTTCTAGTGCACTTAATCCTTTGAAAGTGTATCAAATTATCAGACATCCGTTATATCTAAAGCCTTATACAGATGTGAAGTCTGGTATTAGAATTAGAGCTCAACCACTCCGCCTAATTTAAATAGAGGTTTCCTTAACTTGTAAACACTGATAGTTCTTGTCAGTCAGTTGGTAGCAGTCCTATCCAAACGAGTGTTGACAGCAGCAACCTTCAGTTCTTAGACAACTCTGTAAGCTACATTACCAACGCTTAGCTTAATATATATATTTGCTCATAGACTGCTTGGGTATTATGATGGTCATCAGGTGCTTTTATACCCCGATATTTTCAATTTGCTACAAAGGTATAAACTCCATCATTAGACTATTTGTGGTTACATCTAACGTTCTATTCACACAGACGTGCGAATCAGTTCTTAACTGGCAAATACTGCAAAACAGAGACATATACATGTACATACCTATGTATGTATATGTCTCTGTGCAAAATAAGTTGAGTTGAAATTGCAATCAAGCCTTCTATTTTAGACGTTCGACCAAGCCCGGATTAAAATCGATTTCAGAACAAATCTTTGAATACTAGTTAGGTGCTACCCACAATGGCTGACACGGGTCAGAGGAAAGTGATATACTGTCTACTGTAATAGTTGAAATAACTGTATTGTATATCGGACAAACTGTCTTAATAGGTAATCAAAAAGATGTCTAATTATGGGTGTGTGAGGCAGGTGGATCATTTTGCATTACCTTTGCCCTGCATTTAGCAACAACCCGAAGTTTAATACTCAGTCTATGTTTAATAGATGGATGAACGCTTTGGACAAATTCTTCTGTAATTTATTTTACAACTGATCCCGTTGAATGACGTACGTGTTTTCATAGAAAGTAACTCGTTTTTCGATACAACAAATGTTTTCTTGGCATAGTTACAAGTCTCTGAAGTCATTTTGCCACACCAACTATCCGAACATTTGAGCACAATACCTCTAAACTCCTCAGTCGGAGATGGCCTAAGTCATATTTCCCATATATATGTTTATCGAACAATTATACGTATTACGATTGCTGGGATCTGATTTTGTCTACAGTGCATATTGGATACGAAAAGCCTTTTGTTAGAATAAGTAGCCTATTCCAATACACTAATGGGTTGTGATTCTTAAATCCAGACTTGCAACAAAACACATTAACAATACATTAACCATTTGCCTGTTCTATGTTTATTTCAATTTTCAATACCTACTGAATATTCATGGACAAAATAGTTGTAACGCAATATAGAAGGTGGAGTATTGTAGCCATTTAGAAAGAAAAGAAACAGATAGATCATAGAATGACATTAGCAAACAGAGCAGACCCTGATCAGACGGCTCCTCTAGGAACCGTCTGATCTTGGTCTATTCTGTTTGCAGATGCGTGAAAATGCGTTTATGTTAGGGAAAGGGTTAAGATTATATTCTGCCCATGTATCAAATAAATCAACGCAGAAAGTATTCATATTTGACGTACCGGTATTCATTTATAGCTAACAATTCAAATGACACTTACATTGTGTTCTCTCAACTAATATCCGCAGCGAAACAGTTGATTTACTGTTAAGTGACCTTTGAACTTTCTGCCTTATTTGACATGTGAAAGCCCATAATTAGACACCGTGTTGAGTGTGGTTACGAACAGTGTTACTGTACGTCGAAATGAGTACATTCGGTACACGTGTTTGACATAAAAGACAGATTCCAGTGAGTGGCGGAAATGCTGTCGTTGGTTTCTTTAGCAATGCTTTGTTCTCACTTATTTTCGATACAGACAACTATTTCCTTTCCATGCCCATTAGCATGCTAGTTTCAAGTGTCATACATTCCATTTCTAAAGTCAGTTTGTCGTGCAATGTTTGCAAATACAGTAAAACCTCTCTTTAAGGCCACTAAATCACATCAAGTATTTTGTGTTAAAGGCAGGTGGCAGCTTAAAGCAAGGTGGAAGTAAAGTTCTGTTTTACTTTCACCTTGCTTTAAGCAGCCACCTGCCCTAAATATCAACTAATTAACACAAATTAGTGGCCGTTATAGAGAGGTTTTACTGTACATGAGCAGAATTCATTTGTAACAAGAACACTCAGAAATATATTAGCAACCATTAAGACAATTAAAGGAATTAAATACGTAAGACGTGTAAATCAAATATGTTTGAAGAATACCTTGGTAAGGGCCCAGTCCCACTAGGCCTTGCGACCCCTTAAGACCTGTTTACGATTGCTATCGACCTCTGGTCGCCGATATTCGTATGAAGGTCGCACGACAAGTCACTGTTAATCGCGGATGGTCTTCAGTAATCGTTGGTAATCGTTTCAAATCGTGCGACCAATTTCAGTCGTATTCCAGTCGTAGAGAGGTTGTTGATCATGTACAACAAACCTCAGGGCCCAGTCCCACAAGGCCTACGCCCACTTATGATATGTTTACGATTTCTAGCGGCCTCCTGTCGCCGATATTCGTACGAAGGTCGCACGACAAGTCACTGATAATCGCGGGTGGTCTTCAGTAAAAGTAGGTAATCGTTTCTTGTCGTGCGACCAATTTTAGTCGCAGAGAGATTGTTGATCATGCACAACAACCTCCTTACGATCGAACTGGTCGCCGGTATTCTTTAAGAGGTAATCTTAGGGGGTTTTAGCTAATCGTGCGATCGTCGGACGAAGGTCTACAACACTTTTTAACTGGTCGTTGGTGATCTTCCCTACAATCGTACGACTATCAGCGACCTTTCTGCAATTACATTCATGTACGACTGTCGTGCGATCACCAACGACTGCCTAAAGATTATCCGCGACTAGGCATAGATCACGTGATCACACAACAGATAAAAAGAGATTGTTGAACCTTCGTACGAATATCGTACGAATACCAGTGACTTGACACACGATCGTCAACAACCTGTCGTACGGTGGTCGCAGATGCATCGCCAATGTGACTGCGAATCTTTTTCGGAATTTAGTCGCCGACAATCGCAGCCGATCGGCGGTTTCAGAGGTCTCAGAGGTCGCCAGTGGTCTTGAACGATCGCAAGCGCTAGTGGGACTGTAGCCTTACTTCTCCATCAACTCGTGTGTTTTCTCTTCGGATCGATTCTAATGATCGATCACATAGGATTTGGCGACGCAATTATCGTTTGAATAACGACCATTCATCTTATGCCTCTCAGTTACAAAATATAAGTATCGATATTCTAGTATTTCAAAAATGGTATAATTTGTAGAATGCCCTCTACTAGGGAAATAACATTTTTAACATGCAGTTGGTCAGTCCGTGACTACTTTGCAAACAGTATGGAACCCGATGAGACAGTTGATACCTAGCACAGAAACAGGACCCAAACTATTCTATAACCTTTATATAGACCCTGCACTAAGCAGTCATTAAAACGAGGTCCAGTTGTTGGCGTGTGATGCAGACAGTAGCTTGATGCAGGTCAAAAGTAATGCAGTAAGATCCTGTTCGATCTTTCTGCATTACTTTTGCCCTGTTTGAAGCAACCACCTGCTTTTAAGACCCATGTGCACAATAAATGAAGGACTGCTTGGAACAGGTTCTACTGTGTATAATGTTTGACAAGACAGAGAAGGAAAGGCATACTTTTACAAGTACAGGAAACTACAATAGCAGTCTACACTGTTCCCAGAAAGATAAACACGTTTCAAATGTAATATAATGTCGATTGTTTAACCCTTCTCTTGCTATTCACGTCAATATACGTACCTGTAAATAGTGAAGACCCAGATGAGACAGCTCCTGTAGGAGCTGTCTGATCAGGGTCTGCACTATTTACAAGTTGATTGTGCAACCAGTGCACTCCACGACAGTGATTGCACAGCGAAATACGTGTGCACAGTGAAGATATATGTACATGTAATTATACAACAGGACATGGGTAAACGAGAAATGCATTTTAAACTTCAGCAAGAGAAGGGTTAACACAGCATGACCCCTATAACTCTTTGGCACCAAATTTCTAATTGCCGTCTGCAAACCAGATTTGTTAAATCAGTCGGTAAAATAAAGAATGAGATAAATAAATGCAAATTTCAAAGGAATAAAGCAAATATATAGAAATAGAGTTTGAGACCAACATTGAAGTCCCTGTTCAGACGCCGCCTTGTAAAGATGGCGTCTGATCTGGGACTACACTATTTGTCGTGGCGGATGTTTGCTACATTGGCGATGAAAGGGTTAAATAAGCCGAATACCTCGCAGAAAATATACCTGATATAGAGGTTCTTACATGAGTGTTCATTACAATATTTTCATGAAACGAGTTTACTATAATAATATGACACGAACTTTAGCTAGTGTAATATTCTTTACAGTACCTCTTCCGTGGAACACTGTCGTAACTCAATTTAACACTACATAGAGTTGTTACTGTTTTCTACGGGAGCGATAGCACGTGTTCCTTATAATCTATCCGCCATTTATTGACTTGGTCAGTCAAATAGACAACCATGACATTTCCATGCGAATTGATGGGTTAAGTGATCCGAGAACTCGATAGAGTCTTGTAGGTAATACAGGCGGATTTAAGATTAATTTAACCCTTTCCCTCACATGAACGCATTTTTCACGTAATTGCAAAAAGAGTAGACCCAGATCAGACAGCTCCTATAGGAGCCGTCTGACCAGGTTCTCTCTGCTCGCTAATGGAATTTGAAAGGTATGTTTCTTTAATTTCTAAACTGTCTGTAATGTTCTACATCCATATTTCATTATAACTATTGTGACCATGAATATGCAGTAGGTATTCAAATTTGAGGAAGACATGGAATAGGGAAAGGGTTAAAGTATGACTGATAGATGGTAGGTAAACCAAGTATACTATACGAATATACAAACAGTGTATAATAAGTCAGAACTGTCTGAGTTGTTTAATTTTAAATGATATACTTATGGCTGGCATTACCACCATAACAAACAAATGTAAAGATGTCTAAACGACAATTTAGTTCTCCTACGAAAATATCCTCTTCCTCCAAATTGTTTTCATGTGTTTGCTATTAACAGTATATGATTAAGGCGATGAATGTATGTACATTTTATGCCTAATAAAATATTCTGTATTCTGTAAACAAGTTTCATGAAAACAAGTTGTAATGAACACGGATGTAACATTTTCTTTATCTCATAATCTTTAAAAGTGTCATAGAAAGTGAAACAGACAATATCGGATGACTGTTTCGGTCATTGTTTACAGCGTAGTACAGCCAGATTCAAACTGCTCATTTGCATAAAAATGCACCAGTGCTTTTCTGTGATTTATGGCACCCTGTTTCGGCATTCCCATACGGCATAGTATGTGATTAATTCTCATTATACCAATCAAAATAAATAAAAGATATTCTATTTCGAAAAAAGAATTGCGATACATGTTCTAGCAACGAAATGTGTCTCAGTATTCGATAGGTTAAACTGTTTCGTTACCAATGTCGCATCTGCAATTACCCATGCGAACAGTTTAGATACTGATGAGATGCCAATTAACTCGGTCTCTCTCCAGGATCTAAACTGTTTGGTACTGTGAATCCTTGGTGAAATAAAAATTAAGAAAAAATAAAGCATGGAAATTCTTCAGAAAACAATGTTCGCAGAAGAAAATATGTGGCTGCGAAAAGTATATTGAGGAACCTTGACCAGTAATTTCCCTCTACTGGTAGGTACCCTACTTATTGGCTTCGCACTGCATCAGTAGGCTGAATTTAAACAAATTTGATAAGAATAATATAATTCAGCGCACCTGTCAGCACCAGTATCAATCACGAAGTGTGCATAATTATAATATCCCAAATAATAAGTAATAAGCTGATATTTCAAAATACGTTCTTGAAAGTTTAGCTAAGAATCCTGAATAAACAAAAAATAAATGACGCTATCGGGATTCCGTAAATAAACGAGTTAAAAGATGAAGTAGCTCTTCTAAGTGATAGTCGTCTGCGAATACTGTCGTCTACTACAATTCGCAAACATACTTTTGCCCCGTTTCTATTCAATAACTCTGAGTAACACACAGTTGAGATCACAACGATATGCCAACTGATTCGTCGTCTCATCTGGATCAAAGTTATCTGCATAGATTATCATATATAAATGTGCTGCTAACGTGAATGAAGAACCACTGATGATATTGGTGATCTTCCAAATTAGATATCATGTACACATAGTAACCATTTGACATTTAAGAAAGTTAATCCTTTCGCTGTCAATGCCGGATCTGTGATTACCTATGCAAACAGTTTGGATCCAGATGAGACGCCGAGTAACTCGGCGTCTCATCAGGATCCAAACTGTTTGTTACTGTTACTATGTTTTTGAAACAAAAATGAAGAAAATCAAAAGAATGAAAATTTGTAGCAGACGACAATGTTAGCAGACGACAGAGTTTGGCAGCGAAAGGGTTAATGTAGTTGTACTTTTTATGAATTAATTTCAGCAAATGCCCAGAAGTAAAACCGGTTTAGTACTAAAAAAATTTATTTGATTTCAAAGGATTTCCGCAAGAATGCGGACTCGGTTTTAGACCAATGGAACACTTACCCTGTCTATTAAAGTTGTGATATATCGAAATATCTCTACTTCCGGTTGATTGAAGAGTTGAAGAAGCTTATCATCCTCCCAACTGGATCCAGCATGTTTGCCAATTCAAGTCATGTCTCACTTAACCTGGTATGGTTTGAGACGTGTTTTAAATCTCATTGAATCGCTGGATTGAATTCTAATTCTACTTTAATTTGTTTTCACAACAGTCTCACAGTCTAATAACATGCTTGAATCAGCTGAACCCTTTACTGGGTAGTGGCGCATTCTTCAACCTTTGCCAACAGAGGGTGTGTTCTGTTTGCTCATGGAGTATTACAGATCTGATTAATGTGTCCAGAAGTACGAACCCTTGCTCATAATGTCATGATTAAAATTGAACTAGTTTGATATTAATGCACCCATTATTTCTTTATAAATATTCCTGAGGTTCAGGTCTAAAGTGACAAATTGAATGCGCATGAAATGCTTTCCATTTACAAACCATAATTAAGATTTAACCCTTGTCTAGAAATAATGACACCATCAATATTAATTTGCTGAAATTTAAATTTTCAAATGCACACATGATTTGTTTTACTATGGCAGATATTGATGAATCAGATCAATATAATCCTACAAATGCTAAGAGTCTTATCAGACTGCTTCTACAGGACCAGTCTTTTCTGCGTCAACACTGTTTGAAGCCGGTTTTGTATGAAAAGGCATCTCTATTATGGAACGGTGTAGTATCTATATAGCCCCACAGACATGACGAGATTGTAGAGTGTGGTACAACCCACCGTTATATTTCATCAATCATAATTATTGTCAATATGGCTGGTTCATTGTTAAGGCGGTAGCTAAGCTAATGTCCAAATTTATCACAAAGGGAAGTACATCAGACATACATTTCGATAACGCTCATAATTATACTGGTGCTGACATGTGCACTCAGTAATCCGGATCTGCTGAATAGTTAATACACCATTTTTATTTTTTCTAAATCATACACGTTTGTGTTAGGACTCACATTCACACATATATACGTTAATACGAAACTTAGGGATATTATCCTGTAGTACTACACACTGCATGTCTGCTTGTCAACCCTTTTACTGTTGACAATTACGCTGGCCTCTTTGCATGTACGCAGACAAGAAAGGTTTATTATTCTATGAAGGCGACCTCTTAAATCTGGAAACGGACGGAGGACGTCGTTTTTGTCGTACCCTTTATTACTTTTCTACAGTTACGCTGTTTGCAGCTCAATCATTGAGTACACTAGCGATAGGTGGGTACAGTTTGTTTCACTTAAATGTTTTCGTTTAACATGCACTTTACCTCTGTATTTGCCACCGCGGTTGTTGTAGATTAGAGGGGAAACGTTTATTTACACTGTCTTTTAGGGTGGGGATGGAAACCATGACTACTGTCACTGACCGTTCGAAGGCGGTACTTCCATCTACCCCCTAGTGTATGCTTGTTTTGTCTTTGTGTGTTTCTTTATGATTTGATAGTTATGTACATTTGCTGTGTTTTCTTGTGTTGCTGTTCGGGCGGCTGTTTGTTCTGTATAATTTTTTATGGTGTTTCTTGCATGACTCGTATTTGTACATTTATTATCTACGACATTTAGAGGGTTATGTATTTTTCTATATGATAACAAAACGGCGATAACGAAACCGATTACCAAGCTATTCTCTTGTAACTGTGTAAATAGGTTAACCCGTCTCGCCTTAGGCGTAATAACTCGAATCCACATCAGGCCACGGCATTATCAAACATTTTGCTTGAGTTTTATATCATTCGCAAGTAACTGATTGGTCAGATTCAGAGCTTTTGAGCACATATTCTTATTTCACAGCAAGGTTAGTATTAAGGCATTGCCGATGAGTATCAAAGCATTACGGGTACGTATTAAGGCATTGTGGGTAAGTATTAAGACATTGCAATTAGTTAAACATTTTATGTGCTATTTTTTCCTAATTGTCAGAACCGTGATTTAGGTATGAAGCCTGTTGTGAAATAAACACCTGTCCATTTAATTCCATTAAATAGTATGCATGTTATATTCAGTTAGTAAGGAAACAGTATCTGTCGTGAGTAATAATTCATCAAATGTGAATTTCCTGTGCAAAAACACAACAACGGAAACTTTACAAGATCAATCTGTTTCATGTAAGAACCCTTTCACTACGCGAAACGAGTCACTAATGTCATTTTCAAACAGTGTACAACCAGATGAAAGAGCTTCATCAGGGTATGAACCGTTTGCCATGTTGTTCTTTCCTTCAAAAATATCCATGAATATTCACAATAAGCTTGACCTGCTTGAAGTTTGGAATAGTCCTTATTAAGATTCAGCGTTGAAAGAGTTTCCTGAATACTCAATCAAGGCAAAGTGTAGTGGATTCGTAATGTGCAAACCATGTACATTTGTAATGGCCATTTTGACTCGAGAAAGTCCGTTTTCTTTTACATCAAATACATGATCATATTGCAGAAAATATCAAAAACCAATGTTTCTCGTATGTACTGTAGTTCATACAACAACTGTTCAGTGCCGAGGAGAATCACGGAGCAACACCGGCCATTTTTTGTTTAAATTCTTACAGTAGAAGAACGACCGACATAAATTTCAGCAACGCCTTATCTCGTCGGCATGCATGGTGTGTTGAATAATCGATAAACAAACATAAATGGGCGAAACAATATTTCTGACAAGTTATTTCGCTAATCCTGTAATATACCATTCAACGTAACATTTGTTAACATTTCTTTGCATAGTATTTCAGTCTGCAACTGTTTCTGATGTTTTATTTGCTTCATTTTTGTTTAAAAAACCCATAACATTTGGTCAGATGCGAGGTCTGATACCTATGTAAACAGAACGAACCCAGACGAGACACCGAGTAACTCGGCGTTTCATCAGGATCCAAACAGTTTGATACTCTGACCGTGATGTTGAAATGCTATACATGTACACAATACATGAAATGGGACAACTTAAGTTGATGATATTTTCTGTGTACAAAAGATTGCACAGCAGGCTAAAGGTTAAGTTGTCAAACAGTTTAATTCCAATTTACTCGCAAAAATGATCACTGAATAACAGAGGTCTTGATCAGATGCGTATTTTTAAACATTTTCAATACTAACTCTGTTATTTTCCCCACAAGACCGTATACTGTGACCACTCTTTAGAATCGTCTCTGCGAGACGATTCTAAAGAGTGGTCACAGTATACGGTGTTGTAGAGAAATGACGATTTTGGTATTTGGATATTTGAGTACGCACCTTTATCTGTAAAATAACCAGATAACATGCACAAAAAGTCAAGGTAATATCAACACTAGTATAATTCTTGATGTTTAACACATATGGTAGCTTAATGCAGATCAAAAGATTTACAGAAAGCTCATATAGAAACATTTGCCCTGTATAAAGGAACCACTTTCTCTTACTGACTCCTATATTAATGTGGTCGCATAATGAAGACTGTTTGTATTGCTGCTTTTGCTTTCGAGGGGTCTCCTACTTCAGAACATATTTACTATATATAGTTATAAGTACAGTAATAAAATTGTTAACGCTTGGCGTCTCACCAGGATCCTTCAGGGAACAATAATTGTCCACACATCGCATGACAAATTTTACTTATGCTGTGTGCGAAATTACGATGAATTAGAATCTTCCATTAGGGTATCGTCATTGATGGTTGTTTCAGTCTGTACTCTAATTCTGCCTAAAACGGATGCCTGCATATGCTTCTCAGTAAAACATGTGTGATCTCGTTTATTTCTCAGGTTATATCTTCGACCGATATTGGAGTGAATATCATCATCATCATCATCATCATCATCATCATCATCATCATCATCATCATCATCATCATTATATGTAACTGCAGCAGCAGCATCACCATCTTATCTGCAGCAGCATCAAACTCTTTGCGAATTTTTCTGGGGTATTAGGTCAATATATATTCAGTTTTGTGATAACGCATGTGCAATACATGATATATTTTTCCAAAGTTCATCATACTTGCTCTTAATATTTCTTGGTATATCTCAATTAGCAAGGCTGTCCTGTTCGATTCTGGTTATGTCTTTTAGTTAATATAATTACCTAACTACGGGGTTGTTCACTATAAAACTAAACGTAGTATTCTTGTCACAAGGCTGTGAACATATAGTGGCTAATTATGTATATAACCTATCATAATTTAATGCAGGAAACACCGCATACAAAACACACCACCGCTCAAACAGTACCAGGACGAAAAATAGCAAATGTACATGTATATAAAAGACAAAATTAGACGCACAAAGACATAATACACAAACAAATGGGGAAGATGGAAGTATTGACACGTCAAATTCAATAAGATGATGACACAAATTTTCAGAAAACAACCTGAGAAGATTGTAATCACAAATTTCTTAGATATGGGAAACATATGATATTGGAAAATGAGGTCTTCATATTCAAACATTGATCTGAGTGAAATGGGATATCATATTACATAAACAACCTGATCGATCATACTTTTCACGAAATTTAAGAAATATGTTGGCAAGAAGAATGTGATCTCCAATTCCTCAGATACAAATACTATGATGTTAGAAATTGTGAGGCCTTGCATTGCTTAAGCTCTGATCTGTTACACATATTGCTGGCTACCATTCGTTGAAGTTGGCCGAAACATTTTAATCCTGGTAGCATTTCGAGTTACTTGGCGCCTCATCTGGATCCAAGCAGTTTGATAATTACAAGCAAGGTCGTGTTGAGAAAGATAGTGTTAAATTATGTACTAATTAGGTCATACATGCAACAAGAAACATGTCCAAGATGGAAAATAGAAATTAATTGTTTACATTCATGTATTATCGTGATCTAAATGGACCGTTAGGAACCTTGTTTCCGTTATGATATGCCGACATGGCCATTGATGTATTTCTCTCTTGTAACTATATTGGTATAACGCCGGAATTAGTAATTCTAAGTGATACTTGGATATGTAAATATATATATAAAGACGCCTGATGGGTAAGAAGTAGCAGACCTAGAGACACATGCGAAAGCCCAGGTGTGCAATTTGCACCAGATTAATTAAACGCGGGGAAAATTTGCAATGATTGGGGATGCAATACTTAGGTATGTGCATACTACACAGTTAGCCATTGATAAGTATCTAAATCTCAAAAATGTAGATAGCGATAACTATACACAAATGTAAGTTACAACAACACTCTCGGACAAGCGCAATGTAAATGTTTACACAAGGCTTGTATAGACGAATTATTTACGAAGATAATCGGCACCTCGTTATGTATAATATAGATACACATTACTGTAGTATACGCTGTATCATTGTGCGTCTACTCTAGGTCGAAACTGTTTGTACATAAAGCATTGACATTGACAGGTATAGGAAACAGTGCAAACTCTGGTTCATATGTGGATCTACCTTTACCACCGACCGATATAGGAAACAGTGCCGACTTCGACTGGTGGCTGGGTCTACCTTTGCAATTAAATGAGAGAGGAAACAGTGCCGACTCTGGTACGTGTGATGGTCTTCATTTGATTATGACTGACAAAGGAAACAGCGCCCATCCCGATTCGTGGCTGGATCTGCCTTTGTCATTGACTGGTAGAGCAAACAGTGCAAACCCTAATCGCTGTATTGGTATACCTCTTGCATTTACTGGTATAGGAAACAGCACAAACCTGTATCGTATTCCTGCGTTGTCCAACTATAACATTAACTGGTATAGGAAACAGCACAGCCCTTATCCCTGTGCTGGTCTACCTATGGCATTGGCTGGTATAGGAAACAGCACAGTCCTTATCCCTGTGTAGATCTACCTATGACATTGACTGGTATAGGAAACAGCACATCCCTGGTCCCATAATAGATCTACCTCTGACATTAACTGGTATAGGAAACAGCACAACCCTTATCCCTGTGTGGATCTACCTATGACAATGACTGGTATAGGAAACAACACAGCTCTTATCCCTGTGCAGATGTACCGATGGCATTGGCTGGTATGGGAAATAGCACAGCCCTTATCACTGTGTAGAGCTACCTATGACATTGACTGGTATAAGAAACAGAACAGTCCTTATCCCTGTGTATGTCTACATATGACATTATCTGGTATAGGAAACAGCGCACAGACCCGTATCACAGCGTGGATCTACCTATGACATTAACTTGTATAGATAACAGCGCGCATACCCTTATCACAGTGTGAATCCTACCTTTGGCATTTATCATCCCTATATGGACCTAACTTTGCCATTGACTGGTATAGGAAACAGCACAGACCCTGATCCGTCTGCGGATCTACCTTTCGCACTGACTGTTATAGCAACAGCGCATACCTTGATCAATGTGTGGGTCTACCTGTGGCATTGACTACCGCATAGGTCACACCGCATACCTTGTTCCTGGTGTAGGTCTACACAGAATGTTCGTCTCTTCTATGGGATCATGCGAATTTATTTATTCAACTGAACGGCACGCAAACGAACACGATAAGCGAATAAGAACATTTAATTTTTCTGAATGTTGGAAACCAATTAGCAATGAGTTGAATTTTCTGGGAAAGGAAACACTAAGTTGGTTGTTTGTCAGATGCTTACTATTTAATTAATTTTCATTTCTAACATTATATTTCCTATGGAAGATTGGCCTTTGTTTGCACTCAGAATCATTTAAACAATTATATTTAACATAATAATTTATATTATAAAACCGCTCTATGACGACCATGTTACGGATAAATATGGCACATTGTTGTTTATGTTTATTACCCTAAATTAATTCTGCAGGTCTAACTTACCTTACTTGAAAAATACTTTGAGACTGAGAATAAGTGTTTAGCTCGTTCCCACATGAACACCAATAAGGACGGATCACTTACTATTATAAGTCCTCTAACTCATATTATTAATACGTCGCTTATCGGAGACATTGATCCAGATGATATAAAGTATGCCAGAGTTGTTACAACATGACGAAAGTGTGTGTTGGTAATTACCGACCTGCCTCAATTTTAAATGTGTTGTCTAAAATACTTGAAGAGGTAGGGCATGATGAGGTTGAATCTCAGTTTGAAGATAATAATCTGTTTTACAAATTGCAGTCCGGATTCAGAAGTGGCCTCTCGACTGATACTGGTCTCATCCATTTTTAATGTTCCACTTTTAATTCTATTAGACTTGAAAATAATAAAGTCATTGCTGCTGGTATGATTCTGTCTGATTTGCAGAAAGCCTTTGATACCGTCGACTACCCCATTCTTATGATACGACTTCAAGCTTCTTTACATTGTATATTAATGCTATTTTATATGGTTTAGTATGGAAAAAAATCCAATAGGGAGAGCCACATACGAAAGGACGCTGCACTAAACACAATCAAATACGGAAAAGGCACAGTCACAAGACAAAACCCAACGGGACGCATATATGACATAAAACATTAAACATGAAGCAAATTAAATAACAAAGTTGACCATAGTCGGGCGAAAGCAGGAGTACCGCCTTTGAAATAGGGTCAGTAGCCAAAAATGGCTATTTGGGCTTAAAACAGGTTTGTGGGTTACCAAACTTACGCTTATCCCACCTTGCACCCTTAAATGACGTCATAATGTAAAAGTACGGGAAAAGTATTTGAAACATTTTGACACCAATATTTTAAAATGAATCGGAAGAAAATATAAATAGTTATTCTGTGTCTCATCTGAACCAACATAACCCGTCTGATCCGTCTACTTTGTTTACAAATAGGTAAACCCGTTGTTTATTGATACAGTAAAACCTCTCTATAACGACCGCTAAATTGTGTTAATTGATTGGTATTTAGGGCAGGTGGCTGCTTAATGCAAGGTGAAAGTAAAACAGAACGCTCCTATTGGAGCGTTCTGTTTTTCTTTCACCTTGTTTTAAGCAGCCACCTGCCTTTAACACAAAATACTTGATGTAATTTAGTGGCCGTTATAGAGAGGTTTTACTGTAGTTGGTTGTGGTCGTGCCTAGGATTGCAAGGTACTTCTTTTGTTTCGAAGAGCTATTCATTAACATTTGGTTTGCTTGGTAATTGGTAATATTAACATTATACAAAAACGTATAAATAGTTTTACAACAGTGTAATATATTGCCATTACTTGTAAATGACATTCATTTAAATTCAGTTTTTCAAGTTTCCTCGAACATCATGGACCAGTTTTATCCAGTCTCCACGTTCGTACATGATACGTTCTTCAGTTCATCAGTGGTCAGTCCAGTGTCTCTTCTCAGTTGGTCGACGTAAGAGATGGCTGATATTCACCTCTTTCTCCTGCCTTGCTGTGGTTCCCAAAGGAGTGTTTGGCTTTTCGTCTTTTCTCCAGTTCCACTGTAATAATAAGACTTCGCCAAGGTTTGATAGGTTTTATATTTAAACAAATTCGGTAATTTGACAATATCCGTTATATGTTGATTTGCCCATAAATATGAGGGATGAACAATGTTGTTTCCTTTGCCAGACTATTCGAACCCTCACGAACTGTTTCAAATAGATCATGTTGTTAAGCATATCTTATGTACACTGTCCATAGTATCATTATAAGCACAATGCAATCGAGGTTGTGAAACTGCAGTCTGTATTGACCTGATACAATGTTACTTGGAATTCATTCTTAACCCTTCTCATGCAAGACTCTTTCATACCCAATTTTGCAAATAGTTAGATCCATTGTTTTGGACAGGGACTGTCTGATATGGGTTTGCACTATGTGCCGTTATAATTCAATGTATTTGATTCAACTGTAATAAGATTAATTTAATTAACATTTATTGTGGGTGGATTCAAATTTGAATATCCAACATGAGAATGACTAATGCAGTATTGCTTTCTTATATTAAATACGAGTTCATATACGTTCGAAGGAATATATTTATCTTGGGAATAAAATACTTTTATCGTTCCGACTCATAGTTTCCTCTATATATAAACCTCGAATAACTATCAAACGTTAAATCCGCGAACACTTGTAAAAATGGTAAATACTCAAATTAAACCAATTTCTATTTATGAGTCTGGCTTTTACCGCTGCAGATGAACGTGATACGCATACAAATATGCATACATGTATCACCATCAGACACATGAATAGTAAGATGGCTGCGTTAAATGTTAGTTATAAGACAGGTAATTGCTTTTTTCCACCATAGCCAAATGCCAAAGTGGTTTTGGTGTAATGGCGACATATGGCTCAGAATAACTCACATCACATAACCCTTTACATCATATAAACACCTTTTCACGACTTTGCAAAGTATTTTTAACAGAGAAGACCCATATCAGACGGCCTCTGTGTGATATGCCCTGCTTGCTTATGACATAATACCATTAAGATTCTACAGTTCCTGCCAACGATAACCTTTAGCCTGCTGAGCAAATTATTTTTACAGAGTTTTCACCTACTACATTTTCAAATTTCAAGCTATAATCAATTTGTCTACCAAAATGCATTCAGTGTGTCAAACAGGTTGGATCCTGATGAGACACCGAGTTACTCGGCGTCTCATCTGGATCCAAACTGTTTGCATAGGTAATTTCTCATGCGCCCATAGCAGGTTAAAGGTTAAATATTCCCTTGCGCATTACATGTGCAACTTTAGAGATATTGCATGGTGTTAAGATTGCATTGCAAATGCTCACGAAGTAAATGTTTAATGTGTATTTTGAATACCTTATTTCCCAACAAACGATCTTTACCATTACTTGTGACCTTCCCAGGCTGAAAAATAATGCCTGCTAAATATCTGGTATACTGGACATTTCACGGATTTCCGATTCAATCAAACGTCTAAGAAACGATTGATTGACGTTCAAACAGTTTGGATCTTGATGAGACGCCGATTCACTTGGCGTTTAACCTTTTCCTTCATATCGACGACTTTTGACGACTCTGTAAAAGTCATCTGTTCCGAACTGCAAAATTCTAAAATTTTCCTTTTCTCCAGTTAATGCTCCTTTTCGGTAGATTTTGTCAATGGCGTTGGATCGAAAATAACCTATGATGTAATGGGTTAATTTGGATCCAATTTGTTTGCAAATGCGAATGAAAATGCATTGAACGTGGGAAGTGTTCACAAACTACTTTCATGGATTACGTCCTGTTTGTAATTGGATTGGAGTATATAGCAGCGAAATAATCGTTTAGGAAGCTGTTGCGTCTAGCGATAATTTCACACTTTAATGTACAAGTACGAGTACACTTAACTTTAATTACTGAATCAATGTTAGGTTTTAATTGATGGGCCCTCTATTGGGACAACGGGAGTCTAATGAAGTCACTTAGAGGTTAGTCTGCAGATCATGAATCCAAACTGTTAAGCTGTAGATAATAAAAGAGCTAAGTTGTTTTCTCCTATTTGGTTACTTTGGAACCCATCCAATTATTACGTGGGGCACAACAATAAAAATATTTGCTGGAATAAGTCATTGACATCTCTGATCTGGGTCTACACTGTTTGCCTGTCCTTACATCTAGCGATAATTTTACATGTGTCGTGTCCTCTCCAGTGGTACGAGGGGCGTTCATTAAAGATTTCCCTGACCTACTTCCAATGGGCAGAGAGAAACCAACCTTGGCACAAATACTAATCGTTCTCTACATAGGCTCCTGCAACGGCGATACACTTCTCTCATCGCTTTATGCAGTTTTGGAGGCCTCTATTGTAGAACTCAGCAGGTTGTGCCTGCAGCCATGCCTTGACTTCGGAAATGAAGCTTTCGTCGTCTGAGAATTGCATTCCCTTTAAAGCATTCTCTTCATGGCTGGAAAGAGGTTGAATCAGATGGTGCCAGGTCGGGAGAGAACGGAGGGTGAGGAATGATTTAATAACCGCAAGACCGAGCTTCTGACTGGGCAACACATGAGTTGTGAACTGGAGCATTGTCCTGCAGGAGTCGAATCCCTCTGTGTTTCGAAATTTCTTCAGAAGTGATGCATAGCATGCCCCTTTAATTGTGGTACCCTTCGCCAAGAAATCCATCATCACTACTCCGCGCTGATCCCAAAACACTGTCATCATGACTTCGCCAGCTGAGGGGTTGACACGTGCCTTTTTCGGAGGTGGCGAGTCAAAATGTATCCATTGCTTCGACTGATATTTTGTCTCCGGATCATAGTGATGCACCCAAGTTTCGTCTTGTGTAAGTAGTATATCAAAAAAGACCGTTGATTGTCGCGGCACATGGTCAATACTGTTTGGGAGCACTCAATGTGTTCTTGCTTCTGGAAAGGTGTGAGCAACCGTTGAAACCATGGAGCAGACATCTTTCCTATGTGCAAATAGTCATGGATGAGTTTTTCTTCCGACCCCACACTGAACTTGACCTCATGGGCCAATTGGCGCACTGTTATGCGACGATCTTCCAAAATGGCGGCCTCCACCTGCCTGTTTGATGGTGGCATCATCAATGGCGGACTGTGGGTGCCCAGGAATGGGGGCCGTTTCCACAGATGTACGACCATGCTTGAACTAACGATGCCAGTGTTTGACAGCATCATATGACGGGGTATCCTCCCAATCAACTGCTTATATCTCATCAAATGCCTCTTTCGGTGTGTAACCTTTCAAATGCAGGAACCTGGTGACTGCTCTGTACTCAATTTGCCCCATCACTCTACCTTACATTAAATCAGCACGAGTAAACCAGAAACGAATTATATATGAGAACTGCAAATCACTATGTGACATATAGAGGTATATTCTGACGTCGGTGTTTCAACTTCCTACCTAAACCGGAAGTAGGTCAAGGGAACTCGTTAATGAACGCCCCTCGTACATGGTAATCATACATGCTAGAAATACATAAATAGATGCAATTCTTAACATTTAAGATAATTCCAACTTTCATGCATATATGCATTTTTGTTATGAAATAACGATCATTCAGCATGGTCTGGACCCCATTGCACAATCACAAATCAGATCAAGCAATTTCTTTAATATTAATTGGAACATATTAAATTTATTACTTATTATAATCCATTAGGGACTATGGGAGTCTCTTGATGTAATCAGACTGTTTTTTATTGTGTTTGCACACTGAAGCTGGATTATTTTCCGTGTATCAAACGAGTTATACAATGCATACTAAAGTGATTTAATATCACATTTATGCTTATAAAGTTTTGGTAATTTTAAGTTTTATTTTGAATTTACTGTCGTTTTGAATCACAGAATTGGATTTGCTAGAGGTTACTGGGAGAACTTTTTCTAGCAAATTATGGAATGAAAAGGGATCATTCTTTATTTTCAAACAGTATGTGATAAACAATAACAAGCTACGAAACCTGTACGGTAACATCTTGCTATTTCAAAGACAAGTATTGTTTTAACATAGATCATAAAATCGGACGGTTGCTTAATGCAGAGAAAACAAAATACAGAAAGCTCCTAGAGAAGTTTTCTGCATAACATTTGTCCTGTATTAAGCTACCACCTACTTGAAACCTGCAGAAATATACTTCGTTTGAGTGGCCGTATTGGCGAGACTTTATTGTTATTATATATTGTATATTATTGCCACCTTTGTATGTAGTATCATTTTTCCACACACCGAAAGTACATTGCCTATTGTATATACTTAATGAGAATACACTATAATTTTACATGCTACAAATGTGTACTCTCATGTTTCCATGTAATGAGAGAATATTGCCTCCTTTACATGTTATGAGTGTGTGCTCTCATCTTTCATGCACTTAGAGTACACTATTTCGTTTACATGCTTCTTGTCTTTTCCATACTCTGAGGGATTACTGTCTCTTTTACATGCTACGAGTGCGTTCTCTCATGTTTTCGTCTGCTGAGAGTACAAAACCTCTTACATTCTATGAGTGTGTGCTCTCATTTGCTCATGCACGTAGCGTACGCTACATAGTTTAGATACTAATGGTGCGTGCTCTCATTTGCTCATGCACGTAGCGTACGCTACATAGTTTAGATACTAATGGTGCGTTCTCTTGGTTTGTATGCACTTGAGTACACTAGTACACTAACTCTTTTAACATTCTAAGAGAACGTGCTCTCATTTGTTCATTCTCTTAGAATACAATCTTGCTTCGAGTTCGTGCTCTCAGTTTTTCATGCACTAAGAAGACACCGTCTTTTGCATGCTACGAATTGGTGCTCCCATTTGTCCATGTACTTAGAGTACACTTTCTCTTTTACATGGTACAAGAGCATGACCTTATATTTTCATGCACTTGGAATACACCACTTCTCTTGTTTATGTTCCCGTTTTTTATGCACGTACATTACATTTTCTCTTTTACGTGCTACGAATGTATACTCTCATGTTTATGCACAGAGAGTATATTAAGTTTAATATTGCCTTCTTCGAATGTGTACTCTCATTTTTCAATGCTCTGAGAGTATACCATCTCTTTGACTTGCTACGAGACATCGGTGAAATTGGGAGTTCTACGGCTATATGATACATTCAGGCTGCAGTCTTCTGGCGAAATCGATGGTAAGCAGCCATGTGATTGATAAGGAGAAAACAACATTCTTGGAAGAACTAATAACGTTAGATTGGACCAGACGAGTTGGTCGTGTATGGTTACATTTGGGGATAATCTTAATTAATTAATAATTGGATGTGCGACATTTATCAGGGTCAAACTACCACCAAACGTTTCACACACTATGGAATTATCAAAACAAGAAGAAACTGGATAGCAAACGTTCTGTAATGGAATGTGTTCTTGGTGGTGAAACATATCGAGGGAATGCAGTTTGGATTGTAAA
This sequence comes from Azorinus chamasolen, assembly GCA_963576725.1. Lineage (NCBI taxonomy): Eukaryota > Metazoa > Mollusca > Bivalvia > Cardiida > Solecurtidae > Azorinus > Azorinus chamasolen. Next base: position 18,455,965 of record OY755246.1, on the reverse strand, counting down.
TAATATATAGGAATCAGTTTTTCAAAATCACAGACAATGTAAACTCGCCAGATATCTGGCTATGCGTAATAAAGTATTTTGAATTGCCATGCGTTTTAAATGCACCTATAATATGAAAGAGAACGCGGTACCCTTCGTACGTTGCAACTTGTGACACTCTTTAACATTGTGTGGTAAATTTAATGGAGTGGTTTTAAATCATATTTTTGCCCTCAGCGATGGAGTCTGTCAGAAGGAAAAGGATGAATCCGGATGTGGTTCTACAAAGAACTGTTGTCATCAGTAGTCTCGTATGTTTAATTGTCAACGGTAGCATTCTTGTCATATCATGTGCATCAGGTAAGCACTAATACTTCTCTAACCAATTTGTTACAGTGGAAAGTATCCCAAGCAGTCATTCATTTATTGAACAAAGAAGTCTTAAAAATCAGGTGACTGTTTAATGCAGTACAAAAGTAATACAGAAAGTTCCAATATGAGTTTTCTGCATTATATTTGACCTGCATTAAGCTACCACCTGCCTTACAGAGCCATAATTAGACCTTTGGTTGATGGGTGTTTAAGACAGGTTCTATTGTAGATAAATTACAAATTAACAGTTTATTGATAATCGTATTAACCCTTTCCCTGTTCTATGTGTGTATAAATGTCCAATACCTACTCATTATTCATGGATAAAATAGTTATAATGAAATATGGAAGGTAGAACATTATAGCCATTTTAGTAAATAAAGTAACTGATCTATTAACCCTTTCTCTGCCAATGCCGGATTTGTGATTACCTATGCAAACAGTTTTGATCCAGATGAGACGCCGAGTAACTCGGCGTCTCATCAGGATCCAAACTGTTTGTTACTGTTACTATTTTTTTAAACAAAAATGTAGAAAATTAAAAAAAATGAAAATTTGTAGCAGACGACAAAGTTAGCAGACGACATAATTTGGCAGCGAAAGGGTTAAATTTCATTATCAAACAGAGCATACCCTGTTCAGACGGCTCCTGCAGGAGCCATTTGATCTTGGTCTTTTGTTTGCAAATGTGTAAAAACACGTTTATATGAAGGAAAGTGTAAAATAGACTTTCCAAACTTCGTTTAGAATTAGAATACAGAATAGCACGCATCATACGTGTTCTTAGAAAAACTCAAACGATGTAACCAGAGTTTTTGCTATAAATGTATGAAATAATGCAGAGGTACAGATACAAGTATGTACGCAAATACTAATATCGTACTTTCTCCATCAATCCAAATGTTGTGACCATTCTTTAGAATCGTCTCTACGAGACAATTCTAAAGCGTTGTCATAACAGAGGGTTTGTGAGAGAAATAAAGAAGTTAGTCTTGAACATGTTTAATTTACACATGTTATCTAGACCTCTGTAATGATTATGATACATGTAGTAAAGTTCTCCTAAGAGATGTAATAATATAACAAAGTAATTCTCAACTACGCTCGTATTTCGAACTTTTGGACTTCATCAAATTTCAGATATAAAAGTGGATGTCACTCAGAATTAATTATTTAATCATACACATAGGTCCAGATAAGATGCGTAAATAAAACATCCCCAAGAACAACCTCTTTATCCCCCCCCCCCCACCGACTTATATTTTGTGACCTCTCTTTAGAATCGTCTCAACATAGGAATTTATTGAGAAAAGCCATTTCAGTACTAATTTGTATTTGACGCATTTTGAAATAGAGGGTTCATAACGCGTTACGGAGAAGTGTTTTTCGTTCTGCTTTACTTTTGATAAGAATGTGACGCAGTTTGAAAAAAAAATGCATATTTCGTGATTTTCCAAAATACAGTGTTACACACATTAAACAGAGGACATGTATTTCCGGACTGGGGACTCTATCCAAAACATCTCTTCTGTCCTTGTCCGGTAAAATATTTGTTACATGGAAGTTTATCGAGTTGTACGGGCTTGTATAATCGGTATAAATGTGGCACTTCCTTCGTCCGACTTCTAAGGACAACCATCCAAATTCGTGTGTAATTATTAGTATTACGTCAAGCCATTTACGCATTGTTGCTAATTGTGCATAATTATACGGAAAGGGTCTGGACAATTTGCAAAATGCCACTAGCATGGGAAGGTGTAATACAATGTAAATAAAGGTACAGTAGAACCAGTGTCTTAAGCAGCAACCAAAAAGGGGTCCAATTATGGGCCTTATAGGTGGTAGCTTAATGCAGGTCAAAAGTAAAGCTGAACTCTTTTCTGCATTACTTTTGCCTGCATTAAGCAACCGTACGTTTTTAAGACTATTATGTCCAATAAATGAATGAACGCTTAAGACCGATTCTACTGTATATATTTACCAAGTCTCCCTCTTTGTATGCCAAAACAGAATCCGTATCTATGTGATTAAATCATTATGTAAAGTTATACGAGGTTTGCCGAGGTTTGCATTTCCGATGATTGTCTTTAAATTGTTTGAATGTGGGAAACGAGTATAGTGTAGAGCCAGATCAAAGGGCTTCTACATGAGCCCTTTGATCGGATTATACAATTAAATGTTTTTATTCAAACTATTCTAGTAAATTAAAGTAGTTCATACTAAATTGTCTTTATCGTTATGTCTTTCAAAGGGGGGTGATTTATATTCTAATAAATGTCTTATAATAACGATCCTCATATGCACATTGTGCTTCAATAGTTTGTAAGAAGATTCGTCAGTCATAAAGTAATAATATTTTATCAAAATGATCACAAGCAAGGTTTTACGCAAGCGTAAAACGGCTGCGTAACATGTCTTTAAGCAGGATAGAAGAAAAAGAGGGAGCAATATTGTTTAGTAGTTTTAATTAACAGATACATTGGGAAAACACGACTGTAATGTATAAATTAACAGCAGAAACGGGGGAATGTTTTAATGAGCCATGATGCATAATACCTGTGTATGACACCAATAATACACATGACGTCACAGATCAATGGTATTCATGTACAATGGTGAAATATTCAAAACGGTCAACAATACCACGAGTAAAATGTCTCAGCTAAATAACTTTACCAAAGACAAAATTCAAACAAAGGACTTAGATTTTTACAATATTTTTGTACAACATTGTTTTTTAAACCAAAAGCACGTAAACTAAGGGTGCTAACAAAAAATGAGAGAAAAAAAATAAGCTTCCACCGAGGATCGAACCCACGACCTCACATTTCCTAGGCCACCGTTATAACCCTTCGACCACGCTGACTGTTATAATTGGGAGGGGCGTGCTTTTAAATCATTTATAGCTAATACACTAGCATTTTCACTGGCAGAACAGAAACAAATAACATCGACAAAAATAGTTGCCCCCGCTGAGAAAAATGTATGAATCAAAATAAATGAATCTATATAAATAAAAGCTTGTCTCAGAGTAACCCATAGTTATTAAAAAAGAGACGGAAACACTGTTTGGAAGACGGAAACTAGCATGGGCTATTCAGCAGTTTAAACGTTGTGAAAAAAAACCCGACAAAACTATGTGCAACCGCTGAAAAATATATTACAATGCAGTAAATAGCTGCCAAACAAATATAAACTCTACTTTGAATTTTCAATCAAACATTTAAATAAAAACTAATCCCGCAGAAACGCATAAGGACTTGTTAAACCTCTAAAAGGACAGCAGTTAGATGAAATATTCCAGCTACTTTGATCTTCAATCTTTGATATTTTCATTACGGACGACCCTCTATCAAACTTTTACTGATTAATTGTAGAACACCAGAAGTATCTCTCCCCAAAATATTAAGTAATAAAACGTTAGACTAAAACATAAATGATTATTATTCTACTTTCATTTACAAGTATTGGACCTTTAATTTTACATTGTCTAGTCATTAAATTTACATGACGAAATCAATAGCAAATTGTAAGGAAAAGTATTCCTACTTATCTCGCTTAAAGGCAATATGTCAGTTTATATGCAGAGGTCCAGATACGATGCGTAAATTTAAACATGTTCGACTATACCTCCTTTATTTCCCCACCAAACTCTATACTGTGACCTCTCTTTAGAATCGTCTCGAAGTGGTCAGTATAGGGTTTGGTGGAGAAATGACGAGCATTTTGGCACGCATCATTATAATTATGTAGCTCTGAATCTGTTTTAGAAGATTCTATAAAAACGGAATTAATGTGTAGTTTGTTTAACCCTTTCCTTCATATAAGCACCTTTGAACACATTTGCAAACGGCGTAGGACTAGATCAGACGGCTCATGTTTGAACAATCTGATCAGGGTCTGTTCTGCTTGCTTATGGCATTATATAGTTTCTGTTGGTCTTAGTTCGTTTTCCATTATACAAATTCAGCTAATAAATATTCGCGATGTCATTATTTCTGACTTGAATGCTGAACAGGTAAAGATTTAACGAAAAGTACTCGTCCCATAATATTTTAGCATCATTTTTCCTTGTGAAAAATCAACTTTGCTGGGCACCCCTAAACCGGTTAAAAACCCCGCGGACAACTGTCACTGACCGTTCCAAGGCGGTACTTCCATCTTCCCCTATTTGTTTGTTATGTCTTTGTGCGTATCTTTGTGTCTTTGATGTGCATGCACATTTACTTTTTTGTCGTGGTGCTGTTCGGGCGGCTGTGTGTTTTGTATGTGGTGTTTCCTGCATGGCTCATACATGTACTTTTGTGTCAAAATATGTTTTCAAATCACTAACCAATATTTAATACCGGAGAAATTATCTCGATTTACCAAAGGAATCCCTTGTGTTAGGGATCGTCCACTTAATGTAACGTGATAAGATTTCACTTGACTTCTGCGCTCGAAGAGAGTAAATACAAATAACGACTAAAAAGCTTAAATGTAATTGCGAAGCCTGCATTCAAAACGAATAAAAAAATAACAAAGACAGAGAGTGATCACAGTCGAGACGTATCCTCCGTTTAACCCAAGAAACGTAGGGAAAATATAATCTGATGAACAATGACGATACAGCCATTCACGACGTCTTCTCAAAGTGCAGAAAATATGCACATGTTGATTGCTATTCTTTCCACGAAACGATATTATTACTGGAAAATTATTACTGAGTCATTTCCATTATCATTCTTGGAAACAAAAGATGTATCGCTTGTATTTCATTTCAGTTCTGTTTTTCTAGTGTTGTTTTGTTGCATGACCACGTGATTCACTGACGTCATATACTCGCTCTTTTTAGAATTTTCTGCTTGCTCCACGATATTTTCCTGTGTCATTTAGAAACCCTAATTTGAATCCATTTGAAAAATAAATGGTCGAGGAAATTGATTCCCATAAAAAATCAAACGGGACATTAAGAAACACCACTAGAAAATGTCGAAGTAATGATGTCGTCGGTTTTATTCGTCCATGTTTTAGTATCGTGCCAATCGAAACTTCTCGACGGTGTTCCAATTTAATTACTGTGTGTGCATTGCTTTCTCCTGCATTAAGCTGCCACAGCTGCCTTAAAGACTTGCACTAATACTGGTTTGATAGCCCGGTTTAGATGAGTTTCACTGTACGTCTTATGTTGCCATGACATTTAAATATACAAACAAGTTTCTTATCTACTCTACTAAAAACATGTTACCATATAATCAGAACAACATTAACGATATCTGAATACTGCTGAAGCCTTAGATAACCGCTGAGGTTTTAAGAGACAGAACACTGCAGTAGAACACGTCTTAAGCGACCGTCAAAAAGAGGTCTAATTATGGGTCCGTAAGGCAGGTGGTAGTTAATGCAGGTCAAAAGTAATGCAGAAAGCTCCTATATATGAGCTTTCTGCATTACTTTTGACATACATTAAGCAGCTACCTGCTTTTTAAGACTCCTATTTTAAGTAAATGAAGGGCCGCTTAAGAGAGGTTCTACTGTATGTCGATCTTACTGAATCAATGGACATGATGGACCAAGGGGTCACCAACTGGTTAACTGCTGATATTTACATATAAATGAGTACAGCCATCATACATGATAGAGTTTGACGACAAATTGCGGTGCATGGCCTTCGCATGTCCGCTGATTTCAATAGCAATCAAATGTTGTCATGTTGTGGGTTTGTTTTTTCAACGCAGACAGCTCTTTCCTTATCAGCTCTTTAGCACTAATAAGCTTCAGGCCACGTAGATTCCAATTCCTATGCCATGCTGCTACATATAATTTGCGAATGTCTGAGCAGGATACATCTGTAATGAAGACAAACTTAGGCCCAATCACTTCGATTACTGGAAAAGGATTGAGTTTCTGAACCGTATTTTCTCTATTAATACCTCTTTCTACGACTTCGTTAACAGAGCAGACTCATATCAGATGACTCCCCTAGGAACCATTTGATCAGGGTCTGCTCTGTTTGCTCACGAAATTCTACGCCAGTCTTATAGACAGGCGGCAGCTTAATGTAATGTGAAAGTCGCACAGCTTTCAGCGTGACTTTCACTCTGCATTAAGACGCAATCCATCTAAAACGTTTTGAATTCTTTACTACTAACATGTCGAACTATCGCGTTGTTATTTTAACCCTTCGCTTGCTATTCACGTCAATATACCTACCTGTAAATAGTGAAGGCCCAGATGAGACAGTTCCTGCAGGAGCTGTCTCATCAGGGTCTGCACTATTTACAAGTTGATTGTGCAACCAGTGCACTCCACAGCAGTGATTGCACAGCGCAATACTTGTACACAGTGAAGATATATGTAATTATACAACAGGGCATGGGTAAAGAAGGAGAAATGTATTTTAAAATTCAGCAAGCGAAGGGTTAATTTGATTTTCAATGAGATATATGGTTATTTAAAATGTCATTTGAATCCAACCTGTTTGAAAAATCATATCGAATCTAAAGCTTGATCGAATCAAAAGTAGTCAAAGTTGCTCCAGTGCCTAACAGCGGGATTGGAGATGAAACACTAAGAGAGACACTGCCTGGATGATGGGTTTGAACTAAAGTCAAACTGTTTCATCAGGATTCAATTTGTGTGTTTCTCAAACACTTGTGTTATGACAACAGTTTCTCAAAGGCTTGGTCGAATCGGATATACGAGTAGTCAAACTCACTCATGAACGCACTCACTCTCTCATTTAACCCCGCATTGGCTTCCTGACTCAACCACACATTCTCGCACTCACTCTATTACTCACTCACTCATTCATTCATTCAATAATTGTGATTATTGTGAATACATTTTTTATGTCCTGTTGTAATGATCGTATACAAGAATATCGCTAGCTTACCTAGATTATTTAGCTAGCGCAAAATGTAGATACACATACATTACAAGGGTTCATGCCTATAAAGCTTTTTAGTTGAGTCTGAGTTCGTTCTCAAGCTCGTTCCCAAAGGCTCAAATCTGACCAATCGAAAACTTGAAAACGAATTCAGACTCAACTAAAAGTTTTATAAGCATGGACCCAGATGTCATACATATCCGGGCATTGTCAAGTTCAGCAGCAGAGTATACCGGTAAATTGACCACAATATCTGAGCTGAACAATCAAGATTACAATCCCCACGCTCATGTTTTTGTTTCATAATAGAATTTTGATATTCACCAGGCCATTAACTAAACTGTTCTTTTAATGTAATTACTTTCAATAATGTAATTGCAATTCAATGCATAGCAATTACGGAAAACATGTGTAATCGTTAATGCAATACAATTCACTTTCTCAATTATTCGAACTTACTGTATAGAATTTAGACCCTTTTAGGCAGGTGACTGCTTAATGCATTGTGAAAGTCATGCAGAAAGCTCATAGAGGAGTTTTCTCCATGACTTTTACCATGCATTAAGCTGCCACCTGTCTTAAAGTTGGATAATAATACATGTAATTGTATGTATTTTAGTGTTTGAATAATTGAGATTTTACTGTATTTTATCGCTGTTGAAATATGATTTTAACCGTTCGCTTGCTATTCACGTCAATATACCTACCTGTAAATAGTGAAGACCCAGATGAGACAGCTCCTGCAGGAGCTGTCTCATCAGGGTCTGCACTATTTACAAGTTGATTGTGCAACCAGTGCACTCCACAGCAGTGATTGCACAGCGATATACTTGTACACAGTGAAGATATATGTAATTATACCACAGGGCATGGGTAAAGAAGGAGAAATGTATTTTAAAATTCAGCAAGAGAAGGGTTAAGATTGAAAATACGTTGAACAAGATCAAACCCATTACTCATATATTGTCATACACATGTGAAGTTCCGAAGTTCTGATCAGATAGACTGTACATACAGAGCTACACGTGCGTACTCAGATACTAAACTCGTCATTTCTCCATCAAACCCTATGTTGTAGTGACTACTCTTTAAGGTCGTCTCGAAGAGCGGTGGAGAATTAAAAGAAGTTATTCTAGAAAGTGTTTTAATTTACGTATCTTATCTGGGTTATACACGGGTTGATCAGAGGAGTGGATGCTGGGAAATGTGATATTGTATTACAGTGTGCATTAGCAGCCATACATATCTACTAGAGTAAGCAGGATTCCAACAGTTGTTTAATGTCAGTATTCATGTGAAACATTACAAGTGATACACAACCGATATAGACCGGGGATATTTAATCTTTTACACCATGATTATTCATATAAGAGATAATGACATCTTAAATATAAACTATTTTAACCCATTTGCACCCAGTGGATTATTCCATGTTTATGTATTGGATTAGTCCATTTTTTTATCTAAGGGGTTCATTGTCTAAATTTTAAATTTCGTTTTGTTTTATATTAAATTTCATATCAGCAAACAATGTAGACTCTGATCAGACGCCACATAATGCGGCGTCTGATCAGAATCTACACTGTTTGCCTATGTCCCATATATGGGATCGTGGGAACAAATGGGTTAATGTTTATGATGGCACGTGATCAAAGGAATCTTTGGCCATGAAAATTCTAAAATCATATATATGTTTTTTCCTAAACAAACACCCTACAGGGCCGTCTGATCTGTGTCTACCCTGTTTGAAAGGCCTATAAAGGCGTTTTCATGCAGTAAATGGTTAATGTGACAATCTTTATCAGTGTAGCTTTTACGAAGATTATCATCATTATTATTATTTATTATTATCAGTATTATTGTTATCATTACTTTTTATCACATGTATTTTTTCCTCGCATCAAACTTGTGGAGGGAGTATATCAGCACAATTTTGCATCTGTCCGTCCGCCTGTTTATACCTTGAATACGATACAAAACAAACCGTGAAATATAGAAATATAGGTCCATGTTCATATTAGTCAACAAATGCACTGAAACAGTAATAATTCAACAAAGATGCAATTATGTTTAACAATTTCCCTAATTAACCTTTATATGTGAGTTGTTGGTATCTTCATTATATTCATTAACTTATTTTTTATAATGTAATAATTTCAAGGAATTTGTTTTTGTTGTTTTATTGATAAAAACTGTAGACACAGATCTGTATCATGTCATAAACAAACATAGCCAGGAGCCATCATATCACGGTCTGCTCTGCAAATGCGTGAAAAGGCATTTACACAAAAACGAAATATAATTATGGAACCATGCACAACGGCATGTAGTAAAGGCGTATAGTAAATGTATGTGTATAGTAAATGTATGTGTAGCTTACTCGAAATATGAAAATCATCTGAAGCTCTCATTGTGTGCATGCACCTTCTACATGTTCCATATGAGACACATATCGGACATTCCTGCTCCAGGTCTCTACAGTTTCAACCCATTTGCTACCAGTGAATTCTTCCATGCTTATATATATTGGATTAGTCTATCTTTTATCTAAGGGATGACTGTCCTAAAATTTCATTTTTGTTTTGTTTTATATTGAATTTCTTATCAGCAAACAGTGTAGACTCTGATCAGACCCCGCATTATGCGGCGTCTGGTCAGAGTTTTCACTGTTTGCCTACGTCCCATATATGGGATCGTGGAAGCAAATCGGTTAAAGTCAGAACTGTAACAGTCTTGTTTCCCTCCAGTCTCTACAGGGCCTAGATGAAACACATGACACACTGCCATGCGTCACGCCAGACAAACTAGACTTGTTTTTTATACAAAAACTGATGTCTCCCCCATCGTGCGGACAAACGTTTCAAACGTCTAATAAATCATCAAACATGAAAAGGAATAAACTATGCCCAACAAGACATGATGCTGATCAATACTATGAAGTTTCATGAAAATCTGACCAAAGAATTTAGGGAAACCCCACGACAAAATAGTCCATGTAAAAATGTCAGAGTCCCATAACTCTGCAGACAATCACCAAATGGGAGAAGGAATCAGATATGCACAACTAGGAATAATGCTGATCAATCCTATAAAATTTGATGAATATTCAATAAAAGGTTTTGGAGAACCCCTGCGAAAAACATTTCCATGTAAAAAATTCAACATCCCATAACTCTGCCGAAAATCGGGGACAATAACTCCAATAGTATTGAAGCCAGAGTTATGAAACTTGTGCATAACATTTCCTTCCATCATGCTATTTCTATAAATGAAATGTCATAACTAATGTAACAAAGGGCAACCACTCCAATAGTATTGAAGCCAGAGTTTTGGTCCTTATACATGACACTTCCTCTAATCATGCTCTTTCTTTGTATGAAGTTTCAATTAAATGGCATTAGCCTTATAGGAGTTATCGTCACGAACTCCTCCTACAGTTTTAAAGTTATTCAGTGTATAAGTAGTATATATAATGACCAGAAATAGTTGATCAGCAACACTCATTTTTCAAGTGTTTACAGCTAAGCATTGCAGAATTATCTCACCCTAACTTTGAGGTTTTTTTTGTCATTTCGGCATGAAACACGGGGATTGGTGTTGCAAACTGCTCCTTCAATCTTAAACTTATTCAATTGATACTTTTCATACATTGTAACCACAAATAGCAGATGTGCTAGACTCAATTTTCATGTGTTTAGCGCTGGGCATTGCAAAATTATCTCCCTTTGAACTTTAAATATTTGTGCGTGTTTGTCCAGTTACATGGGTAGTTGGTGTCATAAACTTGAATTTGCAATCAAAGCTGCCATGCGGGGGTATCAATCACATTCAGTGATAATTCAGGTTTTTTCTTAAGAAGATTAAAATCTAATGCTTCCTTTTAAATTAATCAAGTAGGATTTGTGCCAATTCGCTGATTTATGGATTCAGCATAAATAAGGCAAACAGAGTGATCAGTTTTAAAAATATCTCATGCATCAGTTCAATAGTGAAATGTTAAACTCTGTGTAGAAGTTGAACCAAACGAAATACACGTAAACCTCGTGTCATATTAAATGCATGTAAGCACATCGTATCAGACGAAACGCATGTAAACATCGTGTCTAATGCACTGCATGTGATCGTAATCTTGTTGGTTTCTGAATAATACAAATAATTTTGTTTAGGTTTAATTTTGAAAGTATATAAGAGTAATATAAAAGAATGTTAACTGTGTTTACAATTATTTAAAAAATGTGTTTTTCTTGTTTGAAACAACGCACGAAATTCTCGATAATTTGTGTTTATAAGCAAGCATAACTTCATTAACTAATTAACTATCTGTACGCTAACGATGAATGTTTCTTTACCTATGCAAACAACTTGGATCTAGATAAGATGCCGAGGACGGATCTAGATAAGATGCCGAGGACCGCGGGGTCTGAACAGGAATAAAACTGTTTGATACTCGAATTCAGCTCGGCGAAAAATGAAAAAATAAAATGTAGTTTCAGAATTGTAACACACAACGACATTGTAAAGACTACAAATACTTAGCATGCAAAATAACTTCGATATGATATTTCTAACACGAACTTCGGGATAACTCGAAGTAAAAGTTCGGTCCTTCCAAAAATTACAATACATAATTGTTCGAAAGTGTATCACTATGCATATTTAGAAACACATGTGACAGTTTAATGCAGATTGAAAGTAATACTGAAAGATCCTCTAGGAGCTTTCAGTAATACTTTAGACCTACAATAAGCTGTGAACTTTAGAAATAGTTCAGATCAGAAATCGGATGACTAGAATCTATGTTATCTCGAAGTATTTTGTATGGCCACTAAATTGAAGTTCGAGAAATGGAAATTCATGTTTCCTTCTGCATTTCTCTTAATTCTCCATCAGTTCGCTGTTTCTATTCCTTTCCATCTCTATCATGTTGGGAAAATAAAATCATTTAATGAGAAAAAATTCACACGGGGACGTTAATTAAGTTTGACACCTTTTGCAAACTATCCCATGCGATTTCCCCCATTAAATGGATTGATGTATCTACACCTGTAAACATGATCGATTGAACGGACAGAAGCTAAAATAACTGAACAGAACATATGAAAAATAATGATATATATTTTCTATAGTTAAATTCATTTGAATTGAACAAATTAGATCTTTGATTTATTTTAAAGTTATTCAAAACACTTTAGAAGATCCATCTTGTTAACACTGAATGGACTTGACTATAACTATCATTTAACCCATTCCCTATTATTGACGCCCCTGTAAAAGTTACTTTTTGAAACCATTGTGATAGATAGAGTATTTGCTCACGAGACAATGGTTTCAAAACTACACGATTCTAAAAATTTCCCTTAATTTTCTCTAGTAAATTCTTCTTTTCGGTAGATTTATTCAAACTGGTTGGATCTAAAATTTAATTAGCCTATGAGGGAATGGGTTAACAATGATGGATTTTTGTATAGAAGATTCACCATTCAAAGGGTTAAGCAAGCTAGTTTCTCAATAAGCTAGTAAACATTTACATTCTTCCGTCTCAACAAAATTGTTTGTACATAGTACATGTTTCACAATTTGGCTATTTAACCTTTTCCTTATTAACACTAGGCCTATGCATGACATGATCACTTCATGAATATTCGTTATGCCAATTTTTACGGGAAGACAAACGCTATAGAATCAGATCTATATAGATCTAATTTCATATGGAAACAGAGCAGACTCTCATTAGGCAGCTTCTACAGATAACAGGAGCTGTCTGATCTGGGTCTACTCTATTTGCAAAATCGTGAAAAGTGTTTACAATGTTATATGAATAACAGGTTAAAAAGAATAGACTGGAATGTTATGTATCACAAAATATCTATTGTGCGGAAATAACTGTTATCCTGCTTTAACTATTTCCCTTTTCAATATTCCTGTAAGAAATACTGACATTGTGAATGTTTATTAGCTGGTTTTTATGTTACATTTTCAATGATTTTTTGTTTGACAAAAACTGTAGAATCAGATCTATATCATATCAAAAGCAAACAGAGCAAACCCTGATCAGACGGCTCCTATAGGAGCCGTCTGATCTGGGTCTACACTGTTTGCAAATGCGTGAAAATGTGTTTATATGGAGGAAAGGGTTAAAACTGATGTCTGCCTAAACTCTGATATGTTGTAATTGTTTTTGTAGATCTACTCCCGATTTGTTCAAACTTTTGAGAAGATATTGACTGAGGGTAGACACCAAGTTAAATCAGAATCCAAGCCCTTTACTCCATGAATATTATACATGTGGAAAATAATGACATCAGGAATATTAATTGTATTTTTATAATGGCGTATGGATTTTTATGTGTTATTATGTTATGAATATCCGACGTTAAATAAAACTTGTCTTATGTCTAACTCAGTTACGAAGTTAGTTACGAATGTTTGTGGTTAAATATGGCGGATAGTGACGCGGTGGTACGGACAGAATTTAATGCCGTTCTCTGATTGGTTAAAAATAACCGACCGCGGAACCATGAATTACACCAGCTTTCTACGCATCTGCTGTAGACCATTGATGGTTGAACACAAAAGTTCTAATCAACAGATTGTTGCTTAATGCAAGGCAAAAATAATGCAGAAAGCTCCTTAGGGCATTTATGGATTATGTTTGACCTGCATTAAACTCTTAACTGCCTTTCAGGCCTAACATTTAACATGTTTTGATGGTAGCTAAAGATAGGATTTACTGCTTATCCAGATTAGAAGCTCTTTTAGGAATCGTGTGATAAGGGTCTACTCTGTTTACTTGCTAAATAAAAGAAACATGATTATACTGATATTGCCATGGTAAACATCCCTATGTCCATATGTAGTTACAATAATAATCGTCTGATTAATATTCATATCATCATTACTTCTCAAACATGAATATTCAATAGGCATAGCATGAAATCATTAAGTTAACTTATCAGCGTGTTAAGTATAAATTGAATCGACAATGAAAACAAAGGCATTCACTGGTAATAGCTAATTGAAGGACAAGGGTAATACAGGCAGCTCTCAACGGAATTTTCTGAATTTGTGTTATAATGCATCAAATAGCTGCTTGTTTTTGAAAGATTATTTAGTAATGAATGATCGCTTAAACCATTCACTCAATGGCTACGCAATTAAATACAATTGAAAAAAAGGGAATAACCGGATTAGACGGCTCCTACAGGAGGCACCTGGTCAGGGTATGCCTTGTTTGCTTATGAACTACATGTATATGTATCTGATTATATAGTTTTTACCAGGGACCAAACTCTTCTTGTTCATATTCCATTAAAAACATTAAGCTCATTAAAATCCATTCGTACATTATTTCTAAGATGAATATTCCCGTGTAAAGGCTTAGTAAGGCCCAATTTTAGTTTTTGTTTGTGTGCTTTTATTACAGTAAAACCTGCCTTAACCGATTCCGTCCTACTGACGCCTTTTAGCGCCTCTGAAAAAGCCGTTGTTTGAAACCATTGTGTTAAATAGAGCATTTACACACACACACACACGTACGCACACACACACACACACACACACACACACACACACACACACACACACACACACACACACACACACACACACACACACACACACACACACACACACACACACACACACACACACACACACACACACACACACACACACACACTCACACACACACACACACTCCTACGCAAAAGCAAAATGCTGTTTAAAAACCTAGGTCACTGGTTAGTATAGCAAACGATGCAGAACCTGATTTTGGCGAACTCCTTTAGGATTCTTCTGATTTGGTGGGGTTGTATATTTCAATCGAGGGATTTAGCGTCGGTCTGCCTACATTATCGATTGGTAAACTGTTTCTACTTGTCGGTTTAGAAAGGCTTAGTGTACATGTACAATATCCGTGGTTGTTGCAGTCAGTAATGATTATAACCTTTAACTATTCCCTGGTTCTTATTCATGTAAAGGTTAACCCTTCTCTTGATGAATTTTAAAAAAAACATTTCTCATTCTTTACCCATGTCCTGTTGTATAATTACATATATCTTCACTGTGTACAATTATTTCGCTGTGCAATCACTGCTGTGAAGTGCACTGGTTGCACAATCAACTTGTAAATAGTGCAGACCCAAATGAGACGGCTCCTGCAGGAGCTGTCTCATCTGGGTCTTCACTATTTACAGGTAGGCATATTGATGTGGATAGCAAGCGAAGGGTTAATTACACCATGTATATTACAGTAGCTGATTTGTTGTATAATGGCGTTATACTTCTTGGTATTCGTGGAAACTATCTTATACAATTTCTACAGCAAACAGAGCAGATCCTACTTATGTTCTACTCCGTTTGTAGATGTGTGGACAAGTGTTTATATGACAAAAACCGGTTAACTCTTTGCACGTTACGTAATCTTCATCTGCAAAAACAGTTAATCTGATACCACTCTTCAAAGGGTTTTACCCTTTTTCCCCAATACGGACCGCAAGAGTGTCAAACAATTTACAATAGAACCTGTCTTAAGCGGTCATTCAAAGGAGGTCTGAATATGGGTCTGTAATGAATATGGTACCTTAATGCAGGTCAAACGTAATGCTGAAAGCTACTATTACTTTTACCCCGCATTGAGCAACAATCTGCTTTTTAAAACTCCTACGTTCACTACATGACTCGCCCAAGACCGGTTCTACTGTATACGTTACCACAAATCTGTCATCTTTGTATAGGTTATCACAAAGAAATGATTACTGCAGATGACGGGAATGGAAATGAGTTATCAAACCAAATAAAATGAAAGCCTTGTAAAAGAGCAAAACATTATTTCGCATAATGCTAACGATTGGTTTTGGACTATTTGTTTTTGTTTATGGGGATGTTATTTACTGAGAGAATATTAACCGAAACACTGTATTAAGCTGATTTAAAATGCCTGTGAAATAAGACGGCTGACATTTTCAAACATCTAGTTTCATAAGACGGCTGGCATGTTCAAACATCTAGTTTCGTCTTGCTCCATAGAGAATGAAACATTTATAATTGAGACACTCCCTTGGAAAAAGGTTCACATCGCTAGAGCAACAGATACATGTACGTATTCAGATTCTAAAATGGTCATTTCCTACCAAACCCTATGTTATGACCACCCTTTAGACTCGTCTCTTCGCAAAATGGGGTTAGGTCGAGAAAGAAAGAAGACTCTTGAACATGTTTTAATTTACGCATCTTATCTGGACCCCAGTATTGCATTTCAAGCAGGATAAACCCAGATCAGACATCATGTCTACTATTAGTTAGCTCAACAATGTTAGCAGTGTAGAACACGACAGAGATCATATTGACCTTTGAACTCATATAAACGCATTTTGACTCCTTTACAAGTACAAAAGACCCAGGTCAGTCTGATCACGTTATGCCCTGTTTGCGTATTCAATTATATAAGTATGACCTGACTCACATTGGAGTATAGGTTGGATCTATGTGGGACACCGAATATCTCAGCGTCTAATCAGGATTTAACCATTTGCTATTCACGTCAATATACCTACCTGTAAATAGTGAAGACCCAGATGAGACAGCTCCTGTGGGAGCTGTCTCATCAGGGTCTGCACTATTTACAAGTTGATTGTGCAACCAGTGCACTCCACAGCAGTGATTGCACAGCGAAATTCTTGTACACAGTGAAGACATATGTAATTATACAACAGGGCATGGGTAAAGAAGGAGACATGTATTTCAACATTCAGCAATAGAAGGGTTAAGTTGTTTGTTACTCGGTCAAAGGTTTCTCAAAAGCTTGATTGTAGTCAAACATTACAAAGAGCAAACATTAATTTTCACAGCGAGATAACTTGGATTCACTAATACACTTGTAGGTGTTAGAAAGAAACATATTCTCAAACATTCCTAGGACAAGCTTGATTCTTAAAATGTGTTGGTGAAACTAAGCCCAACTCTATAATATTCAATATAGAAATGTACCGTCAGTAATGTCCGATGGGATAAAACGATTTACAATGGAACCTTAACAGCTAAAGCTGTTAAATTGGAAATATAGAACTCATGTAGTGTGTATGTGAATTATTGATAGAACGATAGATACATTTAATAGATAAAGTTATTTCATAAATAGATTTACTTCACTATAAAATGTAACATACATGGTAAGCATTATTACACACATTGTAAAACAAAAGTACATGAATAAATAATAAACCATTACAAACCCATCATACACCAAGGATAACACAAAAAGGGAAACCCCTTATTTCCATCGTTGTCCTTCATTATTGATGGAACTGACATAGGGTGGCATGAATGAATTATGAATACTAAAATTGTACAATAAAGATAAAATTCCAAAAAAGGAATTAATATAATACATGAATACTTGAATAGCTCTGGTCTGATATCTGGACTACTAAGGGCCTTTTTCAAAGATTATTATGTCCAAATACACGTCACGTTCTTGTTACATGCATTCAGCCATAACATCAAATAGAACGAAACATTACTTCGCATACTGAGATTGTTCTCTTTGATGTAATAGCTGACTGCATGTAACAAAAATGTGACGTGTATATGGACATGATACTCTTTGAAAAATGCCCTTAGTGGTCGAAATATCAGTCCAGAGCTAAACTTATATCTTCTATAACATATGCATATATTTACTTTTTAAGAAAGATATGCATCTATTTCTGTGATCGTTGTCTTCTTCAAACGAAAAGTACCATATTTACTTTCTTGAAGACATAACACGGTGTTTTGTTCTTTTTCTTTAAGTATCTTATTATGTAAACCACCAAGTTACCGATTTTGTTTTATTGTTTTGTATGTTTGTGCTATTTGAGTTTGTTTATAAATACGGTGTGTGGACACTGAATAACACTTTCAGTAGGTTATCATCCAACTTTACAAAGAGTGCAATTCTCATCTGATAATCAGACCTATACTGTCTGTTCTGGGTCAATTCTGTTTGGAAATGTGTAACATACGTATCTTCCAGGTGCAGCAGTAAGCGATTACTTTAATTAATAAGCAGTGGTTTTGTTAATCCGTTCCCTCATCTCGCAATACAGGGTATACTATTATGTATGTTAAACTGGCACTGTATAATTACATTAGCGTGACTGTCATGTGTATGTTACGATGTTATGAGGGTGAGCTTGTATGCATAAGTCAACAATAAAACATATGTTCTGTTCTGTTAATATTGACACCTTTATGACGCCTCTGTAAAGTCTGTTTTTGAAAACATTGCAATAAATAATGATTGATTGATTGAAATAGTCCATTTGCTCCATAGGGGCAAATGGTATATTTCAATCAATCAATCAATCATTTATTGCATAAAAAATAGTACATATGTTTATAGCAAGTAGAGTAAAGTACAGGCGAAAATCTGTGTGGATTTACAGAGGACCATACAAAAAGATTTCATTCATTTCAAAAATAATATATATAATATATGTATATATATATAGTCAATCTATTACCGTCACAATTTACCTTTATTTACCACAATGGTACAAAACAAAAAAATTCTAAAATGTTCCTTGTTTCTAGTAACTGCTCCTTTGCAGTAGATTTATTAGAAGAAGTTGGGTCTAAAAATTGTCTATAATGATATGGGAATGGGATTGCTTAATAGAGAACGAATGTAATAAAGAGATAAGGATAGCTCCTATGGGAACGTCCTAAATAGCGTCTGTCCTGCATAAAGCCACAACCTGCTTTAACTCTTTCATCGCGAAAGTCGCCGGAAAGCGACTCATTTGGACAATCTTAGAAAGACCTCGCAAACATTTTGGATAAAGATGGGATTCCGAGTAACTCAGCGTCGGATTAGGATCCAAACAGTTTGGCGCATCATTTATACTTTAGAGAAGAAAATAATGGAAAGTCCGCGGTTAAAACAGACGACGTTGTACATATGGAGAGGAAATGTATTTGGCGCCAAAAGATTTAGATATGTCATCTTCACATAGAAATAATTCTGTCTTTGTTTTCTTTGCTAAACATTTTCATTCCTGTTGACAAAAATTAGGTTTATCATTGATAAACATTTTCTTTTCCGTAGAATAAAATCAATTCATCAGTTTTATTTAATACAATTTCCTTATTGAATAAATACAGGAAATACTCGTATATAATGTTCTATAATAAATGTTACTAGATAATACACCAATCGACCACACAGGCTAATTAAATTTTACACCGCTTGACAAAATTCCATTTAGAAATTATGCCCCGCTGTCAGGTAATTGCTAACATTACCACTTTAATTGATTTCCCAGAAGCCATTTCAGTTAGTTAACTTTTATAAGGCTGAATTTTCAAATGGATTATTCAAACATTCAAACAAGTCAAGCGTATGGTGAATATTTAGGTGTGTTGTTTTAAAAAAAAAGTGTAACATAACAACCAGTACATACCCTGATGAGAGGGCTTGTCTATGAACCCTCTCATCTTGGTCTACACTGTTTGCAAATGACATTGGTGACTCTAGTCCCGCATAGTAAGGGCCTAATCAATAAAATTAGCTGTTTGTTGACTTTGGGTTTTTTTAATTTCCGCAACAGATTATAATTAATCTTTAACATTCTGAAAAACGGCATCGCCTCATATTTCTGCCTTCTGCATGTTAAACGTTATCTTGATTCATACTTTGTGTTGGCAGATATCGACCTGTGGAAAACAGTGTCAATACCGATGAAATGCCGAGTGACTCGGCATATCATCTGAACTCGAACTTGTTAGCAAACACCAATCAAGTCGCATTTACTATAATGTTAAGCTGGCTCATTTGTGAATTAGGCCTTTAAATGAAAGCATAATTATGACTCGTGCGTGCTCATAAATGGCACGTTCACTGTTTCACGCGATCAAGTGCAGTAGAACCTGCAAGTAACGATCGCTTTATGAATAAACATTGATGTCGTTAACCCTAATACAACGCTGAGTTTTTAATGGATTATTCCAAACTTCAAACAAGTCAAGCTCATGGCTAATATGTAGGGTTTTTTTCTAAAGAAAAGTGTAACATGACAATTACTGACTCGTGTCCCGCACATTATGGGTTAAAGCAGGCATGTATTTAACACTTCTTTCTGGTGGTGGTAATAGAGGGGTAGAACCACAGGCGTTGGGCTCATGAAATATGTCTAAATTAAGTTAAAATGTTCCTAAATTGACGTTTTGTAACATTTGGGGCCGAAAAATTAAAACCTGGGGCGTTTTGAGACAAGACTGAAATTTCGTATATTCTATATAAGAGAAAGGTAAATAACTCTCGGGCCATCCGATCCACGGGTGCTCCGCTTCAACTGTAATTATTTTCGACCGGAGGGGAATTTTCCCACAAAACAAAGACTATATAGAAAGAAAAATGTTTTATCTACATGCTGGTACAAAATACCACATACTTTGTCTCCGTTTTAGCGAGTACGAGGGGCAAATGCCTTCAGAAAACAGTGTTTTTTATTTACTTGGAAACGATATAGTTGGCGACAAAGTGCTCTGTTGTCTGTTTGTCAGCAACTTTAACATTGGTCATAACTTTTGAGCCAGTACAGATAGCGACTTGAATGTTGGCATGCATATGTATCTCATAAAGCCACACATTTTGAGGGGTGACATGTCAAGGTCAGGGTCATCCTGCAAGGTCAGAGGTCAACTATATGGGTCAAATCACCGACTTTAACATTGGCCATAACTTTTGGACCAGTAGAGATAGAGACTTGATATTTGGCATGCTTGTGTATCACATAAAGCTGCACATTTTGAGGGGTGACATGTCAAGGTCAAGTCATCCTTCAGGGGTCAAATGTCAAATTGTCTGGGTTTTTTTGGCTGTAACTTTAACGCAGCCTTAACATTGGTTATAACTTTTGAGCCAGTACAGATACAGACTTGATATTTGGCATGCATATGTATCTCATAAAGCCGCACATTTTGAGGGGTGACATGTCAAGGTCAAGGTCATCCTTCAAGGTCAGAGGTCAAATATATGGGTCAAATCATCGACTTTAACATTGGACATAACTTATTGACCTGTACAGATAGAGACTTGATATTTGGCATGCTTGTGTATCTTATGAAGCTGTACATTTTGAGGGGTGACATGTCAAGGTCAAAGTCATCCTTCAGAGTCAAAGGTCAAATTGTCTGTTTCTTTGTCTGTGACTTTAACATTGGTCATAACTTTTGAGCCAGTACAGCTAGTGACTTGATATTTGGCATGCATATGTATCTCATAAAGCCGCACATTTTGAAGAGTGACATGGCAAGGTCAATGTCATCCTTCAAGATCAGAGGTAAAATATATGTGTCGAATCACTGACTTTAACATTGGCCATGACTTTTGGACCAGTAGAGATAGAGACTTGATATTTGGCATGCTTGTGCATCCCATGAAGCTGCATATTTTGAGGGTTGACATGTCAAGGTCATTCTTCAGGGTCAAAGGTCAAATTGTCTGTTGGTTTGCCAGTAACTTTAACATTGGTCATAACTTTGAGCCAGCACAGATAGAGACTTGATATTTGGCATGCATATGTATCTCATAAAGCCGCACATTTTAAGGTGTGACATGTCAAGGTCAATGTCATCCATAAAGGTCAGAGGTCAAACATATGAGTCACATCACCGACTTTAACATTGGCCATACCTTTTGAACCAATAGAGATAGAGTCTTGGTATTTGGTAAGCATGTGTATCTCATGAAACAGCACATTTTGAGGGGCAACATGTCAAGGTAAAGGTCATCTTTTAGGGTCAAAGGTCACCGACTTTAGCATTGGCCATAACATTTGAACCTGTAGATACAGACTTGACATTTAATATGCATGTGTAACTCATGAAGCTGCACAGTTTGGGGATGGCATGTCAAGGTCAAGGTCATCTTTCAGGGTCAAAAGTCACCGACTTTAACATTGGCCATAACTTTTGAACCAGTAGAGATACAGACTTGATAGTTGATATACATATGTTTCTCATTTGGCTGCACAGTTTGAGGGGTGACATGTCAAGGTCATCTGTGAAGGTCAAAGGTCATTAACATTGGCCATAACGTTTGAACCAGTAGATATACAGCCTTCATACTGGTATACATGTGTATCTCATGAAGCCGCACAGTTTGAGGGGTGACATGTCAAGGTCATCCTTCATGGTCAAAGGTTACCAACTTTTAACATTGGCCACAATTTTGAACTATTAGAGATACAGACTTGATATTTGGTATGCATGTGTACCCAATGAAGCTGCACAGTTATAGGGGTGACATGTCAATATCAAGGTCATCCTTCAGGGTCAAATATCATATCGAGGGGGCATAGTGTTTCACAAACACATTTTGTTAGTAGATTTATTCAAAACGGTTTTTTCTAAACTAAAAATGACGTTTGAAGCAGTGGGTCATTGTTCTGTATAAAACATGCCACCGTACTTTTTCTCTTTACTACTATGTAATGTACTCCTTTGCTGCCAATAGCCTTTGGGCCCTGATGAGGATGGCTAGTAACGCGACGTCTCGTAAATCTTTACTTCCTGAATATTCATATAAGAAACTAGAGGTCTGTTTATGCTTTTGTCACAAAAAACAGATGTCTCCCCCTTCATCTTTTTTCCAATACACAAGTGTAATGTCTATATAGATACGAGCAAGTTATTGCCCTTTGTATCCATTGGAGACAATTCAAAAAACCGAGACGCCTAAGAAGTCATGCCGGTAAACATTCCTGTGAATGTTGGTGACTCCAGTCCTAGCGGTTTCAGAGATACTCGCAACACAAAGTTTGTCTAAATCTTAGTCATCAGAGGTAATAAATGCAAAGTTATCAGGGAAGAAAATTAAAAATAAAACAGGGACATAACAACTCATGCTGGTCAACATTCCTGTGAAGATAGGAATCCAACATATGTATAGCTGTGAGTATGAGAACTTTGAAAATACGACATATTTTCAGGACTGCAATTTGTGACAAAAACAAATGGGATATCTCATGAATAGATCATTACATTCGAAGTAGGTCATGGCGGATTCTTTTCAAATTCGGATCATATCAGAGACTAATTGTTTTAGTGGTATTGTACTCAGCGTACCAACACTGAATTGACGTTATAAAACTTCTGAGTCTGGGTATGTGTTTATGCTCTTTTATAAGATTGGTCAGACTTTGCGCTCTATCAGATGATTTAGAAGGCATTCAGTCTTAACTAAATGGTGTATAACCTCTTGACCTGGTGTCAGGGGTATGTGATCTGTGTAACGTTGAACATATTTTTCGTCGCCAGCTTTACTGTTGTGTGTAACCCAATTTTGTCAAAATGAAATATTGACCCTTTACCTCATAAAATATGTTTAGATATGACCTCTTTGAATAAATCTACCGACAAGGAGCAAGAACTAGAGAAAATGAAAACTTTATAAGTCTGTAGTTTGAAACCATTGTGATAAATAGAGCATTTGCTCTTATAGTAGCAAATGCTCTATTTATCACAATGGTTTCACAAAGTGACTTTTACAGAGTCGTCAAAAGTCGTCAATATGAGGGAAAGGGTTAAGATAAATGAAAACAATTTTATAAGTATAAATCGCACACATAGACCTAGAGGTTAGGACAAAGAGTTGAGTCCCTGACCAGATGCCACATTTGAAGACGGCGTCTGATATAGGACTCCAAGTGTGTCGTTGTGCATTTGTAAGGATAGAATTAATAGTATGCGATAACCCTCAAGGTGGAACTATAGTATAAATGGAACGTGAAATTATTTCTTCAGAGATATTATAGAAATAACACGTCTGCACGACTGCTTCGGGATAATAGCAACCCAAGGTACGGAATGACATAATTGCATGGCACAAGGACAGTCTATGTCCTGTTATATCCCGTGTTACAGAAATTATGTGTCTACAATACCAAACAAAATGTTCTGGGAGTTACAGATAAAGGTGCATAGCCAAACACTAAAATCATCATTTCTCCACCAAACACAATGCTTCTTGGAATGTTTTAATTCAATCATCTTATCTGGACCTATGTGTTTTGATTTGCCAAACTATAGTCATGAAGGTGGTACTATAGTATAAATTGAACGCGACACTATTACCTTAATAACACGTCTATACTATCAACCTAAGGAAAGTAATGTCATAATTGCACACTCCGATGATAGACTATATCCACTAGTTGTTCTAGTTACATAAATTGTTTGTAACAGAAATGGTTTGTCTGTAATACTTGAATAAATGTTTTGATTCTCCAAAATTATACTAAAGAATAAGATTGAACACACGACGATATTCTTTCCTTATATTGCTAGTGCAAGTATCGTTATACGCTGGCGATCTCGACAGGACCAAGTGGTTGACTAGACAAAATGGAGCCTAAGTAGCTGGTGGTGACAGTACGAAATGTAATCAAGTGCGCGCATGTGTTGGTATAAAATGAGTTGGCTGTCCGGTGGAAAATTGAGAATTTGGCGTGTTTTCTAAACTTGTTTGAGTGTCAAGAGTGGACGTATGCCTTTGCAATAAATATACCTGGTTTATATTCCGGATACAATTATCGAAAACCATTCATATTCATAATGTACGGAGTATAGTATGAATACTCATGAAAGAAATGGTTAAGGCCTTCCTTCATATAGACGCATTTTCACGCATTTGCAAACAGAGTAGACCCAGATCTGACGGCTCCTAAAGAATCCGTCTGATCAGGATCTACCCTTTTTTTGACATGATATATATCTGATTCTACGATTATTATTAGGGCAAAAAAATAATCATTGGAAAGTTAACGCTATAAATATTCAGTTACTATTTATTCATGATGTCGTTAGTTCTTACATGGATATTGAACAGGGAAATTGTTAAAAGATGAAAGATAAATGTAGTCTGATTAGTATTATAGCACATTATCAAGCCCCTTAAAAGAACCATTTTTAGAAAACAAATGACATTTCAGAAGACAACGAACAATGGTTATAGCTTCCTCTTGTGACAGTGTGATGAATACATGAAAGATCGTGTCCTTTCCAAGTAAAATACATAATTCAGAAATAATATGTTTATGTTCAGTTATGTATTTAACGATCAAATAGTAGGTTAGGGTAGCGTACGGTAGGGCAGTAGGGTAGGGTAGGGTAGGGTAGAGTAGGATAGGTAGGTAGATACCGGTAGATAGATAGATAATCTCAGATAGATAGACAGATAGATAGATTTATAATATCAGTCAACTCTGCCGTGTAAGATCAAGCGAATGTTCATGCCATTGAAATTAACTTTAAGCTCAGTAAGAATGGGTTTCTCTCGCAATAATCAGCTGTTTTGAAAAAGAAAAAAATGTACTTAGTCGAAGTCTATAGGCAAGCACTGCATAACTGTTTGCAAAGGTAATCATATATTATTTTATTGCAGCAAGCCCTGTGAATCGCTTTCCGACGACTTCGGCGGTACAGTGTTAACCCTTCTCTTGCTGAATTTTAAAATGTATTTCTTCTTCTTTACCCATGCCCTGTGGTATATCACTATCTACAATTATTTCTCTGTGCGATCACTGCTGTTGATTGCACTGGTTGCACAATCAATTTGTAAATAGTGCAGACCCTGATGAGACAGCTCCTGCAGGAGCTTTCTCATCTGGGTCTTCACTATTTACAGGTAGGTATATTGACGTGAATAGCAAGCGAAGGGTTAAGAGTCATCGTTACAGTTGTATACAACTGTTCGAAAATATTAAGACCGAACTATTGCAATTACAGCACCTTTCCATCCCATTATATAAGGAGACGATGTGTCTAGTTTATACATAATTATATGGAGCTGCCATACTGTGATAGAATTTTGTAGACACATGACATGATACCATACCCGATCACATTATGAATACACCCTGAGCCAAACAGGCATAGTCCCTAGCGCCAATGGTAAGCATTGGTGCTGATACTTCCATTTCTAACGACTTTGGTATGCCGCGGGTGACTTCAAACTGACTGTTAGTAGACGTTGCAATTCCTCCATAATGGCTGGTCTGGCTCTGCATTGTTCGTCAAATCCATGAAAAATACAGTTCGTGGCATAACTACTTTCTTACTTTGAATTCGGGACACGCGAGCACTTGTATTTGCAAATAATGTAGACCCAGATCAGAGGGTTCCTCGGACAAGTTTAATCCATTTGCGCCCAGTGGATTCTTCCATACTTATATATTGGATTAGTCCATTTTAAATTTAAGGGGTGTCTGGCCTAAATTTTCAATTTCGTTTTGTTTTATATTGACATTCCTATCAGCAAACAGTGTAGACTCTGATCAGACGCTGCATTATGCGGCGTCTGATCATAGTCTACACTGTTTGCCTACGTACCATATATGGGATCGTGTTAAGCCTTTTATACTGAGTGGATGCTTTAGTGAAATACTGAATTGTCTATCCTTCTCTGAAATAGCATCGTTGAAAGGGTTAGTCTTATATTTGTTTTATCGAATTGTCGTAGTTCTGTTCAACTATCAGATGCTGTATAATGCGATAAGAACAATTTCATCATTAACCCTTTCCCTCATATAAACGCCTATACACGCACTTGCTAACAGAGTAGACCCATATCAGACGGTTCCTGTAGGAGCCGTCAGATCAGGATCTGCTATGTTTGCTTATGACATGACGTAGATCTAAATCTAGTTTTTATCAAAGCAAACAAATCCCTTGAAACGTTTACATTATAAAAGCTGTCATAATAAATATTTATGATGTCATTATTTCTTACATGAACAGGAAAAACATTAAAACATCTGAAGTTAGATGTTAAAGTGCTTCAGTGATATATTGCTTGACTTTAACCTTCAACTAATCGAGAAACCTTGTTAAGCATTTGCAAACAGGGTAGACCTAGATCCGACGACTCATATTTTGAAACCGTCTGACCAGGGTCGGATTTGTTTTGTTTGCTTATGGAATAACATGAGTCTGATCTTCAGTGTCTGTCATGCCCAAAACATTTACATTTGCCTTTACAAAATTCAACTAATTTATATTGATGATGCCATTATTTTTATATGAACATTATTCCAGTAAGGGGCTAATTATAATGCTTTATAAAGAACCTGAACCTGTCGTTATCTGACATAATTTCACATACACTAAGACCTCTCTATAACGGCCAATAAATTACATCAAGTATTTTGTGTTAAAGGAAGGCGGCTGCTTAAAGCAAGATGAACATAAAACAGAACGCTCCTATAGGAGCGTTCTGTTTTACTTTCACCTTGCTTTAAGCAGCCATCTGCCCTAAATACCAACTAATTAACACAATTTAGTGGCCGTTATAGACAGGTTTTACTGTATGTACATACGAGACAAACTCTCGTGAATCTTTGAGTCTCTACTGATATTTAATAATAATAATAATAATAGCATTACGTCATAGAACGCTATTAACACTTTCCCTCATGTAAATGAATTTTCACGCATTTGCAAACACAGTAGACCCATATAGGAGCTTTCTGTATGAGGTTCACCCTGCATTAAGCTGTCACCTGTTTAACAGACATGTATTGATACGAATTTGAGCGTCCGCTTTAGTGAGGTTTTATTGTAGTTTAGAATTCGACACAACAGAGGTTTCGAGCACACGGTATATACTCAATCAATACAAATATTGCACAGTAAGTGTCTCCTATTTCGTGTAATATTTCCATTTTATAAAATAAACAGTCTGTTGTGTCCGTAATAAGTTGATTTCTAATGGTTATATCGCCCCGGAGGTCGCGTGGGATACCTATTTTGTCTAGACGCCTATGATAATTATCGTAGGATGGAATGTAACTCTTTTTAACATACAAACGGGTTTTACGCCTTTGCACGAATAGTAGACTAAGATCAGAGGACCTGTAGAAGCGGTCTGATGAGGATAGGTTTTGTTTGCTTATGGATATACAGTAAAACCTCTCTATAACGGTCACTAAATTGCGTGATTTAGTTGGTATTTAGGACAGGTGGTTGCTTAAAGCAAGGTGAAAGTAAATCAGAACGCCACCTGCCTTTAACACAAACTACTTGATATAATTTAGTGGTCGTTATAGAGAGGTTTTACTGTATACTAGACCTGACTGCAGTTCCTACCAATACGAAATAATATTGTGTGTACTTCAGCCATTATGAAATTAAGCTAACATATATTCATGTCATTATTTCTTACATGAATACGCCACAGGGAGCTAGTTACACAGCACTCTTTAAAAATATAAAACAAATAAAAAGAAGACATTTATGTTCATTTTTATTCAAGTAGCAACACAGAAGTAGGTTACATGTCAGCATTTCAAGTTGAAGTATCAGAGGTGAGTTAGTTGTCACGTGTTCAAGTTAGAGGTGAATGTGTACAGTAAACCTTCTCTATAACGGCCACTAAATTGTGTTAATTAGTTAGTATTTAGGGCAGGTGGCTGCTTAAAGCAAGGTGAAAGTAAAACAGAACGCTCCTATAGGAGCGTTCTTTTTTCTTACATCTTGCTTTAAGCATCCACCTGCTTTTAACACAAGATACTTGATGTAATTTAGTGACCGTTATACAGAGGTTTTACTGTAATTATTCTGTTATGCAGGCGAAACGACGAGTAAATCGTAATTCGGTCATGCGTGTATGCAAACAGTGTAGGCCATGATCGGAGAACCCCTGGAGGAGTATCTGATCAAGGCCTGTATTATTTTCTATACCAATTAATGTCAGCGGTTTTCACAAGTGCATACTTCTTCTGCAGAATTCCCCAAATGACACACAAGCGAGGTTTTACACAAGCGTAAATGGCTGCGTAACACGCCTTTAAGCAGGATAGAAGAAAATGAGGGAGCAATATTGTTTAGTACTTTTAATTAATAGATACATTGGGAAAACATGACTGTAATGTATAAATTAATAGCAGAAACGGGGTAATGTTTTAATGAGCCATGGTGCATATTTAATATCCGTGTATGGCACTAAAAATACACAAGTTATTACGTCACAGATCAATGTTATTCATTTGCTGAACACACTGACGTAAAATCATAAGTGATGTTTACAAGTAAAATGAATTCATGATAAATCACAAAGTTTCTATCACCATACGAAATTCACCACTAATTCCATCAAACACTTCAAATAACTACTGCTAAATAGGCATACAAACTCCCATACTTACAGTCTACATGAAATTATTCGAATAGGTCGACTCAATGCCCATTAACTTTTTTCACTTATATTGTCCCCAAATGAAGAACAGGTTAGTAGTATAAGATATACATTTAAGATTACATGCACAATGGTGAAATATGCAAAACGGTCAACAAAACCACGAGAGATAAAATATCTAAGCTAAATAACTTTACCAAAGCCAAAATGCAAACAAAGGACTAATATGTTTATGTACAAAATGGTTTTAAATCAAAAACACGTAAACTAAGGGTGCTAAGAAAAAATGAGAGAAAAAAATAGTTTGGCTTCCACCAAGGGTCGAATCCACGAACTCACGTTTCCTAATTCATCGCTCTAACCCCTAGTCTAGTGCTGACGGATATGATTAGGAATGTGATTTTTCAATCAGTTATACCTAATTCACTAGCATTCACTGAAATTGGGTTATGCCAGAAAAGAAAGAAATAACTCCGATAAAAATATGTGCCCCCGCTAGGAAAAAATATATGAATAAAAAATATAAAATAAATAAATATATATAAATAAAAACTAGTCTCACAGTAAACCATAGTTACTAAAAAGATTGGCTTTCATAGAAACACAGAAACTGACACCTCTATAAGGTTCGGCTGCTTTCGTGGCTTTTATAGAAACACAGGAACGCAGTAAATCATGGTGTTTACTGAAACCTCTATAAAGTTGGACTGCTTTCGCAGCCCAAATGATCATGTTGCATAAGTCAAATTAGACATGTTTATCTTTAATCATTTACTTCATCAATACATCTTTTTATTCATTTGCAAACATAGCAGACCCAGGTGAAACGATTCCTGTTCGAGCCGTTTCATCAGGGTCTGTTTACTTATGGAATTATCTAGATCTGATTTAGCAGTTTTTACTAGGGCCGAATTGTTTTCTTTTCCATTTGCTATTAGAGATAATCTGATGCTATATTCTTACTGCATTCTATCATCGAGAAAGTTTTGCATGCCAAATCTAAACTTTGTTGTTTATTTGTTGATTATGAGAAAGCATTCGACACGGTATTACATGATGCTCTGTGGATAAAATTGCTTGAATCTGGTATCAGTTGCAAATTAGTTAAAATGATAAAATCAATGTATGCAAATGTAAGTTCATGTGTAAAAATATCTGCCGATATGTCAATGACAAACTTCTTTGATGTAACAGTTGGTGTAAAACAGGGCGAACCCTTATCACCTCTATTGTTTATCTTATTTATAAACGATGTTGTTAAATCTGTAGATTTTAATAATTTAACTGATAATGACCTTAACTTATTATCCATGTACATTATGTTATTTTGCTGATGATATTGTGTAAGTATACAGGCACAAGTTGATAGTTTATATCAATATTCTGTTAAATGGAGATTAAAAATTAACATTGCTAAAACAAAATTATGTTTTTTTGAAAAACGTAGATATTCAAATCATAAAGAGATTTTCATAGATGGTCAAAAGATAGAAAGAGTAGATGAGTTCACTTATCTTGGAATAAAACTCACATATACTGGAACTATGTCCAAGGCAGTTAAAGCCTTGTCAGAACAAGCCTTACGTGCTTATCACAGCTTGTTATCTATTTTTGATAGAGTTACATGTAGGTTAGATGTAAAAACCAAATTGTACTTATTTGACTCTGTGGTTGTTCCTATATTATTGTATGGATCAGAAGTATGGGGAGCATACGATTATAAAGAAACTGACAAGCTACATATTAAATTCTGTAAATACATTCTAGGTGTTCGCAAACAGACACCAAATGTTGCTGTTTATGGAGAGCTTGGACGATTTCTCCTTTCAGTTTTAGGTAAAGTTAGAGCTGTAAAGTATTTGATGAAAATCAAGAAAAGTGTTACATCGCCTATATATACAATCTATAACGATCAAAAGAGTCAAAATATTGTAAACTCTTGGTCATCACGTATAAACATTATTGTTGATAAACTTGGTTTTACCTATATTTTGAATGACTTTAATCCACATGTCAACTATTTGCCACTACTTAAAAGACGCGTATATGATCAGTATATGCAGGAGTGGTCAGCAACTATAGCTAATATGTCAAAATTAGAATACTACAGAAAGTATAAATGTACATTTGAATACGAAACTTATCCAGACTTAGTGGCAGATGACACACTTCGAAAGTATTTAACCTGCTTTAGATTATGTTCTCATTCCTTGGAAATTGAATTTGGGCGTTATACTGGTGTAAATAGAGAAAACAGATTGTGTAGAATGTGTAATACTATGGTTGTTGAATCTGAGTATCATTTCTTACTATGCTGTAACAAATATTCTCACATTCGTAATAAGTATTTGGGTAATATTTCGTGGCCTTCACTAAACAAATTTGTGAGTATTATGTCTATTTGAAATATGCTTTCTGTTCACGTAGCAATACCTTGCTAACTTTTGATACTGTTCCATAATATCTTAAATTGTAAATTATATGTATGTGTACATATCTTGTATGTGTAGTCATTTTCACTATGAAATTGTATATGGCCAAAGGCAATTGCATTGCCAATTTGCTTGAAATAAAACTGAAACTGAAACTGCTATTATAAATGCATATTCATGGCATATTGGGTGAATAATATGAGAGCAAATCATGATAAAATCGCATATTTTAATATGTACAGTAAAACCTCTCTATAACCACTAAATTACATCATGTATTTTGTGTTAAAGGCAGGTGGACGCTTAAAGCAAGGTGAAAGTAAAACAGAACGCTCCTGTAGGAGCGTTATGTTTTACTTTCACCTTGCTCTAAGCAACCACCTGCCCAAATTACCAACTAGGTACCGGATTGGTAGTCTAGTGCGTTACCACTAGACCACCACACTTGATTTTGCTATTAAGACGTTTTGATATTCTTACTGTTCAAAGTGTTTTGATGTTTTGTATGTATATTATGACTATTATGTTCTATGTACAAGTCTTTAACCCTTTCACCGCCAATGTCGTATAAATGCACCGCGACAAATAGTGCAGTCCCAGATCAGACGCGGCCTTTTTAAGGCAGCGCCTGATCAGGGACTTCACTTTTTGTCTCAGTCTCTAGTTCTATATCTTCGGTTTATTCCTTTGAATTTTGCATTTATTTATCTCATTTCTTTATTTTACCATATTATGTAACAAAATTAGATTGCAGACGACAATTAGAAATTTGGCGCCGAAAGGGTTAATAGATTATCTGTTCTGTTCTGTAATAACACCATCGAACTATTGTTTACAATTTGCTCGTTTCGTAAGTATGCTGTCATCAATCCTTAACATGCGAAAACCGAGTATACATGTATCACACCTCTGAAAACTGTATAGGTGAACGTTTCCTAGAGTGAACCTTTTGATCAGGGGTGGCACCATTTGTCACACAAATACATTTCTTCAGAGATGAATTTTGATTCAGCTTTTTGTTTATTAATATTCAGAAAAGGAGGAGGGCGAATTTTAATTATTCAGAAGGGTAAGGGTTAACCTGAATTCACAAATGGATCCATGACCAGAAACTTTGCAAGTTAGTCACCATAGTGATGTTCAAATTTGAGGAAAATAAATGCGTCAATCTTATCAAATTTTCGGCAAATAAAGTAGAAACAGAGCGATTTATCTTCCAGATTGCTTCTAATCGATTTTCTATGAATAGCTGCCTGCTTTTATCACGGGTTTAAGGCAACATGTAAATATACTGAATATTCTATTAAACTATGTATGTCCATAAATAACGTTAAATAGAGAAAGTTTTAGTAATCTATTGTCTTCTTCACGCAAAACTTGCGAAATTCTTATCTGATTTTCTCTTAGAGGTTTCTACTAATTGCAAACGTCTTGCGGGGTAATAACATACGAGAGGTGTTCAAAATATACCCGGAAAAGTGTTGTAAAATAGAGAAGAGCCGACAGATTTCTATGGAACTTTGTGAGTATGTAGAAAAAAGTGTTTGGATTGTACAAAATGAATGTTAACGTCAGTCATTGACTAGACCAAACTTTATGGTAACTATAGCAACCACACCATCTCAAAACCGGCACAAAAATTGATATTTTTTATACGTAACACCTTTAAACAAATACTTGTAACTCTGTTGTGTGCACAGCTTTTCTTTCTAATTTTTGCTCCGATATAGCCCAAACGTTGACGTGACGTTAGTGATGTAACAGATGAATGTTACGTGAATTGGCGTTTTGACAGCCAATTTGTTTTGTATGGTGCGCATAAATGAGTATGGAACAATGATCAGCGATAAATATTTGTGTTTTGAATGGTGTTTCAAGGAAAGATACCATTCAAATTGTGGAGAAGGCATATAGGTAAACTGCAATGAAGAAATCACAGGTGTAATAGTGGTACGGGCGGTTTAGAAACAGCAGAGACAGTGTCATGGACAAGCCACGGAGAGATCATCCAACGTCAGTAACGTCGTGCACGTCATATGAACCAAATGACTGCTTGAAGTGGACTGGTGCATTACTGTTAAAGCGGCAATCTCATCGCTTCAGAATAACAGTTTCAGTGAAGCATTTACTTCCTGGGTGAAAAGGTGTAAAAATGTATATCGTTTGGGGTGAATACTTTGACATATATTGAATTTGAGACAATTCTATCCTCTGGTAAGTGATTAGTGAGGCATGACGTCGATGACGTTCAATGACGTTGGGCCGGTTTCCCTATGGTGGTCGTTATAAACGCTAAATATTTTGTAATATGTATATTTTATTGTGAATTGTATTTTATGTTTAGACTCAGAATTGTTTATAGTTTTGCTGAGTGAAATTTTATGAAAAAATATTGAATTGTAAAGAAATTACAACACTTTTCCGGGAACTTTTTGAACACCCCTCGTATAGTTCCATTAGAAAACACATACAATTTACACAAATCAGCATTCAATACAGACACGCGAATCTGTCTATGAATTTAAAATACACGTGCATATTTAACTCTTTAATCCATATATACGTCTTCCTATGCCTTTGCAAGCAGAGAAGACCCGGATCAGATGGCTCCTATAGAAGCCGTCTGATCAGTGTCTGCTCTGTTTACTTATGCTATGATATAGATATAATTCTACAGTTTGTATCATGGCCAAACCATCATGTGTCAATGTGCAATGACAACACATAGTCTAATTAATATTCATCTATACTTTTACATGGGTATTCATGGAGTAAAGGTTTAAGAGTTCTTGTACGTGTATCTACGCATCCCGGAACCTCAAGTTTTTCTTTTAATGCTGACACTTACACCATGCTCAATGTTGGGTCGGTATAAGATTGACTAATCCGATTTGATCAAGTTTTGGGTAAACCATTGCCCGAATGACTAGCAGCTTGCCATGGACCCTGATGAGGCGCAGAGCTACTCGGCGTTTCATCTAGATCCAAGTTGCTTGCAGATGCGAGTCAGATCGCGGGTAACTTGATAATCGTTAACCTTTAGCCTGCTATGGGCGGAGGAGTGAATACATAAGTAACTCGGCGTCTCATCAGGATCCAAACTGTTTGACACCCTGATTGCATTTTGGTAGACAAATTGATTATAGCTTGAAATTTGAAAATGTAGTAGGTCAAAAATTCTGTAAAAATAATTTGCTGAGCAGGCTCAAGGTTAATCAATGTATGGTAATCATATAGCCAAAAGTCCCAATTGGTATTCTAATAGCTAAAGCCTGGGGGTGGAAATCCATAAAGCTAAAACCTGAATGTTGGTATTCATATAGCTAGAAAAAAAGTTTATATTCATATAGCCAAAGTCTGAGAGTTGATATTCATATAGCCAAAGTCTGAGGGTTGATATTCATAATAGCCAACGTCTGAGAGTTGATATTCATAATAGTCAAAGTCTGAGGGTGTCAGTAATCGTAACAGTTTGTTTGCAACTGTTCGCAAGTTTTAAGCTGTTATCTCAACATTTCGGTTTTAAAACTTGCCATCAGTTGCCCAAAGCTGTAATAGTTACTGTAAACTAAACACATGGTTGATGTATGGAGATAGATAGATAGATATTCTTTATTGTCAATTGGGGATTGTGTAAGGTATCTTCAGCCCTTCCTTTATCACTTGACAGATTATTCTGTTAGTGTAGGTGGAACATAGACATCTAAATACAATGAATATGATAAAACAGTAGTTTAACATTACTGTGCCTGAATAACCCATGTCTGACTCGAATTTGAAGCGCATCCCACTACAATAAAACCTCTCTATAACGGCCACTAAATAACATCAAGTAGTTTGTGTCAAAGGCAGATGGTTGCTTAAAGCAAGGTGAAAGTAAAACAGAACGCTCCTATGGGAACGTTCTGTTTTACTTCCACCTTGCTGTAAGCAGCCACCTGCCCTAAATGCCAACTAATTAACACAATTTAGTGGCCGTTATACAGAGGTTATACTGTATTTGACCTTTTCACTTTGAATACAATCAACGCGTTAATTAGCATTTGTAAACAGTGTAGACCCACACCAGAGGACCCTGGAGGAACATGTCTAAATATAGTCCATTTGGGAAAGCAGTGGTTTAATTTTTTACTCCATGATTATTTTAGTTGAAGAAATAATGACATCAAAAAAGAATAAATTTAGAAAAATTTAAAATGGTATATTAAAACATGTATTTATTCCATGTCAGAAGATGTTGAATCAGATCTGTATTAAGCCATAATCACACAAAAGATCTAGACCAGACACTGGCCATCTGATCCATGTTTTCAAAGGCGTTAAAAGGCATTAAGACGGTCTTTATGGAATACGATCAGATATCTAGACCAGACACTGGCCATCTGATCCATGTTTTCAAAGGCATTAAAATGCATTAAGACAGTCTTTATGGAGTACGGGGTTAACAGTGCCACATGTGTCTG
The DNA here is from genome assembly GCA_963576725.1 of Azorinus chamasolen. Taxonomy (NCBI): domain Eukaryota; kingdom Metazoa; phylum Mollusca; class Bivalvia; order Cardiida; family Solecurtidae; genus Azorinus; species Azorinus chamasolen. The sequence continues at coordinate 18,419,674 of OY755246.1, read as the reverse complement.
AACGACTGAATCTCGTAAACTTAATTATTGTAGAATAATTATTCATGTCTTGTATCCACAGGCCTACAAGGGATTGTTTAAAGCAATGCGATAATAATGCACTATAAATAAATTGGTCTCGTGTGTATTTATCTTGTGTATCCTCTAGCAATTCTAAAAGTATTCACATCTCGTGTTGCATTTGTATATAATAAAACCGTTCGTGTCTACTGCGACTGTCCTATGGCGTCTTAAGATAAACTCTTGTTCTATCGATGGTGGGCTGCTTAATGTATGTAAATAAGTTTGGTCCTGGTAGAACGCCGAGTTATCTAGATTCAAGCTGTTTGACACTCGGTCAATAATTGCTCTATATGTTGAACGAAATTGTAGTTAAAAGCAATTATGAATACTAATTAGATGTTGTTTTTTAACCATTTCCTCCATAAATACACTTTTCTACACCTCTGTAAAAATCACCTGTTGAAACCACTGTGATATATAGAGCATTGGCTCCTATAGGATCAAATGCTCTATTTATCACAATGGTTTAAAACTACAAAATTCTAAAAAAATTCCTTTGCTCTAGTTAATGATCCTTTTCGGTAGATTTATTCAAAGTGGCTGGATCTAGAAAATAGCCTTTGGAGGAATGGGTTAAATGATATGTTAACCCAGACACAATAACACAAGAATGTTTGCTATGGCAGATCCCTTTCCTACGGGATACGTCTGATCTGGGTCTACTCTGCTTTCAATTGCGTTAAAAAGGTTTCTTTGTAAGGTAAAGCGTTAACAGTGATGTGTTTAAATAACCCAGTCTCGTTAACCTAACTGTTGTAGACTATTGACCTATAAGTGATTATTTAAAGTATTGCGAGAATAATGACACTATAATTTGATTGAACCCGTATTTGGTTTATCCGTGTCTCTCTTAGCAATTCTAAAACTACTTCAGTTTTGTTTTGCTGTATATAAAATACCCGCTCCTGTCTATGGTGCCCACCCTATGGCACCTTTATCAAAGACAGCCAGGTTGAAACATTTCATCTTTCAAACAATTTACTTTGATCTAGATGACACTCCGAGTTATCAGGGTCAAGCGATTTGACACTCGGTCAGTAGGTTATCAAATTATTGAACGAAATAACAATTACAGGGGATCATTGATTTAACCGATATATTTCTTTCGGAAGGATAAAGTTTAACTTTACTACTCCAATTTATTGTCCTTAGACATTTGCCGAGACCAATTAGGATACTTAAAACTAACTGTAAGTTGAATTACAACACGCGAGAGGGGTCTTAGAATAACCTCTTTCACATAATAACCCTTTATGAACGGCTCAACTTTAAAATGCAATCTACTATTTGCGAATCAGTTAGCATGTGCAAGCAATGAAGACCCAGATCAGATGACTCCTTGAGGAGCCCTCTGATCAGGGTATGCATTGCTTGTCAATCAAAACCATACGGCACATTTGTTTATTGCATACTGAATTGACTCCTTGTAAGAATGATTGACCATTCCTCTTTGCTAATTCAGCACCCGAAGAGCTACATGATAATGGACAGAACTTAAGCATTCTCTCTCTGACAGTATGACAAACCGATTTTGCCACTTTCCAACTTGAAATTCGTAGTTTAGATGAAACTGTTACCGGCATCTAGTTTGAATTTGTGAAAACGTATGTTATTGTACAGACATAGCCACACATAAACCATACCCAGGCGAATGCTAACACGCATTGGGCAACTCTGTAAGGTGCACGGCAGTTTTACCCTTTCCCTGTTCTATATCTATTCCAAATTTCAATACCATCCGAATATTCATGGACAAAATAGTTCTAATAGATATGGAAGGTGGAACATTGTAGCCATTATAGAACGTAAAGAAACATACTTTTCAAATTCGATTAGCAAATAGAACAGACCCTGATCAGACGGCCCATATAGGGACCGTCTGATCTGGGTCTACTCTGTTTGCAAATGCGTGAAAACACGTTCATATGAGGGATTGGGTTAACTAGTATGCTTGTTTTGACTTTACTAAATGAGACGGGAAAAGGCCACATGACATTACAATCAGTGCAGTGGCGCCTCACCCATGCGACTTAGTGCCAGGGTCTGCATTGTGTGTAACTCATCAAGAGATGTTGTAAGTTGTGTTCTGTCTTTCCATACAATGTACAGTAAACACTCTCTATAACGGCCACTAAATTACTTCAAGTATTTTAAGACAGGTTGCTGCTTAAAGCAAGGTAAAAGTAAACCAGAATGCACCCTTATGAGCGTTCTCTTTTACTTTCACCTTGCTTTAAGCGGCCACCTACCCTAAATACCAAAAACATTAACGCACTTTATTGGCCGTTATAGAGAGGTTTTACTGTAATACTTGTTTACAGGTAAATTTAGAACTTATGGCACACCTATTGTTATCAGTATTTAAGAACACTACGTCATCATAGTTGTATTATCTAATCTGTTTCTACACTGCACAGTGTAGATAGACTCCTGGACCCTTTTTTTTTCAAAAAATAATTCCCCATTTACAACAATCGCCATTACTCGGACAGACGAAGTGATCACACATTCAAGTGTGCTGCAGTAAAAGATAACAACAGATATTAGCATACATTCTAACAACTTGAAGTTAGAATTTAACTCTTTCGCTGCCGTTGTCGCAACTGTGATTACTTATGCAAAGAGTTTGGATCCTTATGAGACACCGAGTTACTCGTCGTCTCATAAGGATCCAAACTATTTGTTACTGTGAGAATCGTTTTTGAAACAAAAATGAAGGAAAAAAAGAAAGAATTTATAGCAGACGACAAAGTTTGCAGACGACACAATTTGGCAGCGAAAGAGTTAATATGCTAATTGAAGTCGTACAATATTCAGGGAAACGGCCAAATAACGTCTCATAGTTGTCTTAAAATTTGTGTAATCTTTGCATACTCTACATCATACATTTAATGTAATATACATACTTGATACCATCCCTTAATATTTTATTTTACATTTCTATGGTTATGTTAAGGTATGGCATACAAAAGAATATATATTTTGTTGTTTCTGTGAAATTGTAGCCGATTCTAGGTTCAAGGATTGTCTTCAATTGATTGGAGGAAATAATTGAAAACTTGGAAACCCTGAGAAATACATTGATCGTCTGGTGGGAAAACATGAAGTATCAAGCGTGTACCAGTATGGTATTTGCAGCATGTTCTGGTATATTGCCGCATAGATAACCACATAAATGAACTGTCTACTTCTGAGGACTGGCTATTTTCTTTGACAGTCCTGTTGTATACGTTTATTGATAGATCGCTAATGATAACTGACATTCAGTCGGGTTAAAGGCTCTGCAGAGCTTGTGCTATTGCTGTTATTGTATACCTCCGACTTTAAATAAATATTCCTTGACTTGACTTTACTTATTCACGTCTTTGATAGTGTTTAACATGCACAAACAAGATATATTATTTGCCACTGCACTTTCCGTTATACTTTGCATTATGGGAGAAATTTGGTGCACAAAATGATGTTGCCGGAGTTCTTTAACCCTTTCGCTGCCAATGCCGGATCTGTGATTACATCTGCAAACAGTTTGGATCCAGATGAGACGCCGCGTAACTCGGCGTCTCATCAGGATCCAAACTGTTTGTTACTGTTACTATATTTTTTAAACAAAAATGTAGAAAATAAAAAAAATGAAAATTTGTAGCAGACGACAGAGTTTGGCAGCGAAAGGGTTAAAAAGGTTAAATATTCATTTAGTCTAAAGTAATGGCTTTCATGTCATACAATACTTCCACGAAAATTATTACATTAATTTTGTAATATCATTACTGTTGGCAAACATTTGAGTATTTTCACTTGCCATCAGCATATTACATTACAGTAGCACCCCTCTAAATCGGACGTTCCACTTAGTATAAATATCGGCCTTGAAGACGGGTGGCAGCTTAATGCAGGATGAAAGTCATACAGAAAGCTTTCTGCACGACTTTAACCCTGCATTACATTTGGAAGCATCACATTGCCTAAAAGTATATATTTTTTCTCTACTAGAATTCCGATTTAGAGGGGTTTACTGTATCTGTCCTATGCTACGTACAGGATCAAGTGAATGGACGACAAAAATACCATTAACTATGCCCGATACCAAATGTTGATCGACCGTTCGCAAAAATAATAACTAAATGTCTGTAATTCAAACTTTATGGATACGGAGTTTGAGTTTGGATCCCATGAATGGAATACGGATTTCGTGTTTTGACTCCATACCTGTAATTCATATCTTATCGATTTAAGTTTCGTGTTTAGATTTAATGTCTTTCTTTCAAAACTTATGGGTAAAGAGTTCGTGTTATGATTCCATACCTATAATACCTATACTTCAAACTTATGGATACGGGGCTTGTGTTTGGATCATATGCCTTTAATTTAAAACTTATTGATACGGCTTTCGTGTTTAGATCCATATTTTTTATTCAAATCTTATGCATACGGATTTTGTGTTTTGATTCCATACCTATACTTTCAAACTCATTACTCCAGTAAAACATGTGGAAACAGATTTCTTGCATTTAATGCACACATGTAATTTTAAATGTATAAGTACGTATTTCGTAATTGGATTATGTACCTTTGATTTAGAACTTTTGATATGGATTTCATGTTTTGATTCCATACCTATCATTTAAAGTTATTAACCATTCTCTTGCTGAATTTTAAAATACATTTCTCCTTCTTTACCCGTGCCCTGTTGTATAATTACATATATCTTCACTGTGTGCAAGTATTTCTCTGTGCAATCACTGCTGTGGAGTGCACTGGTTGCACAATCAACTTGTAAATAGTGCAGACCCTGATGAGACAGCTCCTGCAGGAGCTGTCTCATGTTGGTCTTCACTATTTACAGGTATTTTGACGTGAATAGCAAGCGAAGGGTTAATACGGATTTCGTGTTTTGATTCCACACCTATATTTAAATATTTCGTATTTGATTCATACTTGCATTTCAAATGTATGGATATGGATTCCGTGCTTTGATTCCATACCTATATTTCACAGTTAGCTATCGAGCTGATATAAAGCATAACCATCACGAGTCAGATATATTGCATTAACCTTTTACTCCATATATAAGCTTTTACGTATTTGCAAACACAGTAGACCAAGACCAGACGGTTCCTGTATAGTCGTCTGATAAGGATCTGCTCTGTTTGATTTCGATATCAACACTATTTTATTCAATATAGAAGCGGATTGGATAACGGGCATAACCTATGTAAGTCCTCTCCAGTGGTACAAGGTAATTACACGTCGTACATGCAAGACATATAAAAATACATGCAGCAGTTAACATGTAAATAATTAGATCGTTCATGCATATATATTAAATATCGATTAATCATTATTACCTGGGCCCGATTTAACATCAATCCATTTTCATTAATATTATTTGCAACAATTTTCATTATGAAATCGATAACTCTGATTGATTTAGCATAGTAACTTTATAGTTAAATTTAGGATTGTATATACGCAATATATACGAGGGGTGTTCAAATATGAATGCAACTGAGTCAGTGACTTTGAAACCGGGTCCGGTAATACAGATTAATCATCTCGGTACATAATTCAATGTAAAACAGTTGATTTGTAATGAATATATACTTGAAAGTCTCGTTAATCATATAGTTATGTTTCTTCAGGAATGCTGACTTGCCTACTGACATAAACAATACAATCTTGCAAGCAGTATACCAGTACATCCGAATCTCCGACAAATTTTTGAGTTAAGTAATTGTTTCAAACAACTCTCTTCTTAAGTCTCTTCGCAACTTCTCTTGCATAGATTATATTACAATTGCAGTTGGTGTTTACAATGTGTGTTTCGATACATTATTGTTATCGTTAGTATGAAGAAAGATACTTCTATGCACTTATATGTAAACCTCTGCTCATGTTTCATTGTTAGTTTAAAGACAAATACGTCTATGTACTTCTATGTAAACTTCTACTCATGACTCATTGTACATACTCATAGTCCATAACCGTTTGTTTATTGCCATGACACTATGTTTGTATTACCTTACGTCTATGTACATTGAATGATAACATAACATAACATAACATATTGTTTATTTCGGTTTAAGCATAACAGCTCATCACCATACAAACATACATGTATTCTGCATGCAACGAAAAAAACAACAACAAAAAACAACAAAAAAAACGAGAAAAACATAAACATAAAGTACATGATGGATGTGAGAGTGTAAATCATTAACGTTACATATATAACTTAATTGTGATTATGAAGAGTTCATTGAAGTATCCCTGTATTTAAAACTCTTATAACAAAATATTGCTAATCTAGTGAGAATTGTTGTCTTATTACTACTTAACATCTCAATTAGTTTAAACATGCTTGGTCGCTGCCAATAATATTTCTGAATATACTGTTTTCTAAAATTACCATATTTTGGACAAATTAATATGAAGTGATACTCATCTTCTATATCATTTAATGTGCAATAAGGGCATATTCTTTGGTTTCTTTCTATATTCCTGTGTCTACCTGTTTCAATTAGAAGTTTGTGTGACGATAATCTTATTTGAGCGATGGTATTTCGGTATTTGGGTATATGGAGCAAGGCTAGATAATCAGACCGCTCAAAAGATGTTTTAAGTTCCTTATACATAGATAAAGATGTGCTTGAATTAACACTTTCATACCAACCGGTAATGTACATATCTTTTAATCGGGACTTAAGAATAGGAATAAATGATTTACAACAAACTGATCCGGGAAAGACCCATATCTCCGCGAAACCTGAATTACACAGTAAATCACGTACTTTTGATGACCAATTTACAACTCCGTCGAATTCTTCTATATCTCTTCTCTGCGTGTCAATTATTGATTTTAATATGCAATTGTCGTATTTTACAGAATAGAACTTTAACCAAAATTTAATTATTCGTACATGTCTATTTACATATAACGGAAACCGGCCTAATTCTGCATACAAAGACAGCGAATTGGTTGCTACTTTAACATTTAACAGCCATTTACAAAACTTTCTATGTATTCTTTCGATATTCTCAGCTTTCGCAAAACCCCAAACTTCACAGCTATAATTAAGGACAGGCAATACATATGCATCAAATAGATTAAACATTATATCTATCGAGACTACGGTATCCTTTGTGATATTAAAAAGTGCATGCATAGCTCTAAGTCCTTTGCCAGCCAATGTATTTGTTGCTTGCATAAAAGACCCTCCGCATGAAACTACCAAACCAAGATAATTAAAACTGTTTACAATTTCTATAATATTTCCTGCATATGTCCATTGGTTGTCCTGACCCAAAGTTCCCCCTTTTCTGAAAACAACAATCTTTGTTTTGTCTACATTCACAGTAAGGCCCCACTTGTTACAATATGATTCTAAATTGTTTAAAGACATTTGAAGGCCTTTCTTTGTATCTGAAAATATAACAGCATCATCGGCAAACGCCAAAAGGTATATAGACAATTGGTCAAAAGTTATACCAGAGTTAAGATCTTGCTGTAGGTGAAATTCAATATCATTCAGGAAAATGGAGAACATTATAGGCCAGGTTACTTCCCCTTGCAATAATCCAACGTCGCTTTTGAAAAAGTCTGACAATGTATTCATATGTTTAACGCACAATTTAATGGATTCGTACATAGATCGAATTATTGAAAACAACTTACCATCTATACCTAAATTGATTAGTTTTAACCAGAGGCTATTTCTATCAACGAGATCGTATGCTTTTTTAAAATCAATAAAACAACAATACAATTTTTTCTTATTCCTAAATGTGCTTTCAATTAGCGAATTCAAAACAAAAATCGCATCTGTAGTTCCATAATTCTTCTTAAAACCAAATTGAGCGTCGGTTAGTATGTCCGTTTCTACGGCCCATGCTTTTAACCGTTCGTTCAAAATGACCGTAAACAGTTTAGCAAAGCAACTTAACAATGTAATACCTCGGTAATTATCAGTGTCGGACGGGTCTCCCTTCTTATATAACGGTATAATTACTCCTGTGGCCCAACTCCGTGGAAAGGATCTTTTATCTAATATATAATTGAACAACATCTCAAGTGGTTTTGCTGTAAAATCTATGCTCTCCTGTAAATATTCATACAAAATATTATCAATAGAGCATGATTTGTTTTTACCTAAACGTTTAGTAGCGGCCACAATTTCTGCAGTTGTGATTGGTCTATCGAGCTCGTGATATGTAGGTTCTGTTTTCTCATTTACAGTGTTTTGAGAGTTATTCAATATGTTCTCATTATACTGTACATTTACGTCTGAAGCCAAACTCTTTAAATGCTCAAAAAACTCGTTGTTCGATATGCTTTCCCCACTAGGACTTATGTTTTTTCTTTTAAAAATATTCCAGAACTCTTTTGGCTTTTTATATCTTAAATGGTTCATTTTCCTACTCAAGTCTTGGTTATATCTATTTTTGCATTTACGACAGAAATACTTATAATCCTTTCTTCTCTGTAGCATCACGGACCTATTAATATCATTCTTATGTAGATTATATTCATAAATTGCGTTTTTGTAAAGCAGTTGTTTTCGCTGACATTCCACATCAAACCATTTCTGTCTGTTTGTTGAATGGTGTGCAAAATATATATCTCTGGATTTAACTGATTTTTGAAAGTATTTTGGCCCTTTGTCGTTAAAGAAATTACTGAAAATTTGTACCAGCTTATCAGTTTCGCATTCCTGCTCCATTTCCTGCATTAATGTTTGCTCAAGAGTATGAATATCGCCAGAAATTTCATTTAAAAACTCATCTTTGTGCACTGGATTCCACCTAGTAAATGTATTGTGATGTGTTGCCCGAGACCTAATTGCCTTTCTTACATTGATAGAAAAAAATAATGGTGCATGGTTTGAAAACTCGTTGAACTCGTGCATTTTAAAGTCTGCTAAATCACCAAAATTGTCCGCGGATGTCAGTAAATAATCGACTAAGCTTTGACCATTGTGTGTTACGCATGATAGTCTGCCTTCCAAATCACTGTGCACTCGCCCATTAACAATTCTGATATTGGCTGACTTACACATATCTAATAGATAGTCACCAAATCGATTTGAACCACAATCACATGAAGCACGTGCTAGTGATTCATCTATTTCGACAAAATCCCCATCGTCCTGCCACAAACTGCGGTCATTTATTATGTAATCCTTTTTATTTCCCACCCTAGAATTTGTATCCCCTGTAATAAAAACTTTGCCTAAATCTTTGTAAAAAATAGCATCTTGTTCTATTTGGCGGAAAATATCTACACCATAAAGATCATGCATAGGTGAATTTTCTGGTGCGATATAAGTTACAGCTAAGTATAAATCTGTTTCTAGTTGAAAGCAGAGTTTATCCAATTTTAACCATACCAAGCAATCAACTTCGTTTTTTACAAGCTGAACACCTTTTCGTATTGTGTCTCTAATGTAAATTATTATACCACCACTCGCACGTTTCGCCCGTCTATTGCGGTAACGCCTGTATGAATGAATTGGATTGCTATAGCCTTTAAGATCAATGCATGAGTTTCTGTTCGTCCACGTTTCACTTAAACAAATGATATCATGTTTATGCAATATACCTAAAAATTCTTCGGATGCCCTCTTTGTCAATGAAAGTCCTTCAACATTCCATGATATACAGTTTACAACACTCTCACTCGACCCCTAATCACTACCAACATAGAGTTTATTGTCAATGTATAACTTGTCAACCCTTATAAAGGCATCCTTTCCCTTTTTGCGTTCATGATGAACAGACAACGAAGAAATGGAAATTATCTTCGGGTGTGTTAGTACATTTAGCGCACGAGGACGATTCTGATAAAAAAAGAAGAGGTTAAACAGGTGCAGCGTTGTTACGCAGTTGACAACGAAGAATGTTTTCTCGTCGCGTGCCTAGACTGTAATAAATAGGAGGCCTTGGTTTGCTTTTAAATGATGATAGCGTAGTTACGAACTGATTAACGGAAGTAGCAGACATAATTGTATCTGGAAGATCATTACACGCTCTTAACGTGCTTTTTATAAAGCTATTTTGATAGGAAGATGTTCTACAACGAGGGATTTGGAGAGATTTACTACGAAATCGGAGGTCATATTCTGCTTCTACAGATGAAAAGGGGGAAATAAGATCCGTTAAATATTGCGGACATATACCTTGTAAGATTTTGTAAATAAGTGTTAGCCTGTGGTTTTCTCGTCTTTCAAACAGAATATTACCTATACCCAATTCTTCGTACAAACCAAATCTGGAAGAGTTTCGACGCAGTCCGGTTATTATTCGAGCTGCTTCAACCTGGACACTTTCTAATAAATCTGATACTTACTGAGTACAATTTGTCCAGACCGAATTAGTGTGTTCTAAGACATGTCGAATGAACGAGGGGTTTAGAAGGGAATGGCGGCCAACAGAGTGTTTAAGCATGCGGAGGGTGTTTAATCTACTACTCGCTTAATTTTAGATACTTTCTGAAGGTTTCAATGTGAGCGGACCAAGATGCATTGAATTTAAATGTTGCCCCTCAGTGAGTGTGTGTTTGAACTTCTTCAACTGGCTCCCGGCATAGTGGATAGTAGGGTGATTAGTGCGTTTCCAGAAAATACTAACGACTTAGTTTTCTGAGGATTGAAGGAAACAACCCATTGATTTCCCCAGTTGTTTACTAAGTTAGGTCACTCAATAGGGATGCTGCACACATTGTCTCTTTGTTTTTATCTGTTCTGTTTGCCAATGGAATACAGTAAAACCTCTCTATAATGACCACTAAATTGTGTTAATTAATTGGTATTTAGAGCAGGTGGCTGCTTAAAGCAAAGTGAAAGTAAAACAGAACGCTCCTACAGGAGCGTTCTGTTTTACTTTCACATTGCTTTAAGCAGCTACCTGCCTTTAACACAAAATAATTGATGTAATTTAGTGGCCGTTATACATGTAGAGAGGTTTTACTGTAATATAGATCTGATGCTATGGTTTATGTCAAGACCAAACATCCTGTTTTCACACATCATTAAAATACCTCAGCTAATAAATATTCATGATGTCACTGTTTCTTCCATAAATATTCATTAGTTAAAGGGTTAAAATATATTTGAAATGCTAAGCAGGTTTCAGCCTGTGAAAGAGATAAATAACAGTTAGGTACGTAGAAGCTAATCATCTAAGTACTTGCTATATGTCATATGTCAAGGCAGCTCATTATGCCATCAACCCGAATGAAACTACTTAAGATGACAAACATAAGAGCTTTTCCATTTAGGGAACTATTGAATCAATTACTGAAGCCAGTAATTTCCCGATCCCGTGTCTGTATAACTCGTTATCATTGTCGTAGAATACTCAAGCTTTTTCTCGTCATTTACATCTTGTAACAGTCTTTCAAGAAATTAGTCAGAAGAAAACAGGAATAATGACCCTATTATTCATTGACATAGTACGAAGGTTGTTCGAAAAGTAAGACAACTGCTTCCGCAACTTTATTTGTTAATTTCGTTATATTATGTATATCAAAATCACCCTAAATCTTCGAAATTACCAGATTTAAGATTGAAATGTCATGACCATGAAGGATTGCTGTGAGATCTTCCGATAGATGGAACTTTTATTCATAACACATGAAAGGACACCTACAATTACCATACTGATATTGATATCCATTATGCATAGCCTTTAAAACATCACAAAATGATCTTCATTTCAAGCAATAATATATCGAGTTTCCAGTTTTCCTCGTTCACACTATAACTCGTTGAAACTCTGACAGGAATATTCTACATTACTTTCGGCCTGCATTAACCCTTTCACTGCCAATGCCGGATCTGTGATTACCTATGCAAACAGTATGGATCCAGATGAGGCGCCGAGTAACTTGGTGTCTCATCAGGATCCAAACTGTTTGTTACTGTTACTATGTTTTTGAAACAAAAATGAAGAAAATAAAAAAGAAATGAATATTTATAGCAGACGACAAAGTTTGCAGGCGACAGAGTTTGGCAGTTAAAGGGTTAAGCAACCATGTTTTTAAATACATCAATTTCTAATCGTCAAGTTGATTAGAAGCGTGTCATCAGGATCCAAACTGTTTGTTACTATGTTTTACTGTGACTATCGTCTTTAAACATCAATAAATAAAAATAAAAATAGGAACATTGGCACCAGAAAAGCCACCAGTTCTGGTTATCCTATTCGCCATAAATACAGGTGTCATACGCCAAAACGGCGCTTTGTCACAGGGTTATTCCACTGTCCGTCCGTCTGTCTGTATCAAACTCGTGTCCGCTATAAGACGTTCCATCTATTTACAGCAAGAATGTGTCGGAGGTAAGAATATGCAAGAATATATATATGCACTTTATTGTAAAATGTATACAAACAACAATACTATAATTTGAAAATATTTGCCTATTCAGGCTATTGCTTGCACAACTAGACTAGTTTTTCACTCCTGTGAATTTTGAGATATGGTGCGCACTGAAAAGGTCACACCTTTGTTGAAAAATCTTTGACAAAATCCTGCGGTCCGCATGCACAGCTAGACTTGCTATTAATAATTCCAATTCCAGTCAAATTTCTTGTAGAGTTATATGTGATTTGTACAGTACAAATATTTAATATACCCTGAATATGTGACAAAGGTCTCAGTACAATCTGCCGACAGCGTGCACAACTAGGTTTGCTATTTATCTCTTCTATGAAGTTCCATCCAGTTAAAACCATTAGTCTCGGAGGTATTGGACGCGAGACCGACAAACTCTTTTTCATAGAGGGCCGTTGCGTACTTTTCTAACATTTTATTGAAAAGAGGGATTATAGTACGATACCGTATTTAATGTTATTTTGAACTAACTGCAATATGCAAAATATTGTTAAATGGAAAAAAAATCTTAGGTGTTTTAGTGTTTTAAAAGAAGCCATATGAGGTAACAAACTTGTTTAACCCTTTCTACACTGGACTATCAGAGTGAGGTAGCCGGTCAGTGTTTAACTATGGAGTTCACTCAGTATAAAAGTTGTAAACGTATAAGTGGATTCTGCATGATAAACAGTGCAGACCCTGATAAGATGGCTCCTCCAGTATACCCCTGATCTGGGCCCACACTGCTTGCAAATGACAGTACACTCGTCTCCCGCATTAAAAGTGTTAAGCATCTGTTTGGAATCACAACGCCATATATCTGCATTGAAACCAGACATGTCACCTTTTCGAGCATTAATTTTCAGCAAGATGTTCTCGTATATATAAATTTCAATGAACCCTGAAAGCTCGTCTGGTTTGTTTTAATTGCCCACGTAGTTAATCTACAATTATGTAAATACTAATTCTTTTCTTAACCCTTCTTCCCTCTTGATGCATTTTTGTGCCTGTTAAAAGTCATTTTTTAGCTGATATGTTTCGAAGAAACGTTGAGCTACATATTGTGATCACTGCGTCGTTGTCATGCAAAAACTCGAAAAGTATAAGAGGTATCAACATGAAACTTCATAGGTTGGTAGATCTCATTGAGGGGAAGACCCCTACATAAGAACTATAACTTTTGATTTCAATCTTTTGGAGTTATGGCCCTTTATTTTTCCATATTTTATATTTAAGCTGGACAAGCACCAAATCAGACGAGAGTTGGCGCCGCACGCGGCTGTTGTTAAACCAGTGTGATAAATACAGCAGTTGCTCCTATAGATGGTTTCAAAACTACACAATTCCAAATTTTACCTTTTCTATAGTAAATTTTTAGTGTTCCTTTTCGGTTGATTTATTCAAAGAGGTGAGGTGTAATAATAGTGTAGGAGGGAATGAGGTACATTCACGAAGACATTCTGCACAGCAAGTGATGTAAGATATTAATCCTTAAAAGTAGCTCACTACAGTAGAATCCCTCTAATGCGACCACTTAATGAATAAACATGGCTGTCTTTATAAACAGGTGGTTGCTTAATGCAGTGCAAAATTTATGCAGAAAGCACCTATAGGAGTTTTATGCATAACTTTCGCCCTCAGTTAAGCTACTACCTGCCTGTTGTCACTGTGAGTTACGCCCCTTTTTGTCACTGTGAATTACGCCCCTTTTTGTCACTGTGAATTACGCCCCTTTTTGCTGGTCGCATTAGACGGATGTTACTGTATTTGCAACGTGACTTGCACTTACAAACAACTTTGGTCCCGATGAGACACCATATAGCTCGCACGAGGATGTCACGAGCTATTTTCATCGGCATTCAGCTGTTAGACAATCGGCCAATAATTTTACAAAAACATGAGCCAATCGGTTGTAGTCAAGATCACACCAGATCCTAATCTGAGAAAGCATGTTGTTTGTCACATCGGGATAAAGGTTATTCTCATGTTATTTAAGGTAAACTCATCCAGATCGTACTTCGGAAACTATCATGTGGAGGGGACACAGCAAGCAAAATATTTGCTGGAATAAGCTATTGATATTGATGGATGTAGCAAACAGTGCAGAACCTGATCAGAGGGCTCCTTCATTAGCTGTCTGATTTGGATCTACACTGTTTGACAATATCCTTTTAAGGGTCACTGGACACTAATGGAGTTTAACCATATGGATGACCTACTGAGATAGCAAGTTAGCAACGTCCCCATATCATGTTTCTCATCAACAACAACGTGTCTATTATACAACACGCAACGGGCAATAGGAAAATTGATGGTAAAGTAATTATTTCCTTTTGAACCTTTTACTCAATAAATATTCGTGTAAGAGATACAGTACAACCTCTCTAAACCTGAATTCTAGGAGAGAAGAATTTAGATACTTGTAGGCAGGTGGCTGCTTAATGCAGGGTGAAAGTCATGCAGAAAGCTCCTAGAGGAGATTTCTGCGTGACTTTCACCCTGCATTAAGCTGTCACCTGTCTCTAAGACCGAAATTTATACCAAATGTAACTTCAGGTTTAAAGAGGTTCTACTGCATTGGCATCATTAGAATCATTGAGATGAAATTTTATAATGACATAAGAAAAAAAGGAAGTTATAGTCACCGCACAAGAGGTAAGATCAGATTTATATAGGTCAACAAGTAAACAGAGCAGACCAAGGTCAGACGTCTCCTACAGGAGCCATCTGATCTTGATCCACTCTGTTTGTAAAGGCGTTCAAACTGCATACCTATAGAGTAAAGAGTAAAGTTATACGCTGTCCATTAGCCAGCGATAGGTTACCCACTCCCAAATGTCATTAATGTAATTATAGATCATTTACCTATTGAACTTTCTTGTAAGGAATAATGACATCATGAATCTGTATTAGATAAGATTTTATAATTCTTTATAAACAAAGAGCTGTTTGGCTCTATTTGGGCAATCAGGGCTATACAATTACATAACCGAAAGGAACAGAACCTGATAAACGGCCACTACAGCAGCCGTCTGATCTGGATATACTTTGTTTGGAAAGACGAGAAAAGTTCTCTTAATCAGGTAAAAGGTACAGCACATAATTATATTGGTGTTTTATTCCCCCACCCAAATGACACCGTCTGTAACCAGACTGGTATACAGTCTTGAACCGTTTACTCCAGTAAAACCTCTCTATAACGACTTGTATACAGTCTTGAACCATTTACTCCATGTACAGTAAAACCTCTTTATAACCACCACTAAATTGTGTTAATTAGTTGGTATTTTGGGCAGGTGGTTGCTTAAAGCAAGGTGAATGTAAAACAGAACGCTCCTATAGGAGCGTTCTGTTTTTACTTTCACCTTGCTTTAAGCAGCCACCCGCCTTTAACACAAAATACTTGATGTAATTTATTGGTCGTTATAGAGAGGTTTTACTGTATATTCATATAAGAAATAATGACATCATGAATATTAATAAGATTAATTGTTATAATAACACATGGACACGTGAGTGTTTGACCATGGCAGAAACTGCAGATTCATATCTATATTAATATCATAAGCAAACAGCAGACACTGATCAAACGGCTCCTATTTGAATCGTCTAACCTGGTTCTACTTTGTTTGCAAAGACGTAGAAAGAATGCGTATTAATGGAGTAAATTTTAATGGTATAAGATGTTTCTAATGATAAATAGGTCTCGGATTATACAATAAACGTATAGCCTTGTACCACTTAAGGTTTGTGGGAGATGTTTTATTTTTTACTCTATGCATTGATAGTTAAGCATAAAACATGACCAATATACAGTAGAAAAGTTTCACGTAATGTAGCTGTTGCATATATCTACGATACTGTTGGCTCGAAATGTACTTCCATGGTCAAATTACTGAATACGTCATCCATGTCTGTAGACTACTCCGGTGTTTTGAGTCGTTATTGACATACAATAATTTATTCATGGAATACAGAAATAATGTTCACATGATTTTATTAAACCAGAACTTATTTAGGGGTATCGTCTAGCATATTCGCATTTATAGATTGAATTTGCACTTTCATAAAGATAAGTTGAAAAAGATTAACAAAAGAGCATTTGCCAATGAAAACGTAAATTAGAATGTGTTCCTTGTTGTTAACCGTTAATGAACCCATTTCTGCCACCAACCCATTTTACACCCAACCCATTTTACACCCAACCTATTTTAATAAAACTACCGAAAAGGATATTTTATTGTAGAAAATGAGAATTTTAGAAATGTGTAGTTTTGAAACCACTGTGATAAATAGAGCAGTTGCTCCTATTGAGCAAATGCTCTATTTTTTCACAATGGTTTCAATAAATGAGTTTTATACAGGCGCAAAATGCGTCAGTAGGGGAGAATGGGTTAAAATAAGCTGCTATTTGAAAAGTAACACATCATCCAAGAAACCTAAAACAACCAGTTTCAAATAATTACTAATGTTTTGAGACTCTTAAGACGTCACAGCCAGTCGACATTTCAGACGATAATGGATGTAATTCGCTGCTTTTCCCTGTGGCAAAACGAGTCGATGGTATTATTTTCCGAATGAAAATGCGTTATGCAGATTAATTATTTTAAGGCGTCGATTGTTTATTTTGTATTCATGGGACATTTGGCGTAGTGCAATTATAAGAATTCGCGTTGGGATATCATAATGTGTACACTGTATATGTATGCTATATCATAATATTACCACTGTATACGTATGCCATAGCATAATAGTACCTCTGTATATGTATGTTCTATCATAATAGCACCACGGTATACAATAATTGTATTTATGCTATATCATAAAATAGTACCTCTGTATGTGTATGCTCTATCATAATAGCACCACGGTATACATTTGTATTTATGCTATATCATAATAGTACCGTTGTATATGTATATGAGTACCACTGTATATGTATGCGATGTCATAATAGTACCACTCTATATGTATGCGATATTATAATAATACCACTGCATATGTATGCTATATCTTAACCATTTCGCTGCCAAACTCTGTCGTCTGCTAACTTTGTTCTCTGCTACAAAATTTCATTCTTTTGATTTTCTTCATTTTTTGTTTCATAATTTTACCACTGCATATGCATGCTATATCATAATATTATCACTGTATATGTATTCTATATTATAATAGTACCATTCTATATGTATGTTATATCATAATATTACCACTGTATATGTATGCTATATTATAATGGTACCACAGTATATGTATGCTGTATTATAATAGTACTACTCTATATGTATGCTATATCATAATATTACCACTGTATATGTATGTTATATTATAATGGTGACACAGTGTATGTATGCTGTATTATAATAGTACCACTCTATATGTATGCTATATAATAATATTACCACTGTATATGTATGCTATACAAGAACTATTACCACTGTATATGTATTCTATATCATAACATTACCTCTTGATATGTATGCTATATCATAATAGAACCAGTATATAAATACGCGATACCATGAACATATCACTATATATGTACACTATATCATAATAGTATAAGTGTATATATACGCGAAATCATAATAATACCAGTGAATATATACGCACAGTGATAAAAGTACCATTGTATATAATTATACAATACAATACACACAACATCATAATAGTACCAGTTTATCTAAACGCGATAGAGATGATTAGTTGTTTTACGGTCTTAACCCAATAGTTCTAGTGTGTATGTACACTGCTATATCAAAATAGTACCAGTGTATCTGTATGTGATAGAGATGATTGGTTGTTTTACGGTCTTAACCAAATAGTACCAGTGTATATATACGCGATACCATGAACGTACTACTGGTCTATGTACATTGATATATCAAAATAGTACCAGTGTATATGTGCGCGATAGAGATGATTGGTTGTTTTACGGTCTTAACCCAATAGTACCAGTGTATATGTACGTGATATAAATGATTGGTTGTTTTACGGTCTTAACCCAATAGTACCAGTGTATATGTACGCGATAGAGACGATTATTAACCATTTTCCAGTAACCCGTGAAAGTTGTTAGATCTTCAAACAGCTTGAATCCAGAAGGGACCTCAAATAACTCGATCAATGGTTTCTCAAAAGCATTCAACAATACACTTCGTCAATAGTTTCTCAAAAGCGTTACCAATAAACTTCGTCAATGGTTTCTCAAAGCATGTACCATATACTTGGTCAATAGTTTCTCAAACGCGTGTACCATTGCACTTCGTCAATGGTTTCTCAAAAGCGTGTACCAATGCAATTCGTCAATAGTTCCTCAAAAGCGCGTATCAATACACTTCGTCTACAGCTGTCCATGATTCATTATAATGTTCTGTCAACGATGATACATAAGGTCGTGCATTTTTTATAATGTCAAATACCTTATAATTTCAATTATGTGCATATTTACACGGTCTGAGTTTTATAACATACCTACAACTGAATTAACGTGATATACAGTAAAACCAATCTACATCAGCACCAGCCTGTAAGACAGGTGACCTCTTAATGAAGGATAAAAGCCTTGCAGAAATCTCTAAAAGGAGTTTTTGTATGGAGTCCATTATTATTATTATTATTATTATTAAACAACCACCTGCCTTAAAATATTTAAAGTCTTCTATACTAAAATTCCTGTTCAGGTGGGATTTACTGTATTTGTAGAAGACGTGCCCCATTGTCTTGCAATAAGCTCCAGGTACTGTATTTGTAGAAGACGTGCCCCGTTGTATTGCAATAAGCTCCAGGTACTGTATTTGTAGAAGACGTGCCCCGTTGTATTGCAATAAGTTCCAGGTACTGTATTTATAGACGACGTGTCCCGTTGTCTTGCAATAAGCTCCGGGTACTGTATTTATAGACGACGTGTCCCGTTGTATTGCAATAAGCTCCAGGTACTGTATTTATAGACGACGTGTCCCGTTGTCTTGCAATAAGCTCCAGGTACAAATATACATGCCATTATTACTGTAGTTGCAGTCGATGTGTCCCGTCGTCTTGCACTAAGTTCCAGGTACAAATATACATTCTACCATTCATTTTGCCGTACTAATATACATATTATACATATCTGCTTTCTACTTGTAAAACGTAGGCATTACAGCGGAACGTTTTACCTTTTGTCGAGCTATCGCCGACTTGATTCGCATTGGCAAACAGGATCCAGATGATATGCCGATTAGCTCTTTTGCATCAGGATCCAAGCTGTTTGGCATTGGGTTAATTGTTTTTCGAAGCTGTATCGATCTTTCTCAGTAGTATACTGTATGTTCATTATGTTTGTCAGTGCTTCAATGTGTATGCATGCAAATTAAACATTACTAAAGAACACAGTAAATCCCTAAATATGACGTTAAATTCAGCATAAATATTGGTCTTGAAGACAGGTTGTAGCATAATGTTGGATGGAAGTTATGCTCTTCTAGGAGCTTTCTGCATGACGTTCACCCTGCATTTAGCAACCACCTGTCTAAAAGTATCTAGTAAATTCCACTCTACTAGAATTCCGGTTTAGAGGGGTTTTACTGTATTGTTTAGCATTTTTAGTAATGACGTCCTTTTCTCCTGTAATATGGGATCTCACAGAACAGATGTTCAACGATGTTTATATCATTTCTGTGGCAACTAATGATATCACGATTGTGTCGTTCAAATACTGAATGATTGACCACAACAGTGGGCGCCAACGAATTTCCTTTTAAAGCCTATTTCAACTGTACAATAAGTATTTATTGACTAATATTTAATTGATACGGCTTGGAAAAGGCTGCATGATTAACCGCGGTCCTGTGTTTCTATAACTGCCGACTGCTACGGATTTTTTTTTGTTATCTCGTCTGTATTAAAATTCACGAACATTATGATGTTGTTTTTTCAAAATTTATGACGTACCCATTTATTACTGTTTAAGCTCCGCATGATGCTTTTGCATTTTAATTTCCTATGCACATGTTCTTCGAAAGCGGTTTTTCAATTAATCGAAAGGAGATAATCACATAAACAAATGTCATTAATGACAATGAAAGCAAACTGCTTATATGAATTAAAAGCAAATACTGTACTGTATAATTGCAATTATATTTCATATAAGATTGTTTTCATTGCGTTATTCTCAATTGTTATTCTTAGTTTCAGTAAGTATTTAAACGTGTATTACGGACACGAACATTTGCGCCCTTTCAATTTTACCCGTCGCGTTTTGTTCCCAAATGCTAGTTACATAGCAATAATTGAAACATGTTTCTTGTACAAAGCAACGTGACGTAGGGGTAACGCGTTAGCCTATTATACTAGGGGTCACGGGTTCGAGACTAGGTAGAATCAAACAAATATTTTTTTTCTTTTCGTCAATTGTTTCTTTTTATTCCTTATTTTGACATTAACCTGCTTTTGTTTTAAAATCTATTTTATATTAGCATCCATTCATTAAATCCACACATCGTCCCGTGTGTAGAACCTACTCCACAGTCCACACTTACACAAATGGCACCTTAACTCTGATTTGCTGATTAAATGGCATCAACAAGTTAACAAGCGAATAACTGATTAACTGTCAGCTGATTTCAAAGTAACTTTGCAGAATAAAAATGCAAAAACCACAAAACCTCTCAAACACGACAGGTTAATAAGTGTTAGAATTTATATATCTACATGTATGTTCTTTCTCTGATTTCCATTCATTTACAAGTTTTTCCTCCATTTTTTTCTGCAAGTACACTATATAATCCGCTTTTTTAAATTATTTATTTATTGACATTTAAGGTCTTGGTTTACACTGCTGATCTTGCCACTTGATACATGTTAGGCAGCCATTTTACGCTTGCGTAAAACCTCGCTTGTTAGATTTTTTATACGGACATATGAAAATAGGATGGTTTGGCCGTGAGAGAAACTGTAGAATCAGATGTATGTTATTTCACAAGCAAACAGAGCAGACCCTGATCATATCATATAGGAGCTGTCTTATCTGGTTCGTTACAGGTTGCAAAAGCGTAGAAAGGCGTATATATGGAGTAAAGGGTTAAGGGGTTTTCATTTTAAAATACTGTTAACGCTTACCTCACTGGAAAAAGATAAATGTCTGTTTAATTCTATATCTAGAGTTACTCGGTTCCCCATCAGATTCCAAGCTGTTTGCAAATGCCAGTAAGCCGCGTTTAGCGTGGACACTTCCCGACTGATATACTTCAAATAGCTAAAATATCATTGTCAGACATTGTCCTAATAGTATAATGTATATCTAATCATAAATACGTCTGAACTTTGATAAAAGTAATACGGTAAAACTTCGCTTATTCGAACACTCAATTACGTATCTTACTATCTTTAAGACAGATGACAGCTTAATGCAGGGTGAAAGTCATGTAGAAAGCTCATCTAGGAGCTTTCTGCATGACTTTCACTCTGCATTAAGCAGTCACTTGCCTAAAAAGCAATCATCTCCATTACTAAAAGTTTAAAGTATCTATATTATGACGTCATTGAATTTTTTGAAAATGTCCATTCTGTATCTCAGGACAGATACGTCTGAAACATTCAGCAGATATTATCAATTGAACGAAGGTAACTATGGAAACAGTTTTAAATGCAATATGTTTTCGAAGCAGTAATTTCACATTTCCCTGTCTGGGTAGCACAATCTCGTTATCTGTATTATACAATATTCAGAATATCTGTCTCGTTATTGACACATCATAAGTAAATACTCATAGGAATTTAGTAATAATGACCATATAGATATAATAATCCTGTATGTCCCCAACCATTTTATAGAAGAAAAACATCGGCGACTTAGCCAAAGAATCCTGTATTTCCTCAACCATTATATAGAAGAAAAACATCAGCGCCTTAGCCAAAGATAGTTTAACCATTTTACTGCCAGCATTGTCGTCTGCTGGACATATTGTCGTCTGCTTCAAGTTTCAGAGTGGGTATCTGTTCAATTTCTTTATCAAACAATACACAAAGTGTCACACAGATTGGATCCTGATGATACGCCGACGTTTTATCTGGATCCAAATAGTTTGCATATGGTATAACACACTTAAAGGGGTTTATTCTAGTTTATAGTAGATTTAAAAACAGCTGGATTCTGGATTATATCACACAAAAGAGTCTTAAAGTCCTATTATACTTTTCATGTGAATTAATTTCTACGTTCAGTTAGCTCTCAAATAGCTATAATGAAGTTTCGTATAGAAAATAACATCAGTTTACGTTTTTTGCTCGAAAACGACACGGGGAAATATCGCGTAACAAGCAGAAAAATACTGCGCGTATAATGAACAACAAAAATTAAACTAAAACAGAAATCATGCTAGTTCCACAGGTTTTTTCTAGTATACATGTAAGCGGACAATGTGTCTCGACTGGGACAAATGTCTCAACTTATTTTCTATTATTCTCTGATAGCAGCTTTGAATGCGGACTCCATATAGACTCGGAATTAAGATATCTTTTAGCGCCTGTAGCGTCCTGTCTGCATGGCCGTATCTACCATCCATATAGATCCAGAATTAAGTCATTTTTGGTTGGCCGTAGCCACCGTCTGTGTTGGTCCAGAATTAGGCCGAGTTTGGGTGAACGTAGCTACCATCCAACAAACCCAGAACTGGGTTTTGTTTAGATGGCAGTAGCTATCAACCATGTACATGTAGGCACAGATTTAGGACTTGTTTGGATAGCAGTAACTACAATCCATATTCACCTAGAATTAGGCCTTATTATGAACAATGTGCGCTACGCGGTGTTCCTATTGGCAGATATTCGCTACGCGTTGTTCCTTGGTTCCCATGGGCAAACGTGCGCTACGCGCTGTTCCTAGGGACAAATGTGCGCTACGCGCCGTTCCTAGGGACAATTTGTGCTAAGCGTTGTAGATCAAAGTACATTATACATGGCGTCTTTGATTAAGTATATGAAGCAGGGAAGTAGTGTTTGATGCCTAGTGTCGCCTTCTGACGACATTGCAGAAAGGATCAACTCAAATTAGAAGCTATCTGATCAGGGTCTACATTATTGGCTTATGGTGTTACACAGATCTGATTCTACTGTATCAAAACACCCTGTGTCCATGTGCCTCAATAACAGTTAACCCTTTACCTCATGGGCTATTTTTAGAGACAACCTTTTTGAATAAATCTACCGAAAAGGAGCATTAACAAGAGGAAAATATTTTTTTTAAATTTTGTAGTTTGAAACGATTGTGATAAATAGAGCATTTGCTCCTATAGGAGCAAATGCTCAATTTATCACAATGGTGTCACAAAGTGACTTTTACGGAGTCGTCAAAAGTCGTCAATATGAGGGAATGAGACAAAAGTCGTCAATATGAGGGAATGGAACAAAAGTCGTCAATATGAGGGAATGGGTTAATCTAATAGATGTCTATGATGTCATTTATGTCATATATCTCCAGGTTTAGGGTTATCAAACTGAATTGCTTTTGCAAGATAAATGGAAACTGACATGAAGGAGTCCTGGCCCATTATTCTATCAAACCTAATAAGGAATCAAAATAATTATACGGATGAATATTTTCGCTGCCAATGTCACCTATATCATTACGTATGCAAATAGTTTTGACCCAGATTATCCAAACTGTTTGTTCCCTTATTGTTAAAACCATAAAATTAAAAGTATATAGACAAGCATAGCAATTGTAGCAGACGACAAAGTTTGCAGACGACATAGTAAATAAAATGGCAGTGAAAGAGTTAATCTAAGAATCACGTGGGAATGCATCGTTATAGCGAATGTTTCTTATTTAACCCTTCTCTTGCTGAATTTTAAAATACATTTCTCCTTCTTTACCCATGCCCAGTTATATAATTACATATATCTTCACTGTGTACAAGTATTTTGCTGTGCAATCACTGCTGTGTAGTGCACTGGTTGCACAATCAACTTGTAAATAGTGCAGACCCTGATGAGACAGCTCCTGCAGGAGCTGTCTCATCTGGGTCGTCACTATTTACAGGTAGGTATATTGACGTGAATAGCAAACGAAGGGTTAAGTGTTTCTGCATTATCGAAGTGCAGATGTGGTACAAGATACAAGATACAAGAATCTTTATTTTGAGTCGGTTGTACAACAGATAACATTAGCTACATTAAGCTATTTACCGACTATATAACAAAGATAATAACAGTTTAACATAACAACCTGTGGAATTAAAAGATATGTTTTCAAAGCATGAGTAATACACATTATAAAATTAGAATCAGAAAGATTAGTATCGGTAAAATACATACGAATTTGTTAAAATGTCATATCTAGAGTATGTAATACGGAATAAGATTTACAAAAGTACAAGTATTACTAAAAATGTATCACATATTTGCTATCACAAGATGCTATTCTGCTAGTTAAGACAAAGAGGTTATTTGTTTCAGAAAAAAAATCAAATTTTCATACAAAGAGGAGATATACATGAGAGTATCAGATCCCTAAAAAACAACTTCCAGGGTAGACAGAGTTAAGATGGCTTGTGCTAGAGCATTCCCAGCCTGGTCTACAGTGTAAGTCCTAGAGAAGTTGGTGATATTCAGCCTCCTGCACCAGAAATATTCATACATATACACACACATATATACACCTATATGCATGAACGCACATACATACGTACATACATACATACAACTTCACATGTACACATGCATGCATATACACTGTACATGTACCATAGCTGAAAAAGCAAACATGCATGGAATACATTCAGACAATACTGAATAGCATGCAGGCGAAAACAAAACATTCTATCTAAACAAAATGCAAGCAGAACACAGAAAAATGCAAACAAAAGGAGCATGCATCTAGCAAGTTTACAAGCTAAACAAGTAAAGCCCAGGCAAAATACATGGATATATAAGCATTTTTAAATAAAATGTGAAAAACAGAGGAGTACATAAAACTAGCAAACTACAATGGACCAGGCAACACAATAGGAGCATTTGCAGGATGGGCCCACCCAGGTGTGGATCATCCTTTTGAACTCTTTATATTTCTCTACTTGCCTTATGTCATTAGGAAGGCCATTCCACAGCTGGGCAGCCTCAAACCTGAAATACCTTTTGCCATAAGTATAGGTACTCACTGTTGGGATTACAACTGTGTGGCTATACCGGAAAGAATAGTCTGTGTTTCTAAATTTGGCAAGATCATGTAGGTAAGGTGGGGATATTTTATGTAAACACTTGAAGGTTTCAAGAGCTATTCCTCTAATCCTACTCAGGTGTAAGGTTGGCATACCAGCCCTGGTCAAGAGTTGCTCATAATCTGAGGAAAAGTCATTAAAAGTTATTTTCAGGGCCCTGTGTTGGAGTTTCTCCAGTTTCTCTGTATCTGATTGACTGCAGAAGTGCCATACAAGGGGACAGAAATTGAAATTAGACCTGATAAAAGATTTATACACCAGTGTTCTACTCTTCAAATCCAGGAATTTACTGAGTCTGAACAGAACATTCAGTTGTTTGGCTACCTTTTTACATGTAGTGGCTATATGGGTGTTAAAGTTCAACATGTAATCAAGTTCCACCCCAAGAAGTTTAACATGTTCCTCACAATCTATAGAGTTATTACATATATTTAGACTATGTACAATGGTTTTTGATTTTTTGCCCACAGTAATGGCCTGAAACTTTTCAGGGTTGGCCTGCATCTGATTAATCCTGAACCACTCTATTAGACTCTCACTTTCAGATTCCAATACAGTGGTAAGGATTGAAGGATCCTGATGGTTATATGATAGAGTATTGTCATCAGCATAATTATATAACTTAGAGTTTTTGATAAAATAGAAGATATCATTTAAGAATATGTTAAAATTGTTGGCCCAAGAATAGACCCCTGGTGGGGCCCTTTTTCAGTTTCACGCCATGTACTGTGGGTTTGCCCGATTCTTACTCTCTGCCTGCGGCCACTAAGGTAATTTTCAAGCAGTTTGCATGCGCCATCAGACAGCCCATATGCCCTCATTTTGAGGATCACCAGATCATGTGGCAGACAATCAAAGGCTTTGGAGAGGTCCATCAGAATGGCTGCCACATGATCCCCATCATCTAATGCCTTTTTCCAATCCTCAATCAAGCGCAGTAGGGTTGTCTGGCAGCTATATTTATCCTATTCAACCATTTATCTCATACAAACGCTTTTCCACGCCCTTGCAAACAGAGTAAACCCAGAGCAGACGGCTCCTGTAGGAGCCGTTTGATCAGGGTGTGTTCTGTTTTCTTATGAGTATTCAACTGGGATGAGGTAAACTTTCCATAGCTCTTTTGAGAAACACATCAATATAAAAGTACAGTACATTGTACATACAGAATACTGTTGTACTGTTCCTGCATAAGGAAGACAAAATCAAACTTATAGAGCCTTACTGCGTGTTCAAAAGCTGTCGTTCTAGCTATAAGTAATAACGTTGTGACCATAGTGACGCATGTTTGCGCATCTATAAAAGTCACTTTATGAAACCATTGTAATAATAGAGCATTTGCTCCTATAGCAGCAAATGCTCTATTTATCACAATGATTTCAAACTACAAAATTCTAAATTTTGCCTTTCCTCTAGTTAATGATCCTTTTCGGTAGATACATTCAAAGAGGCTGGGTCTAAAATAGGAGAGAATGAGTTAAAGACGTACTCTGCTCATATATTCCCATAATTTACGTAAAGAAATAACTTGCGGATCGGGATCTGTGTACCTGTGTATCGAAAGAAGATTACTTTTTATACCTCGGAAATCAGTGGAAATACGCCCGCAAAACACGGGATCAATCTCAAAAATCAATAATATGTACCAGATATTATCGATGTGACACATGTAGGTTAATATTCAACATGTAATATAAAACTCCTTTTGCGTATCATTTTAACACGTATCAGCTCTTGTTGTGAAAAATCCATTAAAATGTATAGTGTTAATTGGAAATAAGATTAACCCGACATGTCCGTTGATTTCCGTGTAATCGACGAAGTTTTCCGTCTATTAAAAAGTCGAAGATTTCTAAGCATTTGTCAATATTTGGATACGCTTGCCATTTATCTGAATATAATTATATATATCATCTGTTGGGTAAATGGATGTGAGCATTATTTTGAGAATATAACTATGTGTACTACGTTAGGTCCTGGTCGATTTATACAAAACAACAACAACCAGACAGGATATCATTTTAACCCTTTACTCCATAAATATGCTTTTTCTACGCCTTTGCAAATGGAGTAGACCCAGATCAAACGGCTCTTATATGAATAAACCGTATGATCAGGATCTGCTGTGTTTGCTTATGAAATAATACAGAGATACAATTATACACTTTCTGTTAAGGCCAACGCTTCCTGTGCCCATGTGTCAATTTAAATCTTAACCTTATTAATATTCATGATGCTATTATTTCTTACATGAATATTCATGGCGGAAAGGGTTGAGACATCACATGTCCAGGATTTAAATATCAAACTACATAAAACCACACTAACGAAAGAAACGACATGAAAGCATTTTAATCCAACACTATTGTTGTTTTTTCGATTTTATTACAACACTTGTTTAACCCATTCCCTGATATTGACGACTTTTGACGACTCTGAAAATTCACTTGGTGAAACCATTGTGATAAATAGAACATTTGCTCCTATAGGAGCAAATGCTCTATTTATCGCAATGGTTCCAAACTACAGAATTCTAAAATTTTCCTTTTCTCTAGTTAATGCTCCTTTCCGGTAGATTTATTCAAAGAGGTTGTATCTAAAAATACCCTATGAGGTAATTGGTTAATAGCCTGTATCGTCATCGTTATGTTATACAGCTTCTTGTCTGCATAGTGTAATATCTCATTCCATCCTAGACTATTTTAGACCCATCCTCTCTGAATAACTCTACCGAAATGGATCATTTTCTAGAGAAAATGAAAATTTTAGAATTGCGTAGTTTTAAAACCATTGTGATAAATAGAGCATTTGCTCATACGGAGCAAATGCTATTTGTATCACAATGGCTTCCAAAAGAGACTTTTACAGAAGCATAAAAGGCGCCATTCAGAGGGAATTAGTTAACTGAACAAGGCAGTAACACATTATGCTGGTCGATTAAAAGATCTACGCAGAAGCCCTCTGAATGTTTATCATCACAATAAAATGTATTATTTCTATAATCTTTTTAGAAAGAAGCCAATATTTTATATATACTGGATTAGAAAAGAAACAAGATTTTTCAGAATGTAAGTATTGAACGTACTGAAGGAAGGTACTTCTGAGCGATTCAATGTAGCAGAATGCAGGTGAAATGTAGATGTTTACGACATAATATACAACATGCTTGCATGCAAGTCAGTCCTTAGTGCTGATGTGTAACAACCACAACCAATCTGAGTATTAACCCTTTACCATATTGAGATGTTGCACGCCTTTACAAACAGAGTAGACCCAGATCAGAGGGTTACGGTAGGAGGCGTCAAATCAGAACTGTTGTTTGCTTATGAAATAATATAGATCTAATTCTAAAACTTCTGTCATGGTAAATGTCCCGTGTTTTGTATTTTTCTTTTAAACCATCTCATTTTTTTTCTTTCTCATACATGGTAATCAATAGTACTTATATATGAATGCAACTTATAGAAAGCGTTCTAGGCTTCCGCCCCATACACAAAAGAACATGAATACATACATACATACATACATACATACATACATACATACATACATACATACATACATACATACATACATACATACATACATACATACATACATACATACATACATACATACATACATACATACATACATACATACATACATACATACATACATACATACATACATACATACATACATACATACATACATACATACATACATACATACATACAATTCAAGTATACAATTATACATTAGCATGTAAATGCAATAACCTATACAAACAAATAGCAAAGTTGTTCAATGTGACAATTATAAAACCAATATCATTAAGATATAGTATGGCCATGCGGTAAGGGTCGTGGATTTTGTGTATCTAGGCGATTTGCAAACCCTACCCAAGTATACAACTTAATATTATGAAAAAACATCCTGTTAAATGCTTGACACTATGTCAAATACTTCAACTCAACCCTCACATTGGCGCTTTTTTATGCCTTAGCAAAAGTCATATTTTGGTTGCCATGGTAAGTGTGTGGTGTCCTCTGATTGGTCAAAGTTTGATACTATTTGTTTTTCGGAAATGTTATCTGTAGAGGTAAATGTGTACCCCGAACTTACCGGCAGGTTGTTCAAGAGGGTTTGTTGCCATGGTAACCAAGTGAAGGCCCGTGATTGGTTGAAATTTAGGTATTTTTCCAGTTTCGTTTTGGGGATATTCTATGACGGGTTCTGTTATAATTAGATCTTCTTACTTGAGGAGACTTTGATCTAAATCTTCATGGCGTGTGGGCAAATCACATTGTATTTACAATGACTGCATGTTGTTATGTTGCTTCCATCCTTTTTGTGCATCTTTACATGATTCCCATTTTGTTCAGATACGTTTTGCTTGAATTGATTTTAAATAAAGTTGCAGGAATGTAAAGAGAGTGTGCAAAATGCAATACAAAGATCTGTAGCTCAAATATTAAAAGTACAAAAATGAGTCATGCAGGAAACACCACATACAAAAAAACAGCCGCCCGAACAGCAACACAAGGAAACAGCAAATGTACATAACTAAACAAACATCAAGAGACGCACAAAGAAAAAACAAACATACAATAGGGGGAAGATGGATGTACCACCTTGGAACGGTCAGTGACAAAAGTCACTGGGGGATAAACCCAAGTTTTAAAACTTACACAATGTGTGTTTCCAAAGCTCTAACGTCTTTTTTTCATGGCTGGATTCTATAGGAATGTTTGCACAGTTTTACTTGATAGACAGTTTGTCAAACACAATATCCGGCGGGATCGACATGTTGCCCTCGGGCAACCTTAAGTCTAGGTACTGTTTAATTTCAATCAGTTTTGACAGACGTACGAGTTCTGGAGGAATATGAAAATAGAAACGCATTAGCTCATGTCAAGCTAACTGCGACCTGAGGTGAATTTGAAAACAGCTGACATTGCTGTTCAGTAAAACCCCTCTAAACTGGTATTCTATTTGAAAACATAAAATTATAGATACTTTTAGGCAGATGGCTGCTTAATGCAGGGTGAATGTCATGCAAAAAGAGGAGCTTTCTGTATAACTTTAACTCTGCACTAAGCTCCATGACCGATATTTATTCTACATTTAACGTCCGGTTTAGGGGTTTTACTGTATATGTTTCAAACATTCCAATACAATGCGTATGCATACACAAGCACAAAATAAACGGGAAAGACACATACGTCTATCTCGAGTCTGTCTGTTTAGATATTTCCTATCTGAATAAATTGACACCAACATTTGTTATCATATGATATATTGGCCCACGTGGAATCGTAAGGCCAAGTCAGAGATGCATTGATGTCGTCTGTACCATAATTCATAATAATTGTTGTGTTTTTTATTTCTACATTAGAACCTCGTGCTTGCATTATCCTTACAATTTCGTCCTGAAAGAGATTTGAAACAAACTTCGTTCAGTCCAAACCAGGACCAGCTCACATGCGGTATGCATATGCCAGGGAAACATAATATTGATTCTTCACCCGCTCTGAAAAATAATATATACTCAAATTTTGATCTTCTGCATTTTTGACTACATCCGAATTGATTCCATCAAACGTTTGAAAAACTATTCAGAGACTGGCAAACAGTGTAGATACTGATGAGAGGCCCGAGTTACACGGCGTCCAATCGGGATCAAGCTATATGCAAATGAGAGCCAGGTCCCGGATTGTGGGAGTAAGGGGTTAGAAGTACTTACATATATTCTATTGTTTACACTCTAGAAACATTCTGTAAGTAGGAGGTTATTCGAAAGCAAAGGCAACACTGCCGAAGGAGAAAATTGCAGACTCGATTTTATTCAGTGTTCTTGAGCAGATATTAAAGGTGCAACACTACTCACACACCCCTAGTACTGGCCTAAGCGGTATGCAATTTTCATAACTAATACACTCGAAACTAATAACCTATAAGGACCAGAAAATATAACAACACTGAGAATGAAGAACGGGGCGACTGTCTACGACCACAGCATGAAAAGAAAGATGTAATCCCTTTACTTCATGAATATTAATGTAAGAAGTAATGAGGTTATCAATATTAATAAACTGAATTAGCTGCATATGAACAAAGGGCTATATATAATTATGTAATATCATTCCGTAAGCAAACAAATCAGACCCAGGTCACACATCTCCTACAGGGGCTATCTATACTTGGTCTGTTTGCCAAGGTATGATAAGGTATATCCATGAGGTACGGAACTCGCACGAACAACACGGTACAGGTATACATTGTAAATGGACATATTTGTTAGATTTGATACAGAGAACAATTATCTGTATGCTAATACTGTGCAAATCAATCAGAAAGAGGTTAATACATGTGTTATGCTTTAATTAATATGCACGAACGACATTTACAAAAATTGCCTAAATTTTATCACATGGCGCTACCATCCAACAACCAGAACAAATATTAGATCAATTGCAGGATAACACTGTAAATTAGCTCCAATGGCAAACATGTTTTGTATGAAATCATATAATCGGAGGAATAGTCACATTATTCTATCTCTGGCTTTTAGTTTTATGGCATGCAATACCTTGAACAAATTTGACAAGAGATCTGACTGGTTATATAACTAAACAAAGATAGAATACCCGTCAATGTAACCTACTAATCTGATTAGGACAAAAATATGACCTTTACAATATTGTTGACTCAACATTGTACAAATCAGAAGCATAACTTTCCTTTGACGTAAATAGATCTACTTCCCTTTGCAATTTCATAACTTTTGACACTGCTCGATCACTGGCGTTTGGTGGATGTTAATCATGTACTATAGTCGTATTCTTTCACATAATTTGCGTGAAAATCAAACACATGGACGTATAGATCTGAGAAATGGCGACACTACCATTGCATGTCAGGATCCCTTTGTGCGAGATATTGCTTAATTATTGTTGAATCAGGGGAAAACATGTTCAATTATCTTTAAAAGAAAGTTACATGACTCTGAAATATGAAGCAATAATATAACAATTGACTCGTTGACCTTTGGATCATGAGTGAGTAGAATGTTTAAATGTTCCAGATAGACTTAATTGAAGAATGGTCGTCTTACGAAAAGCAGTTGCCACACACTGTCTGCCTCAGTGGTTCTATGACCCTTATTGCATATCCCTCACAAAATTGATATTGATATAGATCTACAGCAGATCTACATTTATAAACCGTCCGTTGCCTTCATTTAGGATTTCTCACAAAAGTCTTCTTACTCAGATAGTGAGTGAAAATATAATCACAATTTTGTCACAGCAATGTTCAACGGGCTACAGATTAACATCAAAAATAGAATAGAGGTGAGGCAAGAAATTTGGGAATGACACACGACAATACAGAGCAACGCCCGGGAAAACAAATGAAATGCATGCTCGTACACGACCTTGCATGTTCCACGCCAACATCATTTAAGCGTTTCCCTTGTGTAAACGTGTTTTTGACGCATTTGCAAACAGAGTAGACCCAGATCAGACGGCTCCTATTGGAGCCGTCTAATCAGGGTCTGCTCTGTTTGCTAGTTGCATTTGATAGATCCGTATCTATACTTTCTAATATGGCTACAATGTTCCACCTTCCATATTCCATATTTCATTATAAATATTTTGTCCTTGAATATTCAGTATGTATTGAAATTTGTAATAAACATAGAACAGGGAAAGTGTCAAGGCACTGTGG
This sequence comes from Azorinus chamasolen, assembly GCA_963576725.1. NCBI lineage: Eukaryota > Metazoa > Mollusca > Bivalvia > Cardiida > Solecurtidae > Azorinus > Azorinus chamasolen. The sequence continues at coordinate 18,386,338 of OY755246.1, read as the reverse complement.
CACTACAAAGGTAACGTAGTGCCAAAGGATGGTAACGTAGTGCCAAAGGATGTAGAACCCTACAAAAGCCGAATCACAGCAAACGAAGAGTGCTCATACACACATCATACACATATACCATACACATACACATTACACTGTTCCTTGTATGCTAAACAACGATAACATAGCAGTGCTGTTAAACCAAACCTAAAACCAATCAAAAGCAAAATGATAGACGTGACGTCGTAACGTACGCAAGAGTAACACGTGCCGGTGTAATGAAATAAAATGACCCCCCATAATAAAACCACCCCCGGTCATAATATGGCGTCAAGGTTTATAATATTATGACCGGGTATCCATATATTACGGAAAAAGTGACTCCCTTGCCGTAATATAATGACCCCTTTGTAATAAGGGTCACTTTATTATATGCTGTACGTGAAGTTAAATTGTCCATTTCAATAAAGCACTGTCTCGATAGAAACACTTGAAGTATATAATAAGAGTCAGTCCTCGTTAAGGCATTGCATCTAGTCAGGTATAAATTGTAATAATACCAAATAGGCAGGTGTTTGCTTTAATATTCATTTTTTATGGGGGTCAGTTTGTTACAGTGGGTCAGATTGTAACGGGGTTTTAATATATCGACCCCAGTCATAATATTACGACCGGGGAGTCACACTATTATTACGCCCACCGGTCTTAATGTTATGACCCGGGTCGATATATTACGGGAATCACTTTATTGCATTACACCGGCAATAGACTGACATCAACATGTGCCGTTCTTGTAAACGATGTCTGAAAACAACTATCTGTTCCAACGTGTTACTATTAAGTACGAGCGTAAGTGCACATGTAAATAAGATTCAATACACTTACAGGCACAGCTGATAACATTTTCATTGCATACATACACTGAACATTGCATAGTGTGTGAAATCAAATTAAACCAGACACAGTGATTGAAATAGTATCCTTTGATAATTCCATGCAACTGCTTTGTCAGCCCTTCGTGTTTAATCGTCCGGAATACAACTCTCATAATACGCCCTCTTGATATGCCAGACTAGACAGTGGCTTGTGGCATTTACATTTATATCACAATTTACCACTTTACACATTTACAAATTACCCGTATCACCTAGAAGAACTCTTGAATGTCATAATATGGCAACAGTACAGTAGGAACTATTTTAAGTGACGATAAAGAAGACCTAATTATAGGCCTGTAAGGCAGATAGTTGATAAATACAGGTCAATTGTAATGCAGAAAGCTCCTTTATTGTTTTAAGATTCCTGTGTCCAATCAATATTAACCCTTTCCCTTATATTAACGTGTTTTCACTCATTTGCAAACAGAGTACACCCAGATCAGACGGCTCCTAGAGGAGCCGTCTGATCAGGGTCTGCTCTGTTTGCTTATAGAATTTGATAGATATGTGCCTTTGCTTTCTAAAATGTCTACAATCTTCTACCTTCCATATTTCTTTATAACTATTTTGTTAATGAATATTCAGTAGGTATTGAAATTCGGCCTAAATACAGAACAGGGAAAGGGTTAAGATGTCAAAATGACAAGGTATTGCCTATAGGAATGATGTGCTGTTCTGATAAGTGTGAAAAAGAATTACAATAGGATACACATTACTACAAGGATGAGTTGAAGTGATTCGATGTATAGCTTCCAAATTATACAGAATTCAACATACAACAATTCAAAGCCTTCTTCATAGTTCAAACTGCAACGTCTGTCAGCGACATATTACCTCTTAGCTGACGTAAAAATGTCGTTACCTTTCTTTCAAACCGTTCAAACTCATTAGATGTTAGAGCCTGTACCCGAAAACAATGTCAATGGACAATGTTCATCTTCGGCTGTACTAAAACAAAATAAAACAGTTATTAATTATCTTAATCTCAACTCAGCAAACTCGAATTTCAACCTTAACCTTTAGTCACTGCTGCTGTACTATCCGAAATGGCGCCTGCAACAAAGATTGACCTAGATACTAGGTCTACAGCATAATAAATGAAACATAATGATGTGGGCTAGATATCTACAGCTAAAGTATAAAACCTATCAACAAAAAATTCTTACCATTGCTTATGGTATTTATATTTCAATGATGACGAAATTGGATCTGCTTTTCCCCTTCCTTCTACGAATTACAAGTGTATCGAAACCGTGATTCGTATTACACTACATCATTATTACAGATGGGTTTTTTATTATTGTAGAAGATATAAGAAACGGCGAATAGATATGTACATACACTAAAAGTATGCTTCAAATATAAAAGTACATATATGAGGCATGCAGGAAATACCACATACAGAACAAACAGCCGCCCGAGTAGCAACACACGTAAACACAACAAAATGACATACATATAAAAACATAAAGAGACGCACAAAGACTAAACAAACACACAAATGGGGAAAGATGGAAGTTACGCCTTGGAACGGTCAGTGACAAAAGTCACTGGGGGTTTAAACCGGTTTAGGGGCGCCCAAACTTACACTTATTCCATCCCCACCCTAAAAGACAAACAGTGTAAATAAACGTTTACCCTCTCCGACTGATCTACAACAACCGCGATGACAAATACAGTGGTAAAATGCATGTAAAACGGAAACATATAAGTGAAACAAACTGTTTCCACCTATCGCTAGTGTACTCAATGATTGAGCTGCAAACAGAGTAACTTCAGAAAAGTAATAAAGAGTACGACAAAAACGAAATAGTACAGATATCCGACGTCCTCCTTCCGTTTCCGGATTTAAAAGGTCACTTTCATAGAGTACTAAACCTTTCTTGTCGGCGTACATGCAAAGAGGCTAGCGTGATTGCCAACTGTAAAAGGGTTGACAACCAGACATACAGTATGTTGTAGTAGGCCCTACTATAGGATCATATCCCTTTTAATGTTTTTAACATATTTGATGAGCAAAGTGAGGAAATAGGTATTTCCAATAATCTTACGAAGTTCGTAAATCACATCACCATAAAATTCAGGATGTGAAATACCATGTCGCAGGAGTGCTTTGAGATTACATTTGTACTTGCCAATAAGTGAGAGATTTCGACAAATGAATTTAGAGAAAGTCTTTCTTAGTTTATGGTATCTATTACCTTTGCTTAAGCAGATATTTCGACTGTTAAAATCGTCAACAGAAGAACAAGCTCTAGCAAAACGAATAAGTTGAGATATATAAACCCCGCAACATCTCCGTCAAGATGAGGGAAATTTACAATATGAATATCGAAATCATCTCTGTTGTCATATGTTTTAGAAGGAATCATTTCATTGTCAATTTTAAGGTCTAGATCAAGAAAAGCTGCATAAGTGTTGGAATGGTAAGCTTTATTCAATTTGAGTTCTTTAGGGTAAATTGTAGCAATCAGAGTATCAAAGAGAGGGTTATCTAAGTTAAAAATATCATCCAAATATCGAGAAAGCATAATCTATTAGACTATTAACCACACAATGTTTAAGTAGGATATTTGGGTTAAGAGACTATAGATAGAACAACGCAAGAAAATCACGAATTTCTTAACATTGTCATATTGAACCCTTTCCTCCATAAATACGCATTTCAAAGCCTCTGTAATAACCATTTGAAACCATTGTGATAAATAGAGCATTTGCTCCTATAGGAGCAAATCGAGGACTAGGTGCAAAACTTTGTGAAGGAGTTACAATTGTTTTGAACCAAACCCTCGAAATGCTCTATTTATCACAATGGTTTCAAACTACATACTTCTAAAATTTCACTTTTCTCTAGTAAATGCTCCTTTTGGGTAGAAAAGATTCATTCAAAGAGGTTGGGTCTATAAAATAGCCTATGGAGGAATGGGTTAAATGCGATTTACGGTATAAATTGGATACTATGCTGATAGGGTGCCTTAACCCTTCGCTTGCTATTCGCGTGAATATACCTACCTGTAAATAGTGAAGACCCAGATGAGACAGCTGCTGCAGGAGCTGTCTAATCTGGGTCTGCAATATTTACAAATTGATTGTGCAACCAGTGCACTCCACAGCAGTGATTGCACAACGCAATACTTGTACGCGGTGAAGATATATGTAACTATACAACAGGGCATGGGTAAAGAAGGAGAAATGTATTTTAAAATTCAGCAAGCGAAGGGTTAATCCGACTTTGAGAGAAAACGGCTTGTCTTGAGGTTTTACGTCGCTCTAGCAGTTATTGCATTGTTTCGTGCACAGAGCACCTGGGTAGATCCACCGACCAACCGCAAGCCAGCTGCTTCCTCTGCTTCCTCACATGACAATTCTCAATACTCAATGGATTCGAACTACAGCGTTGAAGGGCTAAGTGATTATCAGTCGAAAACCATAACCTATCGGTCATGGAGGTCCCCATTGGCAGGGGGGAAGTGTTCGGTACCAAAAGAGTTAAATATAGTTCAAATTATATGAATCAACCAATTTAAATCCTTCTGTTTACATTTAGAATTTCGGTTCCAAATTTGAACCTATGTGCCAAGCGTATGAATGTTGCCAGATGTACATGTACATTGTATGTACATATCAACACCTCGTACATTGTATAATGATATGAAACAAATGACAACGTACAATCCGTTTGGGAAAACAGTAGTTTTACAGTAGTTATTTAAACAAATACAGTTTAACTGTCGCTGTAAATATACTACATTGGAGTCAGATACAGGATTATATTCATATATTTATAGTTCCCTCAACGACAATTTAAACTATCCGGATTGTAAAATACAACGAGAAAGCAATTTTGCAATTATCTGATGCACGGTATTGCTTATTGTTTCACCATTTGCATGCTATATATGTAACCAGTAATAAGTTTAGATCCAGATTAGTCGAACAACTCGGAGTTTGCATTTCGAGGGTTTGGTGCAAAACTATTGTAACTCCTTCACAAAGTGAAGGAGTTATAATAGTTTTTCACCAAGCCCTCCATTTGTACTCTTATACACAATAGTGATAGTCTTCGTTTAGGAATATATAGGGAGCAAAATAATCTGGTGAACTGGCGAACACCAGAGGACCAGAACAAGTGCGTAGATTTAAACTTTTTTCAGCAATAGCTCTTTCATTTCTCCACCTAACCCTTTACTGTGTGCAGTATAGGGTTTAGTGGAGAACTGGCGATTATAGTATTTGGGTACGCATCTTTACCTGTAGCTCTGGTCTACACAGCATGGCCTACAGATGAGAATAACCTTACCGAATCTACGTTTAACCCTTCGCTTGCTATTTACGTCAATATACCTACCTGTAAATAGTGAAGACCCAGATGAGACAGCTCCTGCAGGAGCTGTCTCATCAGGGTCTGCACTATTTACAAATTTATTGTGCAACCAGTGCACTCCACAGCAGTGATTGCACGGCGAAATACTTGTACACAGTGAATATATATGTAATTATACAACAGAGCATGGGTAAGGAAAGAGAAATGTATTTTAAAATTAAGCAAGCGAAGGGTTAAAACGTAAATCATACCCGACTCGTTCGCAGCCGATGTCGAATCTGTGATTATCTATGGCAATAGATTGAATCCAGACTAGACATCGAGAAATGTCGATAATAGACTGAAACTGAGGTTCGTCCCTGTGACAATATGATGAATGCAGTTTGACATTTTCTAGTCTGAATGTATGTACTCGAATTGGACAGTTTACTATGCAAAATGTATTTTCAGCCAGACATACCATATTAGGAAGTTGTTTTTATACGGTGATGGAGTTTGTAAAGTAGTCTTCTTATTGTTCTACAGTAAAGTATCGCTAAAACAGGTAGCTTGATGCATGACAAACGTTATGCAGAAAGCTCCCGTAGGAGCTGCATTACTTTTACCATGCATTAAGCAACAACTGATATGTTAATAGATAAATGTGGTCGCTTTAGCGAGACTATATTTTATATTATGTGTATTAAAGCTGGGCTATATGCATTCTTGACATGTTACTGTAGTTTTAATCTGATTAATTCATTATACATTTGTACATTCCTTACAATATTATTTTACTATGCCCTTGTACTTTGGAATGTACTGCTGCATTACCAGTTGCTATTTGCCACTCATTTGGCGAAGTGTTAATATGTTATACAGCATTACCTCTCTATGACGGCCACTAAATTGTGTTAATTAGTTGGTATTTAGGGCAGGTGGTTGCTTAAAGCAAGGTGAAAGCAAAACAGAACGCTCCTATAGGAGCATTCTGTTTTACATTCACCTGACTTTAAGCAGCCACCTGCCTTTAACACAAAATACTTGATGTAATTTAGTGGCCGTTATGGAGAGGTTAAGGTACATGTAAGACTTTGAATACTTATTATTCAAAGTGGAAATTGCCCATCAGTGTTTAGCTATAGAATCCATTCAGTATGTAAGGTGTCAATTTGTTGTAGAATATTGAATGACGAACATTGCCTGGGCAGTCTAGACGTTTAAGTTCAATTATGAGAATGCTGGTAAGCTACAGGGAACAAATGCGTTAAAAGGAATATTTTGTTAAATATCGGGCATTACAATCAGATGATAATACAGTAAAATCTCTCTACAACGGCCACTAAATTACATCAAGTATTTTGTGTTAAAGGCAGGTGGCTGCTTAAAACAAGGTGAAAGTTAAACAGAACGCTCCTATAGGAGCGTTCTGTTTAACTTTCACCTTGCTTTAAGCAGCCACCAGCCCTAAATACCAACTAATTAACACAATTTAGTGGCCGTTATAGAGAGGTTTTACTGTATATTAAGCAAACAATTTTAAAGACCGCATTTACTTTGTGCTGTACATTTGTCTATATAATGTTCTTTCTCTTAAAGAATACAGTCATAACTGACCAGCGTTGTAGGAGTGAAGCTCGAATGGACGAAGAAGTGTTAACCCGGATTAGCTGCCGCGTCCCGCAACGCGGTTGAGGATCGGGGTTTACACGTCTGTAAAATGTTTTATAATCTAGCAATTATGGCAACACTCTAAACATCGATCAGATTCCATTCTCTGACACGATATCTGATCTCGATCTGCGTCGCCTGTTCGCCTCTTTACGTGACGTTGGTCAGTTATATTAAAATTCCAAATAAGAGACTTTCACATGAAATCATAATTTGATAGATTTACCATTTCAGTGCCATTTCTATTGCCGTTTGCAAATATTTTTTTCTTTTGTTAATATATAATGATTAACGTATATACAGTAAAATCTCGATTATTCGAATTTTCTGTTTAGAAGAATTTAGATGCTTTTAGGCAGGCGGCTGCTTAATACATGGTGAAAGTCATGCAGAAAGCTCCATCGGGAGGTCAATGTTTTATGGGAGTCATTTTGTTTTATGTGGGGTCGGTTTGTCATATGTTGTTGTTTGTAGGGGGATTTTACATCGCTTTAGCCCTTAACACAATACATACGCCTTTCTACGCCTTAGCAAACAGAATAGACCCAGATCAGACGGTTCCTATACTGATCAGGGTCTGTTCTGTTTGCTTTTGGATATAATACAGATTTGATTCTCTAGTTTCTGCTTTGGCCAAAATTTTATGACTTTTTTGTGTTAATATGCTATTTTAAAAATTAATCTAACTAATATTCAAGATTTCTTTATTTCTTACATAAATATTCACGGACTTAACAATACTTCAGTCATACCACAGCGTCCAGCTGTTATAAATCGCGGAAGACTCTTCTCGTGCTGGGAAAAATGCATTGCTCCGCACATAGACGAACACTCGTGTAGAACCACTGACCTTCCGCAATAACCCTATTGGCTGGGTGTCAAACAGCTTGATTCCTAATTGGATGTGGATTTACTCGGCATCTCAACCATATCCAAAAACAAAGTAATTTCATGGAAAAAAAGAATAATGGCTAAAGTATTACTCTTTTCGTAAAATTTAAAAACAAGGAAATAAGCACACTGATCTTCTATGACGTATATGTTATTTCCATGGCAACGTTTGCGATATCTATTCCAATTTATCTTATAGACTCGCAGTTACATATTAAGTACTAAGAAGAGAGAGACACTGAATTTGTAATAATTCATATTGTATGTCTACTATCAAATAGTGAATATGTATTCACCCGTATACGCGCTAGCCGTGACCACACTCGCATATACAGTAGAACCCCTCTAATGCGACCACTTAAAGAATAAGCATAGCTGCCTTTATAAGCAGGTGGTTGCTTAATACAGGACAAAAGTAATGCAGAAAGCTCCTCTAGGAGCTTTCTGCATTACTTTTATCCTGCATTAAGCTACCACCTGCCTCTAGCACCTATAATTGTACCTATTTTAGGTGGTCGCATTAGCGGGGTTTTATAAACAGCTTGGGCTCGAATGAGACGGCAAGTAACTCGGTGTCTCGTCAGGATCCAATCTGTTAACAATCGGGTAATAGTTTCCCAAAAGTTTAATCGTAACATTTTACCATATTACATATTTCCAATTTCAGCAGATATTTTTTCACAATGGGAATATATATCAAAGGTATATAGGTAACTCTTATGCTATGTATTGCTATTTGACTGGTATTTTCAGCTTTGATCTATATAACATTCCTAATAAATCAGCATCTCATCCATATCTGAACCGTTGTCAGTGGTTTGGTAAATGGTTCATTGAAGAAAGATAGCCCCGAGTTGCAATAGATCATATCTTGAGCACAATAGGATCAGGACAAGGGGTAAACATTATAAGGAATATACATTCAAACGAGTATATATCTCTAGGCTTGGTCGATGTTTCATAATTTCTGTCTGGTATGAGATATTGTTCTTTAGAAATGTAAAGATGTTTTAAATAAAAACAAATATGTCCTTTCGCAAATGTCTCTTATGCAAATCTATTATACCCCATATTTAATCTATTTTGGAAGGATTTGTGTCTGGTGTTCTATTTCTATATGAACATAGTCTTGTGATCTTTGTTGTGAAATTGCAATTTTTATCATGTTAATTAACCCATTCCCTCATATTGACGGCATTTGACGACTCTGTAAGAGTCACTTTGTGAAACCATTGTGATAAAAAGAGCATTTGCTCCTATAGGAGCAAATGCTCTATTTATCATAATGGTTTCAAACTACAAAATTCTAAAATGTTCCTTTTCTCTAGTTAATGCTCATTTTCGGTAGATTTATTCAAAGAGACTGTATCTAGAAATAGCCTATGAGGGAATGGGTTAAGCGCAACCGGACGTACATTTACAAACGGACAACACGTGTCTCATCAGGACTTGCATTTTCAAACAGCCTGTATCCGGATGAGAGTCCGAGTAACTCGGAGGTTCACCAGAATCCAAGCTGTTTGACAATCCGTCAGACGTCTGTCAAATGCTTGATCGAATAGGAAAGAAAAGGGAAAAGTTTCCGGATCAAAATATCGGCAGACAGTATTTGAGATAGGCTGGGGGAAGTATATGCCTTCATCGGGGAATTTCTTTTAAAACAGTACTAAAGTACTGGATTCCATGTAAGAAGTTTTATTCTTTAATCCTATGGATATTAATGTAAGAAATAGTGGCATCAGGAGTACTAACGGGTTGACGTATTATAATGATTTATGAACATAGTAATGTTTAGCTATGACAGAAACTGTAGAAGCAGGCCTATATTATTCGTTAAACATACGGAGCAGACCGTGGTCAGACGGATCCTACATGATTCGTCTGATCATGTTACATGCTTTTTGCAAAGGAGTAAAAGGAATCATGAGTCCATTTGCCGAAGTCGGTGAATCTAAATTGAGTCTTATACCTAGTAGAACTACCCTTTAATGCCGTTGCAAAGCGATGAGAGTAGAGCCAGATCAGAAGGTTCCTGCACGAACCGTGTGATAAAGAGTCTTGTCTATATGCCTATGAAATGATATAGATCTGACCACAGTTTGCTCTACAGTCAAATATTCTTAATGCAAATATCAATATTAAGTTCAATGCTATTAAATATGACATGATGTTTTATGTGCATGTTTATTAGGTAAATGGGCAAAACCAGGCTGTAACTGTCTTCTTATAACACAAAAACCGGCTGGAAGCCATCCTCACATAAAAAAATCCAAATCTCCAGGGTCCATGCTTATAAAACGTTTAGTTGAGTCTGAGTTCGTTCTCAAGTTTTTGATTGGTCAGATTTGAGCCATTGGCTCAAATCTGACCAATCAAAAGCTTGAGAACTCAAATCTGGCCAATCAAAAGCTTTAGAACGAAACTCAGACTCAACTAAAAGCTTTATAAGCATGGACCCAGGCCGGGATTCGAAGCACAGCGGTAATGGGCTAAGTGATTATCAGCCGAAGACCGTAACCACTCGACCACGGATGTCTCCTTTACCTGATGAATATGTATGCAAAACATAATGACATCATGAATATTTATTAGCTAAGCTTTATAATGGCATATACACACACGGGAGTGATTGGTATTGACAGAAAATGTAGAATTAGATCTGTATGTCATTCAGGAGCCGTCTAATCTGAGTCTACTCTGTATGTCATTCATGATCCGTCTAATCTGGGTCTACTCTGTATATCATTCAGGAGCCGTCTAATCTGGGTCTACTCTGTATAATGTCATTCAGGAGCCGTCTAATCTGGGTCTACTCTGTATGTCATACAGGGACCGTCTGATCTGGGTCTACTCTTTTGGCAAATGCGTTAAAAGTGTGTGTATGAGGCAAATGGATAAAACTTTCTTAACACCACGTGATCAGGTTGCTCATATTTTAAAATGAAGATAATAACGTGTGTATTTTCGTGTATGACGTCATTCGATATCGTGCCACTGAATCTAATTTGAAATGTATAATGGTGGCATGTAATCATAAAATAGTTTTTGTCTATTATTACTCCTATGATGTCAATTTAACACTTGTGGTTATCTGTGCAAACAGTTGGTATCCAGATCAGACGCTGAGTAACTCGGCGTCGCATCAGTATCCGAACTATTTTTCACTGTGGTAATGTGCCAAAATGGGAGGTTTAAACCAACGACATTTGTAGCAGATAACAAATTATGCAGACGACCGTAGCCTATTTGTCAGCGAGGAGTTTCATTTCGCAGTTTTCAATTTTCAAACCACCTTATATAAGATATTTGTTTGCATACAAAGTCTTATTCATTATAATATTATTAACTATGTCGCGGCCAATGTCGAACCTTTGACTACCTATGCAAACAGTTTGGATCCAGATAAGACTCGGCGTCTCCTCGGGATCCAAACTGTGTGTTACTATTACTGTTTATGAAGCAAACATTAAGAAAACTAAAGAAATGAAAAGTGTAGCACTCGACAAAGTTTGCAAAGACAACAGAACATTTGGCAGCGAAATAGTTACATTCACATTGCCTTTTGGCGTATATTGTCGTCTACCGAGTATATAAGACCTTAGCAAACAGTGTAGATCCAGATGAAAGGATGCCATGGAAACTCTTTGATTCGGATCTTTACGGTTTGTAATAATATTTTTTTTTGTGTTCAAGTCTTAATATTGATACAATGTTTTGTATAATTAATATTCAGAAATGGAAGAACCAGTTTGATTTATTTAGCAGGATAGGCCTATATTTGTTAATTCACTAAGAACTCCTCTGCAAAAAATAGTTTCAAAGAACTTACATTTTTCAGTCGACAATTTTCTCCGACATTATAACATTGCCTTATTCCCCACAATTCTTAACCTACGCTGTCATTTGCAAACAGTGTAGACTCATACCAGAGGGGTCCTAAAGGAGCCCTCTGATTAGGGTATGCACTGTTTGTCATTCAAAATCCCTTGGTAAGTTTCGCCTTTCACTCTGAGTGGACTATATATAGTTAAGCACTGATGGGCCACTCCACACCGAATGGTTAGCGTTGAAAGAGCTAACAATATATCAAATATACAGTAAAACCTCTCTTAACCGGAATTCTAGAAGATAAGAATTTAGACACTTTTAGGCAGGTGGCTGCTTAATGCAGGGTGAAAGTCATGCAGAAAGCTCCTCTAGGAGCTTTCTGCATGACTTTCACCCTGCATTAAACTGCCACCTGTCTCCAAGACCGATATTCATACTAAATTTAACGGCCGGTTAAGAGAGGTTATACTGTAGAAACAAAGCTTTTGTGACAAAGATATAATTATAACGAACTTTACGACGCAATGCACGGAACAGAACCGTATGATCACAGCGGTTTCCTGACTACGTTATGGTTAAATTATGCGAATTCGAAGAAATGTAAATATGGCCATTAACCCTTTCCCTCATAATAACCCATTTTAATGCCTTTGCTAACCGAGTAGACCCAGAACAGGTTCTGCTCTGGTTTGGATTTGGAGTTACAGTAAAATCTCTCTATAACGGCCGATAAATTACATCAAGTATTTTGTGTTAAAGGCAGGTGGCTTCTTAAAGCAAGGTGAAAGTAAAATAGGTACTTGTTCTGACTTTTGGTATGTTAAGCATGTGAGTGTACCGAAAATAGTAAGATGATGAATATGTTTTGAAGCTGACTAAATCATACAGACAGGAAGGAGAAATTTCAATGCTTTGATAGACACGTTTATATGAGGGAAAGGGATAAAGACACAAACTCAATAAGTGGCGTATCTATAGTCTATCATATAATATACGCGTACTTTATCCCAAACATCACGTTGGATTACCACATCAGTTTTTAGCGACATCTCAATAGGATGAGTTGATGTTAAAAGCTGTCATTAGCATGTTGGGCAGCTTGTTCATCGATAGAAAATCGCTTCTAATTCAGATTTCGCAGCATACTTTGTGTCATTTCTATTCAAAAGATGTTATCGTGCCTCACTGTTTCGATCTAGTCTGATCTCGAACCTTGTTGTTTGGGAAAGGTAATCCAATCAAGCATTTTTCAGCAGCATCCTAACTACTAATAAATAATTAACCATTTCCTGCATAGAAACACCTTTCTAGACCTTTGCAAAAAGGGTAGACCATGACCAGCTTCTACCATGTTTGCTCATCAACTTAACATAGTGATTATTTTATATTTTCTGTCAATGCCAAACGCTTCTCTTTAAATTAATGCTTCATTATATCTAATGATTATTTCTTATTAACTTTTACCTGTTCACTATTCATGTAAAATATAATTTGATGTACATCATTAGTATTAATTAAAATATTTCATAAGATGGCATTTACATGTAAACGCATGACATTCTAACGTAGTCAGAAACTGAAGAATCTATATAACATCATAAGCAAACAGAGCAGACCCTGATCAGACGGCTCCTATAGGGGCCTTCTGATCTGAAACTTCGCTGTTTGCACATGCGTGAAAAGGCGTTTACATGGCGGAGTGGTTAACCCTTCGCTTGCTATTCACGTCAATATACCTACCTGTAAATAGTGAAGACCCATATGAGACAGCTCCTGCAGGAGCTGTCTCATCAGGGTCTGCACTATTTACAAATTGATTGTGCAACCAGTGCACTCCACAGCAGTGATTGCACAGCGAAATAGTTGTACACAGTGAAGATATATGTAATTATACAACAGGGCATGGGTAAAGAAGGAGAAATGTATTTTAAAATTCAGCAAGCGAATGGTTAAGCCCGGTGTTAGCACTGTTTATGCTATCCTCTGAGAACGGCTGAAATCAAGGTAATCAACTGCTAATTATGCACCTCATCAGAATCCAATTTATATCTTGGTATTTTTCTAGGAAATGACAGATACTACTACTCATACGAAAATTGATGGGGAGAGATATGTTTACAGGTGACAGGAAGCGGTGTGTACTAATGTGTAAAGACCGATGATATTTCCAGGAAAACGTTGGAATATTATATCAGTCTGATTTCAGCTTTGATTTTATTAACCTAACTCTCTGTGTCTCCATTTCTGTCTCTGTGTGTCTATGTATGTCTCTCTGTATTTCTGTCTGTGTTTCTCTGTGTGTCTGTCTGTGTATGTCTCTGTGTGTCTCTCTGTCTCTGTCTGTCTGTCTGTCTTTCTCTCTCTGTATCTCTGTCTCTGTCTCTCTATGTGTCTCTGTCTCTCTCTGTCTCTCTCTGTATGTCTGTCTCTCTCTCTGTTCCTCTATGTCTCTCTCTGTCTCTGTGTCTCTGTCTGACTGTCTGTCTCCCTGTCTCTCTGTCTCTCTCTGTCTCACTCTCTAACTCCCTGTCTCTCAGTCTCTCTTTGTGTCTCTCTGTCGCTTCTCTGTGTGTCTCTCTCCATCTCTGTGTCTCTCTGTGTCTTCCTGTCTCAATCTCTCTGTCTCTCTGTCTCTCTTTTATCTCTCTCTCTGTCTCTCTGTCTCTGTCTCTGTCTCTTTCTCTGTATCTCTGTTTCTGTCTCTCTCTGTGTCTATGTGTCTCTGACTCTCTCTGTCTGTCTGTCTCTCTCTCTGTCTGTCTGTCTGTCTCTCTCTCTCTTTCTCTCTCTCTCTCTCTCTCTCTCTGTCTCTCTCTGTGTGTCTCTCTCTCTGTCTCTCTCCCTCTCTGTCTGTCTGTCTGTCTGTCTCTCTCTCTCTCTCTCTCTCTCTCTCTCTCTCTCTCTCTCTCTCTGTATGTCTGTCTGTCTGTCTCTCTCTGTGTCTGTCTGTCTGTCTGTCTGTCTGTCTGACTGACTGTCTGTCTCTGTCTCTGTCTCTGTCTCTGTCTCTGTCTCTGTCTCTGTCTCTGTCTCTCTTTCTCTGTCTCTCTCTCTGTCTCTCTCTCTCTCTCTCTCTCTCTCTCTCTCTCTCTCTCTCTCTCTCAGTGTCATTAACAGGGGTACATACGGAGTAACGGGTCAAGTCTTACAGCGTCATACAGTCTCGTCTGCAAACATTGATTTCTACTTTCATTTCTTTTTTTGAATGATAACACGGCATCTCATCAGGATCCAAAGAGTTTATGCTTCATAAGTATTTCATTAATTGTTTGAAAACTGGCTCCATATCCGAATTCTAGCAGACATAATTTTTATAAGGTAGGCGACTTCAGGCTTTTACCATTTCCCACATACTGTATATAAATTAATGTTTTTTCGCGCCGTTACAAACAGAGTAGACCCCGATCAGACGGCTCCTATAGGAGACGTCTGATTAGAGTCTGCTCTGTTTGCTTAGGGAACACGGAGCATGTTAAAGGAATGTTCATGTAAGAACATATACGAAACTAAAACCCATCCCGAATAAAACTGAAACGTCGGGTAAAAAATCGGGATCGTCGATATCAAATACATGTATGTTATGCCATTTTCAACGTTTGTTTGATAGCTTTTCTTGCGATACATTTATTTACTTTTCAGCATATCAACAAAATGAGTTTTGTATATTTTAGGTATTTTTAAAACGCGTCGAATGTAGGGACTTCCCCTATAAATACTTCCCATATTTTTTAAATTAATTTGAGTTCCTTAAGATGAAAATATCTTGGCAAGATCAGAGAAAGTCATTTAGAATTTTTTTTTTCAGAAATCCTTTTATAGTGGTTTTGAGGAGTCCATTTAAATAGTTATTGAAATTAGAGATTTATTTGAAAAGCTACTACAAATATTTCTCAACCAAACTAATTCTGAAAAACAACTTTCTAGAACCAACATGTTGAGGTAAAATTTGCTTCTTCAGACATTTCAAACTAGTAAATGTACAGAAAAGAAACCTCTAAACCGAAATTCTAACAGAAACGCATTTAGATAATTAAGGGCACGTGACTGCTTAACGCAGGGTGCAAGTCATGGAGAAATCTCCCAGAGGAGCTTTCTGTATGACTTTCACCCGGCATTAAGCTAACGCCTGTCTCACAGACCGAATTGTATACTAACATTAATTAACCCTTTCACTGCCAAACTCTGTCGTCTGCTAACTTTGTCGTCTGCTACCAATTTTCATTCTTTTGACTTTCTTCATTTTTGTTTCAAAAACATAGTAACAGTAACAAATAGTTTGGATCCTGATGAGACGCCGAGTTACTCGGCGTCTCATCTGGATCCAAACTGTTTGCATAGGTAATCACAGATCCGGCATTGGCAGCGAAAGGGTTAACGTCCGGTTTAGAGGTGGTTTATAGTATATATATTTCCCCAAAGTCAGCACATGTCTTGCGTTATTACACACGAGTCGAACACAAGTTTGCGTTTCACAAATCCCTTCACAGAAAATAAGAAATACTACTGTCATCAAATTACATTCAAATTGACTTATAAAATGTTAGCCTCGTTCCTTCTAAATGATAAGATGTGCAAATGATGATTTGCATATTGTGTGCTTGCCATTGACCTTTAGCCTGCTGAGCAAAATACTTTTACAGAATTGTTCACCTACCACATTTTTAAAATGCAATCACTATGTCAAACAGTTTGGATCCTGATGAGACGCAATGTTATTCAGCGTCTCATCTGGATCCAAACTGTTTGCAAATGTATTTACTCATCCGTCCATAGCAGACTAAAGGTTCAGACAAGGTTACAAAACAGTTCGTATCGTGTTTTCTGATTGAGATAATGTGTCATCTTTGGAGAAGTCAACATCAGACAGGTTTTTTATACTTTTAACCCTTTCCCTCATATAAACGTGTTTTCAGGCACTTGCAAACAGAGTAGACCCAGATCAGACGACTCCTATAGGAGCGGTTTGATCAGGGTCTGCTCTGTTTGCTAGTGGAATTTGAAAGATCTGTTTCTTTCTTTCTAAAATGGCTACAATGTTCAAACTTTAGTATTTCATTAGGACCATTTTGTCCATGAATATTCAGTTTAGTAATGATATTTGGAATAACTATAGAACAGGGAAAGGGTTATGTGTCAAATAACATTATTTGCTAAAATATTCTTCTAGCAAGAAAATGTCTCCTCTTAACGTCAAATATCATAAACCTAGACGACACGGAGCATGTTAAAGGAATGTTCATGTAAGAATTAATTACTTTATGAAAATCAATAAATAATATTAATTTTATAGTGGCTCATGAATACAGACAATAATGGACATGGCATGAAGCTGTATATATCTATATCATTTGATAAGCAAACCATACAGTTTCTTGTCAGAAAGCTCCTACGGGAGCCGTTTGATCTGGGTCTATTCTGTTTGCAAAGGGCGTTAAAAGTAGCATAACATAAAAGTAGCATAACATATAATTTAACAAGCAAACCTGGCAGACCCTGATCAGACGGCTCCTATATTTAAATGCTGGAATTGAAAAGTGGTATAATCCACTAGTGTTTAAATAGTACATTCAATTCAGTTTGTGATACACGAGTACAGTAAATAAATTTGGAAAGTAGGAGATCCTTCGAAACCAAACGCAGCAATGCAAAAAAAAGAGAGAAAATTACAAACTCGGTTTTATTGAGTCTGTTTAAAAATACAACATTACTGACGTCATTAGCATCGGCTTAACTAAAATCATGGAAACTGGTGATCTCAAGGGACCAGAAAATATTACAAATTCTCGATTATTCGAACACTAAAATAGGTATGATTGACGATCTTTAACCCTTCGCTTGCTATTCACGTCAATATACGTACCTGTAAATAGTGAAGACCCAGATGAGACAGCTCCTGCATGAGCTGTCTCATCAGGGTCTGCACTATTTACAAGTTGATTGTGCAACCAGTGTACTCCACAGCAGTGATTGCACAGCGAAATACTTGTACATAGTGAAGATATATGTAATTATACAACAGGGCATGGGTAAAGAAGGAGAAATGTATTTTAAATTTCAGCAAGCGAAGGGTTAAGACAGGTGACAGAGTAAATGTAATGCAGATAGCTCCTCTAGGAGCTGTCTGCATGACTTCCATACTGCCTAAAATGATCTAAATTCCTCTATACTAGAAATACGAGTTATAAACGTTTTACTGTTTATGAATTACCTAGAGGATTTTAAATGACAAGTCTTGCAGATGGTGTTTAGAGGGTTCCTCCAGAATGAACATTCTGATATGTATCTTTCTCCGTTTAGGAGAGTCATTGAACTATTTCCCGCATTACCCTTTCGGTGCCAAAATTCTAATCGTCGTCTGCAAACCACTGTTGTTAAATCATTTAGTGAAATAAGAAAATAAGATCAATAAATGCAAAATTCAAAGGAATAAAGCACAGATATAGAAATTGAGTTTGGGACAAAAAGTGAAGTCCCTGGTCAGACGCCGCCTTGAAAAGAATTTACATGCACACAGTAAATACAAATAGGGAATGTATACCATAAATACAATACGGAGAAAGGAGATGAAAAATAAATATTTCTTATTTTGAGTATAGATTGTTTTGGGGGGGGGTTTAAATCCAGGAAGAGGAACCATAACAGTAATTCTCTCTAATTCAGACATTGAACTGAGCATCATTATCGGATAGTCAGAGAGATGGCAGCTTATTGCAGGGTGACAATCTAGCGGAATGACCATCTGGGAGCTCTCCGTATCACTTCTAGTCTCCGTTATTGAGTCAGCTGCCTAAAACATTACTAAACATTTAATTAGGGATATTCTAATGTTTCTACAGCAATAAATGTCAAACAGTCTGCATTCCGTAGTACATGTACCTACATCTTCAGCCTTGGTTGTCAAATAATCTGCATTCTGTAACACCCCATCTACAACCTTGGTTGTCAAATAATCTGCATTCTGTAACACCCCATCTACAACCTTGGTTGTCAAATAATCTGCATTCTGTAACACCCCATCTACAACCTTGGTTGTCTGATTTGGACAAAAATTGTTTCCCTCATATAGACGTCGTTTGTTGTATTTCTTTTGCAAACGAAATACAGTAAAACCTCCCTATAACGGCCATTAAGTTATGTTAATTAGTTGGTATTTAGGACAGATGGCTGCTTAAAGCAAGGTGAAAGTAAAACAGAACGCTCCCATAGGATCGTTCTGCTTTACTTTCACCTTGCTTTAAGCAGTCACCTGTCTTTAACACAAAATACTTGATGTAATTTAGTGGCCGTTATAGAGAGGTTTTACTGTATACTTAGAGCGGGCGGTTCGGGGTGTCTTCTGAGCCAGGTCTGCTCTGTTTGCCTATGAAATATGCAACCGACTCTACAGTTGCCAGCAAAAGTCCACTATCCATGATATGGTGGTATTATAAAATCCAGTCAAATCATTGTATCTCGCATGGATGTTCACGAGAGATTCGATCAAACAGAAGTTCCTCATATAGTCGCTTATAACAATTTTTATGGTTTAAATATCTTTTATGTGGAGGATTATATCCTTAACATCAGTGTTTTGCGGAAAAATAAGATATTTTGCAAGATCAGTATGCCTCTTATATCTAGTACTGTTTAATTAATCCTTTCCCTGTTCTATGCTTATTTCAAACTTTAATACCTATTGAATATTCATGGACAAATAGTTATAATGAAATATGGAAGGTGGAACATTGTAGCCATTTTAGAAAGTAAATAAACAGATCTTTCAAATTCCTAACAGAGCAGAGCCCTCTGACCTGGGTTTACTAGGTTTACAAATGCGTGAAAACACGTTTGTATGGAGGAAATGATTAATACGTTGAAACAATACTACTGGGATTACTGATACTCTAAAACGTGTTCGTGAACCAATTATAACCGATTACATCTGCACTTGAAGTTTCTTGTTCTAAAACAAACATATTAATTATGTGTGTGGCATCGCGACAGACCTAAAAGCGAACACAAATTTGTGTAAAACGTGAGAAAAATTAAATCGGCAACATTGATACTTGAACATCAAACGTTCACAACTTTAAATGAGTATTCGTAAGTTATTTCCACAGCCTACTACAGCAAAACCTCTCTATAACGGCCACTCAATTAAATCAAGTAGTGTGTGTTAAAGCCATGTGGTTGCTTAAAGCAAGGTGGAGCGTTCTGTTTTACTTTCAACTTGCTTTAAGCAGCCACCTGCCATAAATAACAAAACTTAATACAATTTAGTGGCCGTTATAGATAGGTTTTACTGTACTTGTCATTACCCGCTTACTCCGCAAATACGCATTTGAAGAAGCCTTGTTTGATCAAGGTTTAGTCTATTTGCTTAACCCATTCCCTCATACGCTATTTTAGACCCAACCTCTTCGAATGAATCTACGCAGAAGGAGCATTCACTAGAGAAAAGTAGTTTTGTAGAATTTTGTAGGTTGAAACCATTGTGATAAATAGAGCATTTGCTCCTATAGGAGCAAATGCTCTATTTATCACAATGGTTTCAAGAAGTGGTTATTACAGAGGCGTAGAAAGGCATATTTATGGAGGAAAGGGTTAAATATAAATTCTACTGTACATGTTGTGCCGTAACCAAACATGCCGGTGCTCATGTGCCGATATTCTAAATTATCTAATTAATACTCATGATGCCATTATTATTGCATTATTATTCACGAAGTAAAAGTGTTTAAACAAACTATAAATGCTTTCCATGTTTTTAGAACGCATAGTTTATAGACGCATTGTATTCTCCCTTGCCTTTATATAAACGCCTTTTCATGCCATTGTAAATGAGTAGATCAGACAGCTCCTGTGTGAGCCATCTGATCTGGGCCTGTCCGTTTTTGTTTATGAAAATATAATAAAACTGACTGTATAGCTTCCACAAATACCAACATTGATGTGACTATATGGCATCATAAACAATCCGTTGATATATATTCAGGATGATGTTATTTCCCATAAGAATATTCAACAAAGAATGTTGTTTCTAAACATCTAGTTGTTTTGTTTCAATTAACTAAAGCAGTGGCATTGACCGAGTTGTCAATGTTATTAGTTTTGAGAATTGAAAAACACTTCAGCAGGTGCTAGGGCCGTGAGAAGCGTTGCATTGTTTTTATAACTACTATTTAGCAGACTCAATATAACAGAGTCTGCGATTTTCTCGTTTTGCATTGCTGTTGGTTGCATTCGAAGTGTCTCCTACTTTCAGAACGTATGTACTTCACAGCAGCAGGTGTTAAGTGCTTGTGTGGCGGCAGTAAAAATTCGCCCAATGCTTCATTTGCAGTGTTGTTATATGTTCAGGTCCTTCGCGATCAATAGTTTTGATGTTATTAGTTTTGAAAATCGAATACCGCTTAAGCTGGTGCTAGGGAGTGTGAATTGTGTTGCATAACTACTGATGTACGGACTCAATAAAACCGAGTCTGCGATTTTCTCTTTTTGCATTGCCCTAGAAGGATCTCCTTCCTTCAAAACGTTTGTTTCTCTGATTTATTTTAATCAAATATATCAAATCTGAGGGATGAATATTGATTTTTGGACCAGCGGATGGATGTCGTTTTCCTGAAATGGTTCACTAACAGGAATGCTAATTGTTTAAAAGCACGAGATTATACGGACCAATTGATCTTCCTTTAGTACTCAATGACTGCTAAAAACTCTGACGTAAGGTCATGCCAACTTATCATTAGCCCTTTTCATGTTTATTTGTGAACTCGTTCAAATAATGTTTGAATTAACCCTTGTCTCGCGTGACTATCCTAGCATTTGTAAACAACTTGGATCCAGATGAGACACCGAGTAACTCGTAGTCTCATCAGGATCCAAGCCGTTTGACACTCGGTCAGTAATTTCTTAAAAACTTGTTCGTATCGGAAGTAGTCGATATTGCGCAAGATACGAGCAAACATTAATGTGTTTACAACTGGGTGAAGGGTGATCAACTTGTCACTTTTATTATTTTTTCCTGAAATAATTATTTTGCTGTTGAGACCGTTGAAGAATAAATTGCAAACAAGCACTGGAGAACCTATATTAGACGTGTCCGGTATTGGTCTACACCGTTTGCCTAAGTCAACATTAGGGATAGTAGGAATAAGTGAGGTAGAGCGGCGCGTCATATTCTTAACCCTTTCGCTGCCAAACTCTGTCGTCTGCTAACTTTGTCGTCTGCTACAAATTTTCATTTTTTTTATATTTTCTTCATTTTTGTTTCAAAAACATAGTAACAGTAACAAACAGTTTGGATCCTGATGAGACGTCGAGTTAATCACAGATCCGGCATTGGCAGCGAAAGGGTTAACATTTACCCCAGTTTGAAGTTGAGTACCCACGCACCTGGTTTAGCTCCCAGTAGCAGTTCTTTGACTGTTCCAAGGCAATACTCCTGCTTACAGGGTCAACCTGGTTTTATAAGCGCTGTTGAACCGTATATGTCACGGATCGAATATGTAACACGAGTGAAAAATTCGACCGAATATGTCACACGTGTGATATATTCGGTCGAAAATGACACGCGCATAAAACGAATATGGTACATAGAATGTGATATATTCGTGTGGCTTAAGATTTTATATGCACACCAAAACGAATATGTTACACCCACAAAGTGGACACAAAAAATGAAAATGGCAACGAATACATCACATTTGTTAATTGTTATGTTTTGAAACACATGTATTTGTTTTAAACAATCACATTATATTGAAATTTTATTTATGCCACAAAGTGTTTTTGGCTCATCATCATCATCATCATCATCATCATCATCATCATCATCATCATCATCATCACCACCACCACCACCACCATCACCATCACCACCACCACCACCACCACCACCACCACCACCACCACAACCACCACCACCACAACCACCACCACCATCATCATCATCATCATCATCATCTTGAAAACTTAATTCAAATCCAATTAGGCAGTTTGTAATTGCCAAGATCGGAGAACCATTCAAAGAATTATTTCGGTTAGTTGGTAATCATAAGCGAAAGATCTATGTAAGACCAGATATTCAACTGAATAATCGAAATCCCGTCAATGTTCGTTTTCTGCTTATGAAGGCAGGTAGAAACAGGGGTGTCGCATTAGCTACTAAACAGATGATACAATACCAAAGATGGGTAAATGGCTGGCATCGTTTGCTTATAAGTTGCATTAACTGGTATGATGTTATCGACATTACGAGATCAAAATGGCAAATGAATGTAGTCAAATGAAACTGTTCAAAATGTGTTCAAAACAATTATGACAACGTTATTATATTGAAATAACATGTATGCCAATGTCGTTTAATTCTTTGAAATCACTGTTCAGAGTTATATCAGTTTCCTGTTTATTTGCATATGAGTGTCATTAACTGATATGTTATTGACATTACATATTTGCGGCAGTGATATTAAAATGGCAAATAAATGTAGTCACATGAAACTTTACAAATATGCTTAAAATAATTACATGTATGACATCGTTATTATATAGAAATTACATGTATGACAATGCTGTTTAATTCGTTGAAATCACTGTTCAGAGCTGTATCAGTTTCTTGTTTATTACAGTTATGAAACTTTCGTCTGTTCTCTGAATTAGCTATCCCTTCCCACATGATCTGAAAATCACTTTCAGTTATGCAGAAACAACAAGAACGCTGAATAAAATGGTGATGAGTTGAATGTGACGATGATGTTGTTGTTGATAGTGATGGTCGTAATGAGGATAATTTTGGTGATGATGGTGATGGTGGTTGTGATGGTAATGATGATGGTGAATGATGTTGCTAATGGTGAATGATGATAATGATGATGACACGGATGATTATGATGATGATGGTGATGATGATTGTGGTGACTGTGAAAGATTGTAATGGTTTTATATCACAACGTATGTGACATATACGTTTATGTTTTTTACTGGCATTCTGGGCAGACGTATATGACACATTTGACAAGTGTGATTTTTACGGTCGAATATATCACACACGTGTGACATATTCGATCCGTGAAATATACGGTTCAACAAGCGCTTTTGAACGCACATATCCTATGTGAAAAGAGCGCTATATAAATGTGGTATAATAATAATAATAATAATAATATGGTAAAAGTTTTATTTTTCGTACGTTTCGTGACGTATTTTATTTATATTTGTGTTCTGTTTTGTTTGAAGATATTTGGGTGCCGTGCTCTTATGTTTGTGGCACTCCCTGTAGGACTGTTTGTCCCGCTTTAAAACAAATATTTGATTTACATATTTTCATTTACGTGTGTCATAGGATAGACAAGTCTCGTTCAGTGTTCCTTTGGACGACGCTATATATGTGAATTGCCTTCTTCCCTTTCTTGCCGCTTCCCGCAACTAAAATCTAACACATCACATGATATTAATCACATGATCACGAGTGACCAACGCAGTGCTTCATTGCATCTGCTATTCGGATGTAGCTATGTAAGCATCTCTGTGTGAACATGTCGTACAAGTTAGTTGTAATCAGTGTTGTGCAGTAAAACCTCTCTGAATCGGAATTCTAGTAGAGAAGAATTTAGATATTTTAGGCAGGTGGCTGCTTAATGCAGCGTGAAAGTCAAGCAGAAAGCTCCTCTGGGAGATTTCTGCATGACTTCCACCCTGCATGAAGCTGTCACCTGTCTCCAAGACCGATATTTATACTAAATTTCATGTCCGGTTAAGAGAGGTTTTACTGTATTTTGTTACATTATTTCGCTTTCTTCTGCTTGTGCTGGTTCTACTTGGAATCTTATACGTCTCTTCATAATGATATGTGTGTCAATCCTTTACTTTTTTAAATTATCAGTTTTTCTCAAAGCATTTTTGTACACTTGGATGTTCTGCTGAAATAACTGATTTTGGTTATTTCATTGCAATTATTCTAGTTTAATATCTTGCATTCAGTTCTGTATAAATACAGTGTAGATGATACGGTGTCGGGAGAGAAAAAACAATAAGCAGTTTTGCTTTCGTTGTCATTCTTTTTCCTTTGTGTTTGTACAATATTCATGCACATATTTAAAAATAAAATATGTTTAAACCAACTTCCAGCTGATCCTACCTTCAGAACAGTCAAGATGTAGAGTAACCCGATCCAGACACCTCCAAACATGAGTAGCATATGCCGCATAACGTCCATATTGTAAAGAAGTAATCACAGGCACAGGAACAACTATTACAGTGCAGCCTCTGGATGAAATATTATTTCTTCGACAAACCCTATACCGATGAGATGATTCTAAATGGTGGTCAAACATAGGGTTTATGAAGAAATGATGATTTTATTACATCTTTGGCTGTGGTATGATGTGTAATCCAGTTTATGAAGAACACGCACATACACTCAGAACTATTACAGTGCAACCTCTGGTTGAACAATTTATTTCTCCAGCAAATTCTATGCTTTGACAACTCTTTTAGTACATGTATTTGAAATACATCCCGTTTTCTGTGGTACTGGTCTGTTGTGTAATCCAGATTGTACAGACGTATGCACAGGTACGTTCAGAACTATTAAAATGCACTTTCCTCGCGACAATATGACCACAATTAAAATAGGCTTTGTCACCCTTCCTTGTGTTTGCCTTGCGTCTTTGTGCTTGTGATTTGTTCATGTGTGGAACGTTTGTCCCTGGTTCTTGTGTGTCTTCTGGTGTTTTCTGTGTTCATTTCGTGTGTGTGTGTGTATGTGTGTGTGTGCGTTTGGGTGTGTGGTTGTGTGTGTGTGTGTCATGCTGTCTATCGGTGTTTTGGTGGTGGTTGCGTCTTGCATGTGGCTTTGCCTGCTTGACTTTACTATTTTTCCATTGAATACAATTAAAATTTGGTTGGTGTCTCGTCTGGATTCAAACAGCTGGCACGAGAGCTAACGAATTCGTCTTTTGCATGAGAAGAGTGAATGCAAACAATCAAACAAATGTTATCCTTTCATTTCAGGTCAGTGGGTGTTTGGATATGCTATGTGTCAGATCTACGGACTTCTTAGTCAGGTCCTTGTTGCTGGAAGTGCCTGGATGGTGACCTTGTTTGCCCTCGAACGGTAAGCCTCCCTGAAGAAAGTCAAAATTAAGTCATACGAATACATGTACACAGTGTACGCATTTTTATTCCAAAACTTCTAACTAGCAACCATAAACTGCCTCTACGATTTCTTACACTATTTCGTTTTCCTGGTGCACTTTGTTGTTTCATCATGAAATATGTCTTGCTTTCTGTTTAACTGCCATCTTTGTGCATGTCTCGTCGTCCATGTGCAATATGTCGTCATCTTTATGAAATGTGTGGTCATCCTTGTGTCCTTATGTCGTCTTCCTTGTGTAATACGCCGTCATCCTTGGACAATATATCACCATCCTTGTGCAATGCTTCGTCATCTTTGTGAATAATGCGTTCTTCTTATGCAATATGCCGTCATCCTTGAACACCATATCGTCTTTTTTTGCAATATGTGGTCATCATTGTCCTATATGTCGTCAGCCTTAACTCTTTCGCTGCCAATGCCGGATCTGTGATTACCTATGCAAACGGTTTGAATCCAGATGAGACGCCAAGTAACTCGGCGTCTCATCAGGATCCAAACTGTTTGTTGCTGTTACTATATATTTGAAACAAAACTGAAGAAAATAAAAAATGAAAATTTGTAGCAGACGACACAGCAGACGACAGAATTCGGCAGGGAAAGGGTTAAGCAAAATGTAATACTTGTGCAATATGACGTCATCCCTTGTGCAATGTGTCGTCATCTTTGTGCAATATATGGTCATTTATTGTGTTGGTAATGGTTGTGTCTTGTATGTGGCCTTGCCTGCTTGACGTTACTACTTTTCCATTTATGCAATATGTGGTCATCATTGTGCAATATGTAGTCATCATTGTGCAATATGTCGTCTTCCTTCTGCAATATGTCATCCCCTGTGCAATATGTCGTATTCCTTTTGCATAATGTCTCCGGTTATGTCGTCTGTTCATTAGAGACATCTGCAACAAAGAGTCCAATTCACTAAAGATGGTACAACTGAAAATATTTAGTGGCGGTGACTTGACCTAGTGGCTGAGCGTTGAGCTGATAACCCAGGGGTCCGTGGAGCACATCCCGACTGAACCAGCTCGAAATTTCAGAGGCGCATTTCAGTATCTCCCACCTGCGCGAGGCTGCCTCCTCTCCACCCAGAAGTTTAAATGGGTACTTGTGATGGTCACTAGTCGGTACTGTGGCTACTAATCGCGCCACATGTTAGCAGTGCTCAGTGGGTCAATGACAAGGGAAGTAAATGTACAATCGGCTTAGCGGTCATTCGTACTGAAAGTAGACTATAACTAAAGCGTAGAAGAGGCTGCAGTATTCTTTGCATGGGATTAATTTGTAATCAAATTTCAGATATTGTCTGAGTGCGCTTTGGCATGTACGGTAATTGTGTCTATATAAGGGATAGGATTAAAAATCCTCACAGTGGGTAATTAAGTTGCAGCTGACACTTCAGCCTTTCCTGCTATGCTTATTATCAAACTGAACACTCGCAGTTTATGGGCGTGTTTACCTAATCGCTTGCATAAGGTCATCCGACGTGCAATTATTTATTTATTTGAGTAACTACAACAGGTAGAATACTTTCATCCATATTATTGCCACTTGATTTCGTCATGTGACTGATATTTGTATATTCGTGCTCCCTTCTGATAGTTCATGGATTTTGTTGCACATACCAAACCAATGCTTATATTATGAATTATTTTCATATCAGAAATAGTATACCATGATTGTTTACGGATGCCACCTTATTAAAAAGCATTTTGTGTCCATCGAATACACGTCAGTAAATTGCACAAGACTGCCATACGGAATGACAGGTGTCAGGTAAGTCGGTTAGGCATGGAATCGATGGAGGGATACCACCTATGCATTCTTTGCTTACGCAAATAATACAACTTTATAGTGAGTCATCTGATCTACGCTGCTTGCAGCGACAATGTACACCATGCCAGTAAAATGTAAAAACATGCGGAGTCATTAGCTGGACGTCTGGATATGGCTGAAGTACCGTCCACGGAATAGTCT
This sequence comes from Azorinus chamasolen, assembly GCA_963576725.1. Classification (NCBI taxonomy): domain Eukaryota; kingdom Metazoa; phylum Mollusca; class Bivalvia; order Cardiida; family Solecurtidae; genus Azorinus; species Azorinus chamasolen. Next base: position 18,358,614 of record OY755246.1, on the reverse strand, counting down.
AGCGACTAGCCTTAATACAATGAGTAGTGATATGTTAACCCTTTAAGTGTAGGAAACAAGTCACTAATGTCCTTTGTAAACCGTGGATACCCAGATGAAAGGGTCACTAAAGGAGTCATCTCATCAGGCTCTGCACTATTTGTCATATCAAACTTTCCTTTAAACCCCTGAATAATCACGACCGTCTTCAATTTTGGAATAGTCCATTTGAATAGTCAGTGCTGATAGGGTTAAGGACGGCATTTATTAGAACACTACCGGTGACAGCCGAAAGGGAATATAATGTCTGGTTTCGTCTATCCGTCTGTCTTTCTACCTGTCCGCCTGTCTGTCCATCTGTCCGCCAATTTCCGCATGAATCAGTTTACATGTCTTTATATGGAATAAAACTATTTCTAGACGAGTGACCGTTTAATTGCAAATCTCGGTTCGGTTGAATTGTTTTTGCTAGAGTTATGACCCTTAACCTAAATTTGTTCATCAATTTTTCAATTATCCGGACTTTGGTTTTGAAATTGTTCGAGATATTAATTATACATATGGTTAAAAGCTGAATCGAAGTGGGTTACAGCTTAAGTGCGAATCTCGGTGCGTTTGAATAATGCTTGCCAGAGTTATGGCTTTTGAACTTAAACTATTTCGTCAAGTTTTCAATTGTCTGAACAGTTTTGGAAGTACTTTAAGATATTAACTTTATATTTGGCATTAAGGTAAATCTAGATGCGTTACAGCTTAAATATTAATTTATACAATTGTGCCATAGTTATGATCCTTGAACTTAAATTTTAGAATAGATCTATATTATCCCATAAGTAAACAGTGAGCCATCTAATCCTGGTCTATTCGTTTTGTCATTTACTTTACACTGGTAAAGAACACAAAAATGCAAGCCTGGCTATCCAGGAAATCGGAATCCCTCTACCATGCAGGATGTCACGTTTTTTGTCCATTAGCGCCATTCCTTTAATCCCTCCAGTGCCATGGAGACAGGTCTATGATGTCATATGAAACAACCCAGGTCCACGCCTAGTAACTCGGGATCTCATTAGGGTTCAAACTGTTTCACACTGTTAACCCTGTATGTAGGCCAAATTTCAATACCTACTGAATATTCATTAACACAATAGTTATAAAGAAATATGGAAGTAGGAGCATTGTAGACATTTTAGAAAGTAAACAAACATAATTATCTATCAGATTCTATTTGCAAACAAAGCATACCCTGATCAGACGGCTCCTATAGGAGCCGTCTGATCTGGGTCGTCTCTGTTTGCAAATGCGTGAAAACACGTTTATATGAGGGTTAATTGTTTTATATAGAAATTGAACAAATGCCCACTCTAAACATTGAAACAGACGAAACAATGTCCAGCAGTCGATAGTGCTGACACCGAAAGAGTTAATGCCAATAACATGTAAACAATCACTATGACGTAATGTCGTCTGCTAACTTTGTCTTCTGCTACGACTTTCTTCCATTTTCTTTAAAGAAATACAATGACAACATCAAGTAATTTGGATCCCGGTGGGTTAATCGGCGTCTCATCTGGACCCAAACTGATTGCATAGGTAATCCCAGTTTCTCTATCGGCAGTGAAATGGTTAACCCATTGCATTATATTATGCTGTGTACCCCATTCCATTATAGTAAGCTGTTTTAGACCCAACCTCTTGAATTAACCTACCGAAAAGGAGTATTTACCAGAAAAAAAGTGAAATTCGTAGAAATGTGCAGTTTTGAAACCATTTTGATAAATAGAGCTCCTATAAAGCAAATGCTCTATTTATCATAATTGTTTCAAAGAAAAAGACTTTTATTGAGGCGTTAATATGAGGGAATGGGCAAATGTTCACAACCGAATTTCCCCATGGACAGTTCACGTCAAATGGAATACCAAATCATGGCTTAATAATCTAAATCCATGTGATATATCTCGATGCCAACAGACTGATGACTAAACGGTATCAAAAAGGGGTTATTGCATATGAAGACGACAGACACATAGGTGGCAAGGTATTGCTAGCATGATTTGGTTTTTGTTTTCATATTTCTATCACAGGTGCCCTGTGCAAACTCTAGCCCTGATTTATTCGACATTTTGTCAAATTTACCGATATATTTCATAAGCATGCATAATAAATACTAGCCGGTGTTGCAGACTTGTTTACTGTTATATATCGTTGATATTTCTGTTTTATGTTTGAATTTTTTTATTCGTACTTATATAGGTATATTTAAAATTTCCCCAATGAATGTGTTTAGTGTCATAGTTTGCGTCGAACACCAGTAGCGAATCGAACGTTCCATATGAAACCTGTGTAAGTGTATGCAACAGCTTGTTACAGCTTGGATGGTCACGGCATTCTCATAGCAGTCTAAGTGCTATTTTTTATTTACTTTCAGAGGGTACAGGGTTCTGCTACCGGCCGAGTATGTCTACACATTTTCGGAAATCAACGTTCGTATACTGATATATAGTACCTACATGTTGCTGCTGGTCATGTATACAGCCCCACTGTATGGCTGGGGAGAGTATTCAAACTACAGGGGTATGTCTAAAACACGGGCGATATTTCATCAACACTTTCTAATATAAGGGTTATTTCCCAGGTATGGCCATAACAGGAACAACTTGTGACAATATATTGGCCTGACCGGGACTCGAACTCGGGGTATCTGGCGCAAAGTGATGTTTTTACTTGCAACTTGTTTTAAAAATCCTTAATAATTACATAAACCATTCCAAGTATCATTCTTATTAACCTTGGAACACCAGTTAGAATTTTTGTTCGCGAAAATAAACTTAACCTTTTTTGTCTGCCTGGTCAGTCGAATACTGAGCTCAACACTTATCTGGGAGGGGGGGATATCAATTTAGTGAATTTACTTGTTGTACTTGACAGACGATGTCTGTAGAACACATCTATTTATATACAGACTAATGACTTTCAAGATAATTGAAAAGTCGGTATGAAAGAAAGCGTGTGTCTGCGATTTCAATATGACAAACAGGGCGAGAAACAAATGGTGTGTCATCATGCTGGTGAAAACGCAGACAGGAAAAGGCGATGTTTTGCCAATATATTCGAAAATTGTTTAGTTCAAAATGCAATCTGTTGTCATAGTTGTTTACTGTCAATGTGCATTGAATCCTTCTCTAGATGGAGACGGGTATGTTATACAGTGCTCCATCTCTACAACGACACCCTTTGGAATACGAAGATTGTATGTGTTGTTCAGAGGGAATTGTTATAGGGAGGAAAAATCAAACATAATTAGCTTGTTTGCAGACTCCCGGATAAGGTGTATTTCGAGAACTAAAACCGTTATGCCTCAATCAAACCCTATGTTGTGACCACTCTTTAGAATCGTCACAAAGTGACGATTCTAAAGAGTGGTCACAACATAGGGTTTGATGGAGACATAAAGAAATGACGATGGAAAAAGTTGTTTCTGGAGCCTTGTTGTTTCGGAAACAGTGACATACGTTGTAAGGAGGGAATCGTTATTGAGAGGGCCGTTGTAGGGAGGGAGCACTGTATGCAAACAATTTGGATTCAGATAAGACACCGAGTTACCCGGTTTTTCATCAGGATCCAAACTGGTTGACACTTAGTTTACCTTTTTATAACGAAATTGAAGAAACTCTAAAGCTTGAAGAAGACGAAAATGTGTTCAGCAGATAACACTTCTGGCACGGAGCGGATTTAAATGGCAATGTTGTTTATCAACCCGATCGCTGACAAGGAAGCAACAATGAGGCAGAGTTATTGTCAAGTAATCAATAAAGTCGATGCTCTGTCATGGTTGTTGAAAGGTAGTCTGGGAAAATACGATCTTCTGTCAAGATGGCGGGCAAAAATGTCGTAAAGGTGAACTATCATTTTCAAGATTGCTGGTAAAATATGGAAATAGCCCGACTTGACTATAAAAGTTGAAAATAACTGTGTTTTGAATTTCCCAAACAGAATATGTACGTTTATGTTTTGTCGTTAATCTTTTTCTTCAAAGTGCAGCGACTCCACTCTAATGCGTTATGAAACAAGCGTATCTGGGTCCAAGGTTAAAATGTCTGGGTCTGAGATCATTCTCAAGTATCTGATTGGCCAGATTCTGAGCAAACTCAGAATCTGACCAATTAGATGCTTGAGAATGATCTCAGGTCGAAACAAAATGTTCTGTATAATAGTCGTCTTGCATTCAGAAACCACCTGCATGTAAAGACATCTGTGTTTATTGATTCGCTTTAGAAGGGTGTAACCCTTTCCTTCATACAAATGTGTTTTACGCATTGAAAAAAACAGAGTAGACCAAGATCAGACGGCTCCTCTAGGAGCCGTTTGATCAGGGTCTGCTCTGTTTGCTAAAGAAACTAGATATATCTGTTTCTTTAGTTTCTAAAATGGCTACAATGTTCCACCTTCCATATTTCATTATAACTATTTTGTCCATGAATATCCAGTAGGTATTGAAATCTGGAATAAACACAGAACAGGGAAAGGGTTAACAGTTGTTCTCATTCGTGGAAGACTGGCATGTATCAACCGTAGCTAACATAGACCTGGAGCCATCACCCTCAACCCAAGTGGTATATAACCTCTGATCGGTTAATCCAATAACCATTAAATTCCGCCCCAGTTCATAATCCAATGCGATGCCTTGATTTCACGTAGAACAGGCCGGATGTGAAATATAGCATTTTCTATTTTTAAAAATACAACGTTCTATTTTTGCTTTCGATGGCATCGCGTAATAGAAGAGAATTTCTATTTGAGTTCTAACCTATACATATTCAAGGGCTCCAAGGCAACTAGTGCTCAAATCTGCTATTACCTGCCGGTCACTTAATTTTAACCCTTCGCTTGCTGAATTTTAAAACACATTTCTCCTTCTTTACCCATGCCCTGTTATATAATTACAAATATCTTCACTGTGTACACGTATTTCGCTGTGCAATCACTGCTGTGGATTGTACTGGTTGCACAATCAACTTGTAATTAGTGAAGGCCCTGATGAGACAGCTCCTGCAGGAGCTGTCTCATCTGGGTCTTCACTATTTACAGGTAGGTATATTGACGTGAACAGCAAGCGAAGGGTTAAACATTCCTCTCCTTTGAACTTGTCGCAAAGCATTATTACCATCATCTTTTGTTCTGCGGGTTTTTTTTAAAAAGATGTAAGCAAGTCGAATGTAAATAGGAAAAAGCGATGGTTTGCCTTATGTTTTTGAGATACGTAAAAAACAAAATACACTCGAGTTAATTTACATTTATTTTACCAAATTCGTTGACAAGAATAAATATGACACTCGACAGGCCTCGTGTCATATTATTTTTGTCAACTCGTTTGGTAAAAGTCAATAGTGTTTTATTCTCTCTATAGTTTTTATGTTCTTGGTATTTGTAAATTGTTATGAATATATTAAGAACAGCATAAACAGGTTTTTTTGTCTTAATTTATCACTAAGCATTACCGATAACGCTGTATAAAACAAGTATAATTCATGGTATGTTGCGTACCGTTGTATAGAATGTCAGTTATGATAATTCCCAAAGTGCAAATGATAAAGTAGTAAAGTCAAGCAGGAAAGGTCACACACAAGACACAACCATTACCAAAACACCAATAGAAAGAAAGTGGCACACACAACCGCACGCGCGAGCACACACACACACACACACACACACACACACACACACACACACACACACACACACACACACACACACACACACACGCACACACACACACACACACACACACACATATACGGGATGAACACAGAAAACATTAACAAACACACAAGTACTAGAGATAAACATTCCAAACATGAACAAAAAACCAAGTACAACGACACAAGACAAATAAAAGTAAGGGTGACAAAGAGAGTACCGCCTTGAAACGGCCAGTGGCAAAAGCACCACTTGGTGTTTAAACCGGTTTACGGACATCCTAACCTCACACTTATCTCAAAGTCATCATAGTGTAAATAAAGGTATCCCCATTGTACTTTCCAACAACATAGAAGTCGGAAAACACATGACAATATGTAAAACATAGCATAACAACTGTGAAAAGTCCGTCAAATATGTACTCAATGACTTTGCCGACTTTCCAAAATTATACGGACAGACTTTTTCGGCGATGGCAGACATTTATTTTTGTTTAGATAGGCCAACGATGAAACGAAACGATAGTTCATGTCAAACTTTCCTTCTCTAGTACAATCAGATTTCATTTTTGTCATTTACAGGTTCCATTCATTTAAGGATGGACGTTATTCCTGGAAATGAAACCAGTTGCGTCAACAATACGAACTATGGCGCAATTTTCAACAATGCTTCTGTTGCTACCAGCCTCGTTCTCAGAACTAGTTATTCGAGCGAAATCCGATACCGACTGCAAGAGAAAATACTGATAACCAGGTTTCCCTCTCGAACTCATTTTCACATATTCAGCATGGAGTTTTCGAGTGGCGCGTTCGAGCGCAAGGTGCAGGACGTGTTTTCTGACTCTCTGGACTGGTGCAATGAGACTGGTGAAAACATCTTCATTCAGTTTGAACTGCCGTCCAAAGTTTTGAAGGTGTACACGGATATTCATATTCCTTTTCAAGGTAAACCTGTCTGTAACAATATTTGCAGGACAACAGATAAATGTGCGTACTCAGATACTAAAATCAACAGTTCTCCACCAAACCATATGCTGTGACCACAACATGGTGTTTGGTAGAGAATTGAAGGACTTGCTATTGAAAATGTTTAACCCTTTCCTCCATAGGCTACATTTGTATTTTAGGCCAAAAAGGAGCATTTACTAGAGAATAGGAAAATATTATAAATGTGTAGTATAGAAACCATTGTGATAAATAGAGCATTTGCTCCTATGGAGCAAATGCTCTATTTATCACAATAATTTCAAGAAGTGACTATTACAGAGGCGTAGAAAGGCGTATTTATGGAGGAAAGGGTTACACTTACACATTGACCTTATCTGGACACCTGTTGACCTGCATTAATTGTTTACATTACTTTGATAGTCTAACCGCTACATTATTAGACTGCCTCTTTGCAAGACAGTAATTATTCCCTTTCCTGAAAACCCCAAATATTAACCATTGTTCTCTCTTTTTTGTCCGCTAAAAATTCAATGCAGTACAAGTTGGACGTACATTCGGCAAGGCTTTATAGAAATTATCCACCGAGTGTCAAGCAAGCAGCCTGGGTCGAGATGAGACATTAAGTACACCATTGTGATTCAAACAGTGTTACTATGACTTAGAAAAAAAGACTACATTAACTTACAGAAATGCAACAGACGGCAGTATTTCACAGACAATTTCTTAGCATTGAAAGAGTGCCAGTTTTGGCAAATCTCTTTTGCGCATGTGCAGATTCATGACACAGTTTGACAATCAATGCAGGCTCTGACCAGACATCGTGTTAAAGACAGTGATGAATGGTCTGGGTCAACACTTTTATAAAAGCATCGAAGATAATTTAGCGTATTTCTATCTATTTTTAGCATATCACGCAGTGTAACTACAGTAAAACCTCTCTATAACGGCCACTAAATTATGTTAATTAGTTGGTATTTAGGGCAGGTGGCTGCTTAAAGCAAGGTGAAAGTAAAACACAACGCTCCTTTTGGAGCGTTCTGTTTTACTTTCACCTTGCTTTAAGCAGCCACCTGCCTTTAACATGAAATACTTGATGTAATCTAGTGGCGTTTATAGAGGGGTTTTACTGTGTTTTCTAAATGCATTTTCCCGTTGTGTGTTAGAGAGAAGCTATACCTCGGATAGTGTAAGGAGCTATACGGATTGGTATTGTATTTGTACTTTTTTTTCTTGAACATTGCGCTCTTTATCTTTTCAGAAATTGGTATATGTGCATTAGACTTTTCGCCTGTCAATTCAAACATTTCCACATGGATACCATTTTCTGTGCTTACTGCAACAGGGATTCCATTTGTTATTGCTATCATACTGGGACTAATTCTGCACAGATTTCCTCGAGAACTTGGCGACAGATATCCCTACGCGCCACAAGCAATTGTGATTGGCTCAGTTGCTGGTCTTGTTTCTACGATTCCTTACTATATTGTTAACATTTACAACAACAAAGAAATATTTGTGAGCCATTCTACAAATGTTGCATCGACATTGTTCTACTTCTCTTGTTCCCTGTGGTATGTTATCTCAACTCTAGTGTTCAAATGCGTACAGAGGCATATTTGTATGGCCAGAGGACAGAAACTATCATCAGCGGTTTCATTAGAAAGCCTCTCGTGTCATTCGAGAATTGTTACGTAATGGAAAATAGTTATTTGGTCTGTTTAACCCATTCCCTTATATTGACGCATTTTGACGCCTCTGTAAAAATCAATATTTGAGACCATTGTCACAAATTGAGCATTTGCCGAATAGGAGCAAATCCTGTATCTATCGCAATGGTTTCAAAACTACACTATTCTAAAATTTTCATTTTCTCTAATACATTCTCCTTTACGGTAGATTTTTCAAAGAGGTTGTATCTAAAAATAGTTTTTATGGAGTAATGAATCAAAGGGGAATGAAGCAAGTGGCTCATAACCCATATTAACCCTAACTCTACTGTGAAAAAAATGTGCCTGCTACTACTGCTCTAGTGTCGTGACATAAGCTTTTGAGAAACTATTGCTCTAGTGTCATGACATAAGCTTTTGAGAAACTATTGCTCTAGTGTCATGATATAAGCTTTGGAGAAACTATTGCTCTAGTGTCATGACATAAGCTTTTGACAAACTATTGTTATTGTGTCAACTAGCTTGGATTCTGACGAGACTCTGGGTTATTTCGGCGTCTCGTCCGGGTCCAAACTCTTAACGAGATAAAGCTAAAATGCATTTGCAAACAGCATGGATCTTGATTAGACACGTGTCTCAACCCTTCGCTTGCTATTCACGTCAATATACCTACATGTAAATAGTGAAGACCCAGATGAGACAGCTTCTGCAGGAGCTGTCTCATCAGGGTCTGCACTATTTACAAGTTGATTGTGCAACCAGTGCACTCCACAGAGGTGATTGCACAAAGCAATACTTGTACACAGTGAATATATATGTACTTATACAACAGGGCATGGGTAAAGAAGGAGAAATGTATTTGAAAATTCAGCAAGAGAAGGGTTAAAATCCAAGCTGTTTTAGCACCCGTTCAGTTGTTTATAAAAAACTTAACTATTTCCCTCTGTTCACGCCTTTGCAAACAGAGTAGACCCAGATCAGACGGTTCCTGTAGACCCAGATTAGAAGGTTCCTGTAGGAACCTTCTGTTAATCACCTGGTCTGTTTGCCGTATGAAATTATAATAGATCTGACTCTACAGTATTTCTAACAATACCAAAACATCCTTTGTACATGAATTCGCAACAGGGAAATAGATGTGAATCGGAACTAAGTAAATACATTTGTAGTATAAAAGATCAGAGTTTGGACAAACGTAATTTTAACCCATTCCCTCATATTGACACATTTTGACTCCTCTATACAAGTCACTTTTTATAACCATTGTGATATATACAGCATTTGCTCAATAGAAGCAAATGCTCTATTCATCACAATGGTTTCTCAAATACACAGTTCTAAACACATAATTTTTTTTATTTTTATATTCTCTAGTAAATGCTCCTTCTCGGTAGATTTGTTCAATGAGGTAGGATCTTAAAATAGCGGATGAATTAATGGATTAAGAGGACTAAAATTCGGTTTTAGAACGTGACCAAGACAGGGGCTGTATGGATAGCTGGTATAGTGCCGAAATAAGGAAGAGTAATTAACAATGCAGACCATAATCAGATATCGCCCTCTGACGATATAAATATTAATCAACAATGCAGACCATGGTCAGATATCGCCCTCTGACGAGATAAAGAGTGATTAACAATGCAGACCATGATCTGATATCGCCCTCTGACGAGATGAAGAGTGATTAACAATGCAGACCATGGTCAGATATCGCCCTCTGACGAGATAAAGAGTGATTAACAATGCAGACCATGGTCAGATATCGCCCTCTGACGAGATAAAGAGTGGTTAACAATGCAGACCATGGTCAGATATCGCCCTCTGACGAGATGAAGAGTGATTAACAATGCAGACCGTGATCAGATATCGCCCTCTGACGAGATAAAGAGTGATTAACAATGCAGACCATGGTCAGATATCGCCCTCTGACGAGATGAAGAGTGGTTAACAATGCAGACCGTGATCAGATATCGCCCTCTGACGAGATAAAGAGTGATTAACAATGCAGACCGTGATCAGATATCGCCCTCTGACGAGATGAAGAGTGGTTAACAATGCAGACCATGGTCAGATATCGCCCTCTGACGAGATAAAGAGTGATTAACAATGCAGACCGTGATCAGATATCGCCCTCTGACGAAATGAAGAGTGGTTAACAATGCAGACCGTGATCAGATATCGCCCTCTGACGAGATAAAGAGTGATTAACAATGCAGACCATGATCAGATATCGCCCTCTGACGAGATGAAGAGTGGTTCACAATGCAGACCGTGATCAGATATCGCCCTCTGACGAGATAAAGAGTGATTAACAATGCAGACCATGATCAGATATCGCCCTCTGACGAGATGAAGAGTGGTTAACAATGCAGACCGTGATCAGATATCGCCCTCTGACGAGATAAAGAGTGATTAACAATGCAGACCGTGATCAGATATCGCCCTCTGACGAGATGAAGAGTGGTTAACAATGCAGACCATGGTCAGATATCGCCCTCTGACGAGATAAAGAGTGATTAACAATGCAGACCGTGATCAGATATCGCCCTCTGACGAGATGAAGAGTGGTTAACAATGCAGACCATGGTCAGATATCGCCCTCTGACGAGATAAAGCGTGATGATTAACAATGCAGACCATGGTCAGATATCGCCCTCTGACGAGATAAAGCGTGATTAACAATGCAGACCATGGTCAGATATCGCCCTCTGACGAGATAAAGAGTGATTAACAATGCAGACCGTGATCAGATATCGCCCTCTGACGAGATGAAGAGTGGTTAACAATGCAGACCATGGTCAGATATCGCCCTCTGACGAGATAAAGCGTGATTAACAATGCAGACCATGGTCAGATATCGCCCTCTGACGAAATAAAGCGTGATTAACAATGTAGACTATGATCAGATATCACCCTCTGACGAGGTTAATAGTGATTAACAATGCAGACCATGATCTGATATTGCCCTATGACAAGATAAAGAGTGATTAACAATGTAGACTATGATCAGATATCGCCCTCTGACGAGATAAATAGTGATTAACAATGCAGACTGTGATCAGATATTACCCTCTGACGAGATAAATAGTGATCAGTGATCAGATATATGACGAGATAAAGAATGATTAACAATGTAGACTATGATCAGATATCGCTCTCTGATGACATGCTAATTTGCATAAATCAGTTTCTCTCAGGGCGCTGGTCTTATCTTGGCTGGAATTATATGTCACTATCAAGTAATTTAACTCAGCCCAGCTACTTTAGTAAGCACTTGTGTTAGATCATTTCATCACATAGAAGAAACACGGCAAATGTTAGTTCATCAACACTTCATCATCTGATTTCCATATACAAATGAACCCGGGTTATATGGGAATTATATGTACTGTAGGACCTCTCTACAGATTGTTTCTTCAGGTAGCCGCTTGATGCAGGATGGAGGTAATACAGAAAGCTCCTTTCGGACGTCTCTGCACAAGTTTCATCCTGCGTTTAGGTACTACCGTAAACTTTACTCAGTGAGTATTTATGCAAGAAATTATGACATCTAGGATATTAATTGACTGATTTTTATAAGGGAATATAAACACAGGGAGTTTGTTCATGGTGTAAAGTGTTAAATCAATTATACGATTATTTCATAAGCAAACAGAGCATACCCTGATCAGATGGCTCCTACTGTATTTACAAAGGCATGCAAAGGCGTGTCTATGGAGAAAACGGTTAAAAATCCAACATTATTCGTCCTTTAGTGGATGATGTAGAGATAGATTAATATACATTTGAACTGGTGGTGATTTTCTGCTGTGAAATTTATGACGGGATATGTAATCTAATGTCAGTTTTATACGCATTGGTTTATGACTAGGAATAAACTTCAACGCATAATATGTTTTAGTACATGCACACGTGTGATACAAACCGGAAATGACGTTGTTGTTCAAATATAAATAGGTTAAGAAGCCTATTTACTAGGTTTTTGTGTTATGAGGTGAAGATAATATATTAACCATAGACCATACAATAGTATATGTCTTATGTGATAGAAATAATATCTTACATGATTATTAATGATTTTGATAAAGCCATTGTCGTGCTAGCATTGCAGGATACGGAAACTTGTACAGACGGGTTAATTGATATATAGACGAGTTTATTGTTCTGTAGACGAGTTATTTTATCTATATGCGTGTTAATTGGTCCATAGATATGTTAATTGATCTATAGACATGTTAATTAATCTATAGACGAGTTAATTGATCTATAGACATGTTAATTGATCTATAGACATGCTAATTAATATATAGATTCGTTAATTGATCTATAGGGATGTTAATTGATCCATAGACGTGTTAATTGATCTATAGACGAGTTAATTGGACTATACGTATTCAAGAAACAGATATGTCAGCTTTACTCCAATTATACTAGTGCTGCCTACTTCAATACATCCGGCGCAATGTCTCTATCAATTTATTTCGGCCTGTGTCTGAGCTATAAGACACGCTTCGTCGCATGTGACGGACCATGGATATCCGTGGAGATAAATGACCAAATAAATCAAACTGCGCCAACCGAAGTCTACAGACCGTTTATAAATGATATTTCTAGAGTAAGATGTACTTTGGCGTATTTTAATTGGTTTGGTTTGGTTTTATCGGGTTTACGTCACTTTAACAGTATTTCAGTCACGGCGTCTAGTTAATTACATGTGGAGGAAGGCCCCAGAGGCTCTTCTGTGCACGGAACACTTCGTGCATAGAAGAACATCCGGGCACTTTATCCGTGCACAGAAGAAAACCGACCTACCGCAAGCCAGCTTGAAAGCGTCATCACATAAAAAAAATCAAAATGCCTAGACCGGGATTCGAACCACAGCGATGAAGGGCTAAGCGATTGTCAGTCGAAGACCACAGAGGTTCCTGACATATGTTGAATTATTGGCGAACCTAATCCCAACCAAAAGCTCCGAACACACCTCTTAATTATTTATTTAATGTCAGTTAGCTCAAATTGATTGCATGGCAGCTCCGGGAAATTTAATTATTATTATACCACATTTATATAGCGCTCTTTTCATACAGGATATGTGCGTTCAAAAGCCGTTTCAGATACTGTAGAATCAGATTCATATATTTCCTTAACCATTTCCCTGATGAATATTCATGTAGGAAATAATGACGTCATTAATATTAATAAGATTATTTTTTTGTAATGGCATGTGAACACATGACAGTTTGGCTCAGGCAGAAGGTGTAGAATCAGATCTATATTACTCCATAAGCAAAGAGAGCAGACCCTGATCAGACAGCTCCTGTAGGAGACGTCTGATCTGGGTCTACTCTGTTTGCAGATGCGTCAAAATGCTCTTTGAAAGGGTTAATTAAATAGAGCATACCCTGATCAGGTATGTCCTACTGAAGCTGTCTGATCTGAGTCTGGTATGTTTGCAAAGATGTAAAATGCATCTTCATCATGTAAAGAATTAACCCTTACAACGCTAAATTTCAAATGAAATATTCCACAGTTCAAACAGGTCAAGCTTATGGTGAATATTTGGAGATGTTATAACCCTTAGAACGCTGATTTTTTAAAATAGACTATTCAAAACAGATCACGCTTATGATGAATATTTAAGATTTTTTTTTAAAGAAAATTGTAACATGACAAACAGTGCAGATCTTGACGAGATGTCTCCTGTAGAAACCCTCTCATCTGGGTTTACATTGTTTGCAAAGGGCATTAGTGACTTGTGTCCCGCACGGTAAGGATTAAGCGACGTTCGAAAAAAATCTAACTGTATATCTCTAAGACAGGACCTGGGTAGCTCGACGAAGTACAAAGGTTATAGGGAAAACTTAAACGGGTGCTTTCTACGTTACTTTAACCCTTCGCTTGCTGAAATTTAAAATACATTTCTCATTTTTACCCATGCCCTGTTGTATAATTACATATATCTTCACTGTGTACAAGTATTTTGCTGCGCAATCACTGCTGTGGAGTGCACTTGTTGCAAAATCAACTTGTAAATAGTGCAGACCCTGATGAGACAGCTCCTGCAGGAGCTGTCTCACCTGGGTCTCCACTATTTACAGGTAGGTATATTGACGTGAATAGCAAACGAAGGGTTAATCCAGGTCCATGACAAAACATAGGTTCGACAGACATAATGTCAACACGACAAAAACGAAATGTCACAAACCCAAAATGCCATGCCGACCAACTATCGCAGATTGCGGAATTTTAACAAATCAATAATTATAGTAAATGTAGCTGTAAAGATATGCTAACTTCCGGACTGGCCATGTTTGCTGTAATGACCAATCAAATAATAAACCATTTATTAATATAACAGTACCTGTAACGGCATATTAGTGTAATATATTGTTTTTGTAAATATGTACATAAATATTGTAATATTGTATTCATAACACAAATGAAAAAGATGGAAACGAAATCAAGAATGCTTATTGTCTTTATTTCCCATCATCGTATTCTCTACATTCGCTTTGTATAGAAAAGGACTTCAGGTTATTGATCTGGAATAATTTAAAAAAAAATATAACCGAAATAAATTATTCAGCAGAATATCCAGTGCACACAAACAGATTAGAGATCAAATAGAAAAAAACACATTTTAGCCTGCTACATGCCATTGGGTGATTACCTTTACAAACGGTCTGAATCCAGGGTCCATGCTTATAAAGCTTTAAGTTGAGTCTGAGATTTGTTCTCAAGCTTTTAATTGGTCAGATTTGAGTTCTCAAGCTTTTGATTGGTCAGATTTGAGCCAAAGGCTCAAATCTGACCAATCAAAAACTTGAGAACGATCTCAGACTCAACTAAACGTTTTATAAGCATGGACCCAGAGTTACTTGGATCTCATCAGGATCTAGACTGTTTGACATATTTTGATTGTATTTTAATAGACAAAGTGGTTAAAACTTGAATTTTTAAAAATCTACTAGCTGAAATGTTCTGTGTCACCATGGAGTAACAGGTTAAAAGATTGAAACAATTCCTCTGATGAAATTGTAAAGGATACCAATACGTCGATCTAAACAATGCTTCTATAAATTGGCTATTTTCTAAACTGACTACATTAAACTCTTTGTGTGTGCCAAATAATTATCGTCTGCATACATTGTCGTCTGCGTTAAGTTTTCGATTGAACTTTCTGTCAAGGTTTCTCCAAATATAATTGGAGAGTCAAACAGTTTGGACCCTGATGAGACGCCGAGATACGTTGTGTCTTATTTGGATCCAAACTGTTTGTATAGCTGATCACATATTCGCTCACTCCATCAAGTCTTAACCGTTTGCTCCATGAATATTTATGAAACAATTATGTATGTATGAATATTAATTTATTTTAACAAATTTAATATATGATAATATAAGAACAAAAACAGCTTTGTTTCTGACAGGAACTGCAGAATTAGATGTACAGTAGAACCCCTCTAATGCGACCACTTAAAGAATAAGCATAACTGCCTACATAAGCAGGTGGTTGCTTAATGCAGGACAAAAGCAATGCAGAAAGCTCCTCTAGGAGCTTTCTGTATTATTTTTGTCCTGCATTAAGCTACCCCCTGTATCTAGCACCCATATTTGTACCTCTTAACGGTGGTCGCATTAGCGGGGGTTTACTGTATATTAGTCCATAAGCAAACAGAACAGGCCTTAATCGGACGGTTCCTATAGGAGCCGTCTCATCTGGGTCTACTCTGCTTGCAAAGCCATAGAAATGCGTATTTATGGAGTAAAGGGTTAAGTAGCCATCTTGCAACCGTTCTGTACAAGAGTATAGACCTTCACCGACACGTACTGTCTGTCAATGTTATCATCTGTTTCCTACTCTCTGTGTTACTGAAAACTGTGGAGACATTTTTTGCCAGAACACAAGGTAAACGGAATTGTAAAGAAGTTATATTTGTTTGACGAAATAGGAATTTATCTTAAACTAGTCCTGCTTCTTTACACAGAGGGTGCCGTAATTTTCAGTTGTGCTAGACACTTTTAAATATTATCCTGTCGGTCGCAACCTATCTGTCATATGCAAACAGCTTTGATCTAGATGAGACTCCAGGTAGTTCGGTATCTCATCAGGATCCAAGCTGTTTGACACCCAGTAAGTAGTTTATCAAAGCTTGAACGAATAGCAAGTAAGCTAAACTGGCTTCATTACTTAGTTTAAGCATGTATTCTTTGTTTGGCAGGATACGATTTTAAAGTATACCGTGAGACATTGAAATTGAAAAATGAAAAACAAAAGTCACGGTAGTAGAACAATCGTCATTTCTCTACCAAGCCCTATACTGTGACCACTCTTTAGAATCGTCTCTTCGAGACGATTCTAAAGAGTGGTCACAGTATAGGGTTTGGTAGAGAAATAAAGGAGTTATTCATTAAAATGTTTAAATTTACGCATTTTGTCTGGATCTCTATAAATATTTAGGTATACTGCTTTCCAGAAGCCATGCAGAAGCTATGTCTGCATAACTCATAAAGCTCATACGCCTTTCACTGCTGTTTGATTTACAAAATAGAAGTATTCACAAAATAGTGAAAACACATTTCTTTGTATAATAAGTGTTGTGGCTGTACAATGAAAACAATCGGAGAAAAATATGAATATTTTATACAGAAAATGCACATCACGTATGTATAGACCTTTGTATTTTTTAAAGTAAGAAAGAACGTCTATCTGCCTGTGTGCGTGCTTGCGTACGTGCGGTCGGGCGGGCGTATGTGTAAAGAGGGCATTGATAACATTTGAAATACTTAATGTGCAATATAATTAACTCTTTATTCCACGAATATTCATGCAAGAACTAATGTCATGTTGAATATTAAACAAATGTTTTTTTGTTGTTTTTGTATTGAGGCATGTGTACACATGAACTAATGACATGTTGAATATTAAACAAATGTGGGGTTTTTTATTGAGACATGTGTACACATGAACTAATGACGTGTTGGAGATTAAACAAATGTTTGTATCGAGACATGTGTACACGTGAACTAATGACAATGACACATACTGTAGAATCGGATCTATATTATTCCATTAGCGAACATAACAAACCCTGATGAGACGTTTGTTCTGGGTCTATTCTGTTTGCAAATGCGTTTAAATGCATCTAGATTAAAGGGTTAATATGCTAAATGTTTAGTCGTAAAGTCTGTTTCAATATATTCATATTACATCTGTCGACAGCATTATTTTATTTAAAATGCTAAATGTCCAACACTATTTGTAGTATTTCTCACATACCTTCCCTTATCTCCGAGTTAGAACAACGGGTTAAGATTTCCTTATCTGTAACACGTGTAAGATCACTTTAGAGCATATATGACGTCATACGTCATATATATGACGTCAAACCATAGAAACCGATGTTTACATGTCATTTAAACGGCGAAAATGCACTTTTTTGATATGTGAGAAAAAGAATCTGATGCTCGTTGTCTTTTAAGATCACATGTTCCTAAACTCACCAAGAAAATGTTATTAAGCTCGCCAAGGCTCGCTTAATGACATTTTCTAAGGCTCGTTTAGGAACATGTGATCTTAAAAGACAACTCGCAACAGATCCTCTATTTCTTATACCCTTGTTACACAATAGCAAGACTGTTGGTTCTTTATAAATGCTAAATGTCCAACACCGTTCGTTGTATTTCATATATGTCTGTTACATGTACATTACATGCGGTGTTTGAGTGCCGAAACAGAGTGCCGTAACCGGGGGAATGCACTAGTGCATTTTAGTAAAAAAAGAAAAAGACGGATAATTAAAGAGAATACACGGGACCAACACGGTCGATTCACTCGTTGTGTGTCTGCTGTATATTTATGCTGCTTGTCAAACAATGGTTTCACTTTCTATGACACGCTTTAAGGGCAATGTGATAAAATGAATATTACAAATTGATTTTCATGAAACTTGTTTACTATAATGAATATGAAACTCACTAAAGCTCGTGTCATATTAGTATAATAAACTCGTTTCATAAATCCTCTATGTTACACATGTAAGGAGACTGTGGTGCTGTATAACAAGCTAATATATAACTCTAATTAAACGATATTTTTCGCTGTATTGCTATTTACCCTGTCGAAGACTGTCTAGCATTATTATTAAAAGCTAGTTCTGTTTAACATGATACATGTCCAACGCTAGTTGTACAATCAATCAGTTTCATTTATATTCATATTAAAACTGTCAAAGGCTAGTTCTATATAATATCTTAAATTACCAGCTTCAGTCGTATTATCATTTTCATTTGTATTATTGTTAACCCATTCTCTCATATTGACACCTTTTGACGCCCTCTGTAAAAAATCACCTTTTGAAACAATTGTGATAAATAGAGCATTTGCTCCATATGAGCAAAATGCTCTATTTATCACAATTGTTTGAAAACTCCCTAATGCTAAATATATCCCATTTCATTTAGTAAATACTCCTTTTCAGTAGATTACTTCAAAGTGGTTGGATCTAAAAATTATGACTTTGAGGTAACGGGCAAAACATGCTGAAAGCTGTCTGTAATTAATATGCTACAGGCCCATTTCTAGTCTCACGGCCACTTTTATTATACTCTTGTTGAACCTGTCGAAGGCTGGTTCCATTTTGTCAATAGTTTCCTTCATCTCTTGGATATATTTACTGAGACGATATCGCTCAAGATAGCCCGGCACTAATTGAAGTGGACTATATCTAAAATTAGATAAGTACGACAAGACCCCTACACCCTCTGCGTCGTCCGACGAAAACTCGTACAGCTCCTTTGTGTCTAAGAGGCCTACCAGGGATGGGCGCGTCCGGGCCAGGTATAGCTGTATTGACTCCAGCAGTGCCTTCACCCGTTCTCTCGATGTTGGCCATTCATCCTCGTGATCTGTCTGAATTGTCGCAAACATTCGATCGTTTTCCAATTTATTTATGACACCAACTAGCTCATTTATTTTCACACAGTGATTTTCTAACAGAGTAAATAGCCTTGTTTTCTGCTGAAGGGCTTCAATGCGCTGCGGTTCGTTGTCAGTCTTTAAAAATGACCAGAAATCCATTTTCCGCTTTCTGCATAGATATCTGAAACAATTTCAAAGATAGAGGTCCAGATAAATGCGTGCATTAAACATTGCAGGAATAACTTCTTTATTTCTCCACCAAACCCTATGTTGTGACCACTCTTTAGTTTAGAATCGTCTCCAAGAGCATGGTGTTTGACGGATAATTGGATTTTTAGCACGTTTGTATGTTGCCATGCAAGATAAAGTATCCTTCTAACCAGTTTCTAACATAACCTTTGATGCGAGCGGCAAATATTGCCATGGTACTAGTGGATATCCAGTAACTCTTTACTTGATCAAGACGAACATTTACACAGCTACAAACAGAGCAGACACTGATCAGACAGATTCTGTTGGGACAGTCTGATTAAGGTATGCTGCTCTATTTGCTTGCTTATAATACAATACAGACCTTATTCTACAGTTTCTGCAATGGCCAAACATGCATGTTTTAACATTCAACCGTAATGACACTTGCAACTATGTCTAAGTCCAGTATAATCACCATTCCTACATCAGCATTCACCAACCCATTTCCTCATATTGACGAATTTTGACGACTCTATATAAGTCACTTTGTGAAACCATTGTGATAAACCTTTGCAAATAGCGTAGACAGCGTAGACCCAGATCAGACGACTCCTGCAGGGACCGTCTGATCGGGTCTGCAAGATTTGATTCTACAGTTTCTACAACGAACAAACTTTCCTGTGTTCATATGCAACTATAAAATATAATCTAATTGAAATCCATGGTATCATTAGTTCTTACATAAATATTGATCGAGTAAAGGGTTAAGCCAATGTGTGCATACAGCAAAACCTCCCCATAATGGCCACTAAATTGTATTAATTAGTTGGTATTTAGGACAGGTGGCTGAATCAAGCAAGGTGAAAGTAAAGCAGAACGCTCCTATAGGAGCGTTCTGTTTTACTTTCACCTTGCTTAAAGCAGCGACCTCCCTTTAACACAAAATATTTGATGTAACTTAGTGGCCGTTACAGAGATGTTTTACTGCAGTTTCCATTAAAAGGGTACACATACAAACAGCTTACACTCTGAAGACCCCTCGTTCAGGGACTATACTCGTAGTTTGCTTAAAAAGCATTGTTGTCCAGTGGTCACAAGGCAGAATAATTCTCAACCCTTTACTCCATACATACGCTTTTCTACGCCATTGCAAACAGAGAAGACCCAGATCAGACCGATCCTATAAGAGTCGTCTGATCAGGGTCTGTTCTGTTTGTTTATGCCATGATATAAAAATAAATCATGAGTTTCTGCCATGGCAAAATTTGTTTATGTCCATGTGTTATTATAACAAATTAATCTAATTATATTCATGACGTGATTATTTATTTCATTAATATTCATGGACGAAATGGTTAACTCTTATCCAGCTGCTGCAACAAAACATGTCTCCTCTAAGCGGATCTGGTGCAATATTTCAGGCTTTTGCGAAATACAAAAATGACCGAGCGCCAAAACAGTTTGCAGGTGCGGATCAAGGATTTCAGATTAGGAGGGGGGCGTATACATTTTTTTGGAAGGTGGGTGGGGGGGGGCGTAGATTTTTATGTTTGATGACATAAATAAAAAGCGTGTTTGTAATACATATTGAAAAAGAGCATAATTGGGTGAGGGAAATAGAACACTCCTACTAAATCATTGTATTGTTGATTTTTAGTAGATACAACGACTACTAAATTACATCAATTATTTTGTATTAAAGGCAGGTGGCTGCTTAAAGCAAGGTGAAAGTCAAACAGTACGCTCCTATGGGAGCGTTCTGTTTTACTTTCACATTGCTTTGAGCAGACACCTGCTCTAAATACCAACTAATTAACACAAGTGGTCCCAGTTAATTAACACAAGTGGTAACAGTTATGTCCCCATCTACTCACTTATTCATTTTGCACTTGTTAACCTTTTTACAGGAAGACATGCCTTATTTTAACCAAAGGTTAATGACATTTTATATCGAAATAGAAACTTTGAAACCCAATAATGGGGGACCTTAAGCTTATAACACTGAATTGTCGTGGACTACATGGAAACAGAAAACGAAGAGATGTATTTAACTTTTTAAAAACTAAGAAGTGCCATATTTATTGTCTACAAGACACCCATTTCATAAAAAAGGGAGAAAAACTCGTTTATACCCAATGGGATGGCGAGGGATACTACAGCTACTCATCTGCAAATTCTAGGGGAGTGGCAATTCTCTTTAACAAGAACATAGATATAAAAGTAAACAAATCCAGAAACGACCCAAAAGGCAATTTTGTTAGTTTAGATTTAAACTTTGAAGGATTTAGGTTCACTTTAGCAAGTATTTACGGACCTAATATAGACAGTCCATCTTTTTACACAGATATATTTGGCATTATAGATGATTTTGGAAACGACTCGTACCTTATCTGTGGAGATTTTAACTGTGTCATTAATCCAGATATAGATTACCATAATTATAAACATGTGAATAACAGAAATGCCAGGGAGATATTGATAGAAAATATACGTCTGAGACATCTCGTTGATATTTATAGAGAAAACTCTCCTAATCTTAAACGCTATACCTGGCGGCGCACAAATCCCCTTCAACAGGCGCGGGCGGTTAGACTTTTATCTAACAACGGCTGATTTTATCCAATATCTCCAGAGTTGTGAAATAGAACCTAGCATTAACTCAGATCACTCGATTGTGGAATTATATCTAAATTTTTCCAATATTGAACATGGTAAGGGGCTATGGAAACACAATGATTCGTTACTATATGACCTAAACTATCTATCTCAGATAAAGAGAAAAATTGCAAAGATTAAACAACAATATTGCCTCCCAGTATATAATTTAGATAACATAGATAAAATACATAATAACGATATTCAATTCTCAATATCAGATCAATTGTTTTTAGATACACTACTCATGGAAATTAAGGGAGAATCAATATCATATGGAAGCTTTGTAAAAAGAAAAAATAATGCTAGGGAATTAAAGTTACTTGAACAAATAAAACAAATCGAGGAAAATCTATCAGATGATAATTCGAATGATGTGATAAATTTTAAAAATGAGTTGTCCGAATAATCAGGTCTAAAGCAAAATGGATAGACGATGGAGAAAAGCCAACTAATTTTTTTTGCAATCTTGAAAAGCATAATTACTTAAGCATGAAACGATGGATAAACTAGAATTAGAAACGGGTCGAGTGGTAACAGATCAAAATGGTATTCTAAACGAGATGTATACTTTTTATAAACAGCTATATTCAAATAGGGATGCAAACGAGCGAACAGTAAATTTGAATATGGACTTTAAAGATAATAAGATAAATACACTAAGTGAAAATGAACAAGATCAATTGGACGGATACATAACTTATGCAGAAGCCAGTGAAATACTTAAACATATGAAAACTTATAAAAGCCCTGGAAGTGACGGTTTCACGGCAAAGTGTTTTGGAATGATTTAGGACATTTTGTAGTAAGCTCCATAAACGATGCCTTTAACACGGGAACATTTTCAATAACACAACGTCAAGGAATAATTACATGCATACCGAAAGAAAATAAATCACGTAAGCTTTTAAAAAATTGGAGACCCATTACACTTTTAAACATCATATACAAAATTGCCTCTGGTTCAATAGCAAGAAGACTCAAAAAGGTACTGCCGAACCTAATTAGTAGTGAACAAACTGGATTCCTACAAAATAGATATAGAGGAGAAAATATACGACTTATTTATGACATCATGCAGTACACGTAAGAGAATAACAGGGTTGCCACAAACCAGAGGAAACAAAATTCACTGACAATTCCCTGACATTTCCCTGACATAATTTCAAATTTCCCTGACACATTTCATCGCGAAATTTGGGTCTTTCTGTCATAATTTCTGTAATACGTAATGGATTTTTGAAATATATAACATTCATTCTCATGTATTCAAAATTCCCTGACAATTCCCTGACAATTGCCTATATTTTCAAAATTCCCTGACAGTTCTCAAAATTCCCTGACAATTCCCTGACCTTGAAAAAATTTAAATTTCCCTGACTTTTCCCTGACGCGTGGCAACCCTGAATAATATACCAGGACTTTTACTTTTGGTCGACTTTGAAAAAACGTTCGATTCCTTACCGTGGAGAATCTTATTTAAGACTCTTGACTTTTTTAACTTTGGTGCTTCATTCAAAAAGTGGGTAAAGGTATTTTATAATGGAATTGAATCTAGCGTCATCCAAAACGGGTACTTAACTGACTGTTTCAAGGTCGAAAGAGGTTGCAGACAGGGAGACCCATTATTGTCGTACATCTTCATAATCTGCGTAGAAATTCTTAATAAAAAAATTCATTCGAACAAATTCATCAAAGGTATTAAAATAAATGGAATAGAACATCTTCTTTCACAATTTGCTGATGATACCTCAATCATTCTGGACGGTTCAACAGAGTCTCTGAATGAGACACTAGATGAACTTACAAAATTCGCAGATATATCAGGTATTCAGGTTTAAACATAAATTTTGAAAAAACTCATGTCATATGGATAGGTTCAAAAAAATATAGCTCAGCTTCAATAATTACTAAATTCAAACTAGTCTGGGGAAAATATGACTTCAAACTATTGGGTGTCCATTTTAACGTCGATCTTGACACAATGGTGAAAAGTAACTTTGATGAAAAATTAGTTTCAGTGAAAAATATGATAACTTTCTGGAAGAGAAGATATCTTACGCCAATAGGAAAAATTGCAGTGATTAAAACCCTGTTCTTATCAATATTCACCCAGTTTTTCATTAGCTTGCCTAATCCGGGTAAACAATTTATAAATCAGTTAAACAAATTGCTATACGAGTGTCTTTGGCAGGGACCCGCAAAAATACGGAAATATGTACTTGTTAATGATTATGAAAACGGTGGCTTAAGAATGGTTAACATACAATGCTTCATTCAAAGTCTAAAATGTACATGGATTCGTAGAATAATAACATCTAATGCACAATGGACAACTTTAATAGACTATGTTGTAAACAGAAATAGATTGATAACAGGTGGGAAACATTATCCAGAAATAGCAGCTGAGAAAACGAAAAACATGTTTTGGAGAGACGTCTTAACATCATACTCACAATTTATTTCAACAATAACGGTAAGCAATTGCACAGAACAACTGAAATGTCCTCTCTTTAACAATCACAAACTTCTGATTGGGGGAAAAAGTTTCTTTATAAAAAGATGGTTTGATAAAGGGGTTCGATTTATAAATGATCTTTATTTGAAAGGCAAGCAACTATCACAGCAAGATTTTGAAACACTATATAATATTAAAGTTAACCCCCTACAC
This sequence comes from Azorinus chamasolen, assembly GCA_963576725.1. Lineage (NCBI taxonomy): Eukaryota > Metazoa > Mollusca > Bivalvia > Cardiida > Solecurtidae > Azorinus > Azorinus chamasolen. The sequence goes on along the minus strand of OY755246.1, from coordinate 18,333,888 downwards.
AGTTTAGGAATCACAAGAGTTATAACTCTAAGTATGCGAAGTTTTATTGGAAATGACCAGCAAACGAATGAAATAACCACACCATTTATTCCTCATTTGATAGATCCAATCATTACATCAAGATCTGGAAGTAGAATCTTCTATGATAATCTAAACAAAAGTGCACATGAACCCACAAGTAAATTAAAATGGGACGCCCAATATAGTTTTACAGGTAAACAATGGAGTCAATTTTACAACTTACCGTTTAAAATAACGCGTGACACCACATTGCAATGGTTACAAGTAAGGATTTTACACCGGATTTTACCATTAAACAAATATCTACATACATTAAAGTTGAAAGATACTCGTTTGTGCAGCTTTTGCAATAACGACGATGAAACAATCTCTCATATATTTTATAAATGCTTTAAAACAAAATATTTCATTAAACATGTTGAGGAAATAATTTCGAAAGGAAGAAAAAATGTACGTTTCAATGAAATGTCGGTCCTCTTCGGGACAGACTGTAATAAAAATTAACATCCTAGCAATGTGTCTTAAGCAATATATATATAGAACCAGACTACTTAAACAGGATATGAACCTAATATCATTTAAAAGGTACCTCAAATTTACGATAGACACTAGTAGATTCATAGCAAATACTAAAGGAACAGTTGATAAATTTGAACATGAATATGAACTGATCAACATAATGTATGAAAATTCATGAGATATAAAATGAAACTCCACGACTTCAATCTAACTCCACGACTTCAATCTAACTCCACGACTTCAATCTAACTTACAAACAGTTCTCACCACATGTTACATTTCGGTAAATTTACGGTTAACCGTATTAACCCATTCCCACTTAGGCTATTTTTAGACCTAACCTCTTTGAAAAAGTCTACCCAAAAGGAGCATTTACTAGAGAAAATAAAATATTTAGAATTGTGTAGTATTTAAACCATTCTGATAAATAGAGCATTTGCTCCTATGGAGCAAATGCTCTATTTTTCAGAATGGTTTCAAAAAGTGACTATTACAGAGGCGCCAAAAGGCGTCAATATGCGGGAATGGGTTAAGGCATGTCTTTCTCCATTTTTTTATGTTCTTTATGTACTTTCTCTGTTCTAGAGGAAATGTGTTCAATCAATGATATTAAGGCATATATTATTATATTATAATACATATACTCTTGCATTGGTAATATTATACGAAAAAATACTATTATGTGTAATACTATGCAAAAAGTGTAAGGTGTAGAGCAGGATGATTCCCCGGCCTGCATACACCTATTACGGGGAAAATAAAATTATTGAACAAAAAAAACCACAAGTGGTCGTTATAGAGAGGTTTGACTGTATATAGATCTAAAATATTACTAAAATAAATTTGGCAATTTTAGGAGGGGGGGGGGTACGCCGGCTCCGCCCCTCTAAATCCGCGCCTGGTTTGCATCCTGATGAGACGCGGGCTTACATGTACTCGTCTACCGTAACTGTCGTTTGCAGTCAGATCGCACGATCAGGGTTAATCAAACACACCATAAAATAGAAATTAGATTGGTTTTTAACTAACACTAAGAAAATTCAATTTGACCGATTAACCCTTTACCTCATATAAACGTCTGTTCTCGCCTTTGCAAACAGAGTAGATCCAGAATCAGACGGTACCTGGTCCGGGTCTACTATGCTTGCTTATGGAATTATATACAGTAAAACCTCTCTATAACGACCACTAAATTACATCAAATGTTTCGTGTTAAAGGTAGGTGCCTGCTTAAAGCAAGGTGAAAGTAAAACAGAACGCTCCTATATAGGAGCGTTCTGTTTTACTTTAACCTTGCTTTAAGCAGCCACCTGCCCTAAATACAAACACATGAACACAATTTAGTGGCCGTGATTGCGGGGTTTTACTGTAGATCTGATTTTACTAATTTTGCAAGTATCAAACAATCATTTGTTCATAAGTCATTACAATACCCAGCAGAGAGAAGATAGTCACGGTGTTTCATTATTTATTACATGAATATTAAACAGAGAAAGGATTAACCCTTTCTTCGATAAATATTCATTGAGGAAATAAGCACATCCCGAATATCAATTAAACAGACATAATATTAGTTTATGAAAGTGGCATGCATCAATACAGCCATTTATAAATCTCTATACATAAAAACACATGTACATTTTATACATTTCATCGTTCAGTATTGACACCCGGCCGTTTGCGATCTATACCACACTGTAAAACACATGTAGCATCATTTAACACATATTGAAGTAAACACATATAATATAAATATCCTGAAAAGGCAGGTAAAACATTAACTTATAAAATTAGATTAATGGTTATCATAGCATATGGATACAAGAAGTATTTTGACATGGAAAAAGCTGTAGAATCATATCTAAAGTATAGCATAAGCAAACAGAGCAGACCCTTACCATGCGGTTCTTACAGGAGCCGTCCGGTAAGGGTCTACTCTGTTTGCAAATGTGACCAGAGATCTCCTTCATGAGCCGCCTGATCTGGGTCTACACCGTTTACTTATGCGTCATGCACGGGATCACGAGTATGCATGAGTTAGACAAGCTCACGTATGTTGTACAGTAAAGCCCCTCTAACCGGAAATCTAGTAAAGAAGACTTTTAGATACTTTTATGCAGGTGGCTGCTTAATGCATAGTGAAAGTCACGCAGACCGGAGCTTTCTCCATGACTTTCACCCTGCATTAAACTGCCGCCTGTTTGAAAGACAGATTTTTATGCTAAATTTAACGCCCGGTTTAGAGGGCTTTTACTATATATCAACATGGATTCGCCCATGTTTGTATCATCACGACCTGACCTGTAACTGCAAAGAACGTCTAAAAAAGCGCAAAACTAGAAGGAGCCTTACTCCGCCCAGGATCCAATCGGTCAACATTCTCCCAAACGTCTCAATAAATCGTAAGGAATATTGTAGAAAGATTAGAATTGAAAGAACACCATGTTTTATAGCAGGCTAAGGGTGAAGGCGGAAGACACCAAACAGTATTCAGGCATGAAACAATGGTGACCCAGATTGGCAGTCAGGTTAGAACCCAGTAAATTTACTGAATAATCATAGAAACCTTAATGCGCACTTATTGCAGTATTTTGTCCTACAAGAATACTGTCACTAATGTCCTTTGCAAACAATGTAGACCCAGATGAGAGGATTTTGTCATGTAATAATTTTCTTTACAAAATACATAGATATTCATGGTAAACTTGGCCTGTATATTGTTTTAGAATTAAAGTCCATACCCTTGTCCCGCTTATGTTGACTTTAGTCGCATTTGAAAACAGCTTGGATCCCGGTGAGACGACGAGTCGATCCTAAAGAGTGGCCACAACATAGAGTTTGTGGGAAATAAAAGAACTACCGTGTATTCTTAAAATGCCTTATATAGTTTACACATCTTACAAATGTATCTGGGCCTAAATTGTTTACTAGTGTTTAACTTCCCACTTTTTATTATAAATAAATTAACTCACCTAATTAATTCGTCGAAGATCCTAACTCCTTGGCCTTCTAACAACAGGGTATATTTGAGTTTGAAGTCACCCACGTTTATGTTTATATATAGCAATGTAACGTAAATGACACGCACTAATTGGTATGACTGTGATGTAAACACACCCTGATTGACAGGACAGCGGCCCCAACTCTACATTTGCAGTAGAAAATGTTTATCAACAGCAACTGTCTTCTATTTCTATTCAAATTAAAGTGTCACACAGCTAGGAACCTATTGTGTTGCCGAGTTTCTCACTGTCTCAACTGGATCCAAACTGTTTGAATATGACTACAGATTCACCCATGGCAGGTTAAGGATAATATTGAGAAACATTTAACGATTATGATGAACTGGGGAGAATACTAGGAAATCATATAATTATATGATATAACAGTACAGAGAAAACGGGTATCACTCACACATCATGTCACCGCCGGCCTTGACAACTCCGATTAATGTATACGCATTTTAACGCCTTTGCAAACGGAGTAGACCCAGATCAGACGGCTCCTGTAGGAGCCGTCTGATCAGGATCTGCTCTGTTTGCTTATGAAATTATTTAGATATTATTCTACAAGTTTTGCCACGGTCAAACATTCATGTACAACTGTGTCATTATAAATTATAATATTAAGTAATATTTTTGATGTTATGTCTTACATAAAGGGTTAATATTATTGTCGCTTAACTAGTTCGCCGGAAAGTGACTGAACCCTTTCCCAGTTCAATATTCATGTAAGAAATAATAACATCATGAATATTTATTAGTTAAATAATAATAATGTTAACTTTTCAAGAAATATTTTAGCTTTGACAAAAACTGTGGAATCATATCTATTTTTTGTCAAAAGCAAATAAAGCAGACCCTGACCAGATGGTCCCAATAGGATCCAGCTGATCTGGATGTACTCTAGTTGCAAATGCCTGAGAAAGGATTTTATATGAAGGAAATAGTTAAAAGGCTTACATCAATGGGCAAATCTATGATCACCTTATCAAAAGGTTTGGATCCGCATTAGACGCCGAGTAACACCACTAAGAAAAAAAGAAAATGAAGGAAAATATTTGCAGTCAGAGGAGTTAATATAGGATGAACAGAAGCAGATACTGAGAAAACATAACTTAGGACAACATTACAGAGAAAACGGGTAGAATTCCGTGTAAAGACAAATGGCGTGGGTAGTGTAAGCACTGGCCAATCGTTTCGTAGAAAACAAAAACATTTCGTTCTTTACGGCGATATGCTTCAGATATTGCCAACAGCTCAAACACGTCGGATCAGAATCACTTTATTTGACATTGTAACAAGAGACCCTCCATAGTTTGATAATAAAAGTTGAAAGATCTGTTTCTTTACTTTCTAAAATGGCTACAATGTTCCTTTACTATTATTATTCACTATTTTGCCTATGTATACAGTAAAAACCCCGCTAATGCGACCATTTAAAAGAGGTATAATTCTGGGTGCTAGATGCAGGTGGTAGCTTAATGCTGGAGAAAAGTAATGCAGAAAGCTCCTTCATTACTTTTGTCCTGCATTAAGCAACCACCTGCTTATAAATACATTCATGTTTATTCATTAAGTGATAGCATTAGAGGGATTCTACTGTATATTCATTAGTTATTGAAACTTGGAGAAAAACCATAGAAAATAGAAAGTGTTAGTATAGTTATGAACAGAAGTAGATATAATATTAAGAAATCAAAATCTAGGACAACATTACACAGAAAAGAGAAATAGTGTGGGTCAGTGTAAGCAGTTTATAATCTTTTCGAAGAAAAGGCTATTTCGTTCTCCATAGCGATGTGCTCATGTGTAACAAGTGGGAGCTAGCCATAGGCGTTTAACCGTTATCTTGCTGAATTTTGAAATACATTTCCCCTTTTCTACCCATGCCCTGTTGTATAATTACATATATCTTCACCGTGTACAAGTATTTCTCTGTGCAATCACTGCTGTGGGTGCACTGGTTGCACAATCAACTTGTAAATAGTGCAGACCCTGATGAGACAGCTCCTGCAGGAGATGTCTCATCTGGGTCTTCACTATTTACAGGTAGGTATATTGACGTGAATAGCAAGCGAAGGGTTAATAGTAAGGTAAGACCTATCATCAGCGATACGACCAGTACTTAATTAAACATAGGCGTTTTAACGCTTTACTCCGTAAATACACCTTTCTGTACCTTTGCAAACAGACTAGACCTAAATCAAGCTGTGTGAACCCCCTGATCATGACCTGCTCTGTTTGCTAATGCTGTCCAGGTCAATGACACAATATTTTTCTGCACACAAATGTATGGTTCCCCTTTCAACAAAATTGGAAATGGAGCGTCTGAGAATCTTGTCGCTAAATTGTAGAGGGTTACACAGTAAACAGAAAAGACTGAATGCTCTATAATAAAACACTAATTGACTATTTCATCCTGATGATTCATCGTTGAAAGGTTTAGGATAGAAACACAAGGAAACAAAGAAAGAGGGGAACCATGAGAAGCAAATATAGACAGAAACACAGGGAAACAAAGACAGATGGGAACCATGAGAAACATATATAGATACAGACGAAATAGAATAAGGTCTTGAGTGTAGAAACACAGAGGAACTGAAACAGAGAGAAACCACTAGAAGCATTATGTTTATATAGATAGCGACAAAATAAAATATGGTGTTGGTGTAGAAACACAGAGGAACTGAAACACAGGGGAACCACGAGAAGCACATATAGATAGCGACGAAATAGAATAAGGTCTTGGGTGTAGAAACAAAAAGTAACTGGAACGGAGAGGAACCATGAGAAGATACATAGCGACGAAATACAATATACTCTTGGGTGTAGAAACGCAGAGAAGCAGAACAGAGGTATATGCAGATAGATAAGATAAAGGACAAAAGAAGAGTGCGGATAGAAACAAAGAAACCCAAAGATAGAGAAGACTGGTGAGAAGTATATGTAGATATAACAAACAGGAACGGAGAAACTAGGAGAGGGGAACTGAAAACGAGACGATACGTAAAGTGAGAGACAAAAGCTAAAAAGGGGATAAGGGAGATAACGGCCATCTAAAGCTGTGAGGACGCAATACTGGAAACAACCTAAGATCCAAATGCAAATAGCAGTGTAAATAACCGGCACACAAACTGTTGCGAGGAACTAGCTCTAACGGTATCAAGTTTTGATCGGTGGATAAAAACTACACCCTGCAGGAACAACCAACAACGACATAAACGACAACGAACTGGAACACAAACGATATTTATCAGAACAGCAATATACAAAGGCTCAGATTGAACCTCGACTGTCTGAAACAATTACACGCAATGACGGACATGCTGGTCCGAAATGTACTTTGATTCCACAAAGGAGGCTGAGGTTATCGTTTCTAGCTGTAACCTGTATACTGGTCTCAATCTGTAACCAGTATACTGGTCTCGATATGTAACCAGTATACTGGTCTCAATATGTAACCAGTATACTGGTCTTAATCTGTAACCTGTATACTGGTCTCAATATGTAACCAGTATACTGGTCTCAATATGTAACCAGTATACTGGTCTCAATATGTAACCAGTATACTGGTCTTAATCTGTAACCTGTATACTGGTCTCAATATGTAACCAGTATACTGGTCTCAATATGTAACCAGTATACTGGTCTCAATCTGTAACCTGTGTACTGGTCTCAATCTGTAACCTGTGTACTGGTCTCAATCTGTAACCTGTATACTGGTCTCAATCTGTAACCTGTGTACTGGTCTCAATCTGTAACCTGTATACTGGTCTCAATCGCGGATAATGTTTACGGCTCGCCAGTTTTGGGATATTCGTGTTAACCCTTCGCTTGCTATTCACGTCAATATACCTACTGTAAATAGTGAAGACCCAGATGAGACAGCTCCTGCAGGAGCTGTCTCATCAGGGTCTGCACTATTTACAAGTTGATTGTGCTACCAGTGCACTCCACAGCAGTGATTGCGCAGCGATATACTTGTACACAGTGAATATATATATATGTAATTATACAACAGGGAATGGGTAAAGAGGGAGAAATGTATTTTAAATGTCAGCAAGAGAAGGGTTAATAGTCTTGGTTATTAATTCAAGCAATGAAAGTTCAATCGTCTTTTCTATGTATTGTACTAAAATATCCCCAGTTCACACTAATTCTAAAATCACAAGGTCACTGTATCAGGTTTATTGAACTTTATCCCATTTTCTCATGTAAACGCTTTTTCACGCCTTTGCTATCAGAGTAGACCCAGATCATGGGCCCCTTGTGAGCCGTCTGATCAGGATCTGCTCTGTTTGCTTATAAAATTATAATAGATCTAGCTCTACAGTTTTACCAGTACCAACTCCTGCTGAGTATTTTGTCATTATAAATAATAAGCTAACAAATATTCATGATGTCAATATATACATGAATATTCAACAGGGAAAGGGTCAAATGACATCGCAAACATACATGTACGTCGGGGAGGAGATTGACATATGAAACAGATGTCTCTAACCTATTAGAGCCAAGTGTCCCTTAAAAAGGGACATGGTTAAACATTGTACATAGATCCAGATCAGAGGTAAAGGAACCCTCTCATCTGTTTGCTGAACTCATCAATGCCAAATGCTTAATACCTGCAAACGTGTTGGTGTCTGTGCACCCTTAACATGACGAACGGATGGGTTATTATTATTTTGAGATCTATACAGCAGGTAAACGGCTTAACCCTTCGCTTGCTATTCACGTCAATATACCTACATGTAAATAGTGCAGACCCAGATGAGACAGCTCCTGCAGGAGCTGTCTCATCAGGGTCTGCACTATTTACAAGTTAATTATGCAACCAGTGCACTCATCAGCAGTAATTGCACAGCAAACTACGTGTACACAGTGAAGATATACATGTATGTAATTATACAACAGGGCATGGGTAAAGAAGGAGAAATGTATTTTAAAATTCAGCAAGGGAACGGTTAAAACTAGAAAAGCGTCTGGTATTATACTATGGTTGTAGTATGCATGTCTGACACTACAGTTTCTGGCAATACTACTATAGCTATGAACATACGCTAAATAAGATTCAACTGCTGAATATTTGTGTCGTCATTTTTTTATTATAATGTTCAACAAGTAAAGGGTTTAAAAGCTCTTTTCAATGTAAGTGTTTTCTGTTAGACTGTTCGGATTCCATAGTATCAAGTCTCCGTCATACTTAACCCTTTACTCGATAAGCATTTTATGTTTTTGTAAACAGAGTAGATCCAGACCATACGGATCCTGCAGGAGCCATCTAATCAGGATCTTCTCTGTTTGCTCATGAAATAATTTAGATCTGAGTCTATAGTTTTTACCATTTCCTGCGTCTGTGTGATTTTATAAAAATACTCTAATTTATATACATTATGTCATTATTGACACATAAATACTCATAAAATAAATATTTAATAGGCGGGTCTTCAGTCGGTCAATTGTGATTGCTATCTTAGAGAGTATATGTTATGTAGTTTGTCCTAGAATACGAATGTAAGTTAACCCTTACTCTGATAGGCTATTTTTAGACACAACCTCTTTGAATTAGTCTACCCAAAAGGAGCATTAACTAGAGAAAAGGAACATTTTATTTTTTTAGTTTGAAACCATTGTGATAAATAAATTATCGTTAATACTAAACGTTTCTGAAGCAGCAAGATCAGAGCTCCCTCTCTCAAGTAGTTTTGGGGACAATTATAATATGGAGAGTGTTAGCAGTGTCTGGAGTCCACAAAGACAATCCAAGATAGACAGGAGATGGTCTTCAGGAGATAGACAGGTTATGGAAACAATGTGAGTGTTATGGACACAATGTGATTATTGAGGACCCTCCAGAACCTCGTCTAGGGTTGCAGAAGTCTCGAAAAAACGAAGATCCGATGCCATGTTTTATCTCTTTAGTACCATCATCCACCATAACACTTATACTGTGTATTTGCATCGTTCTCACACTTATATTAGGTAACCATGTGTCATCTCTGATCGTTTGCTGTTTATTTTACTTTAGTTTCTCAACTAGTAAGTACTAGTTACCCCTGTAACTGTGAAGCAGAACATTTAGGGACATATAGGTCAATATTTCAGTTCACATGAAATATAAATACAGTAAAATCTCTCTAAATCGGAATCATATTGGAAAGCAATCTATGTATTTTAAGGCAGATTGCTGCATAATGCAGGGTGAAATTCATGCAGAAAGCTCCTCTGTCATACAGAAAGCTCCTCTAGGAACTTTCTGCATTTCTTTCACCCTGTATTAAGCTACCAGGTCTCCAAGACCGATATTTACACAAAATTTAACGTCCGGTTTAGAGAGGTTTTACTGTACATGTATACCATTGGAAGTGTCTTTGAATATATAGCGGTGTAACTAATTACACATCGTTAATGCGAAAAGATCAGTCTGTAAATACAGGCGGGTGCTTAATGCAGGGCAAACGTAATGCAGAAAATTGCTGTAGGAGCTTTCTGCATGACTTTCATCCTGCATTAAGCTGCCAACTGTGTTAAAGATCAATAATGGTACACATTTGTGTGTTCGAATAAATAGAGAATATTTGGTTCCTAGCTTTGAATGAGAAATGTTATCTGGCAAGGCGGATGAATATATCAGGTGAGCCGAAGGCGAACCTGATATATTCAGAAGCCGAGCCAGATAACATTTCTCATTCAAAGCTAGGAACCAAATATTCTATTTATCCTTGTCACGATAGCAAAATATAAAATTATTTTATTTTGTACCGAATGTACCACAAAATGCACCGCAAAGTATACCCGACTCTACTGGCTCTAGACTGTTGATGACGTCACTATAAAGGCGTTATTACGTCACTGGAATTCCACTGAAAAAATGCTCAAAACAAAACCGTTGCCCCGGTTGGTTATGTGAGAAAAAGAACCTGTCACTTGATGTTTGAGACAAGCTGATCTAAACCTCGTCTAGAATAGAAAAGTCAAGGCTAGCTTAATAACATTTCAATTCTAGACTCGGTTGAGATAGACGCCGATAGATTTGAAATAGAACTGACTATAGAATACAGGATCTAGACGATTCATGATTCTTGATGTGGATTTATCTAAACACGGTAATTTCGCGACAGACAACTAGATCTAGTCTAGATCTAGATCTACTAGGTCTAAGAATATAAGTTTGAGAGAATGAAGTGAAAGATATATTTAGTTTAACGGGTATCGATTGAAATCAATTCGCTTTGTTAAACTTTTTTTATTCAGTAGATCTAGATCTAGATCTACTAGGTAGACGTAAATTTGTGTATTCACGAAATAAGCGTCTCGGTTAAAAACTTTTTTTTTCTTTTTTTTAAAAGTAGTTTCGGCTACAGGTCATGTGACCAACTGACATATCAACATCGGTCATGTGACCTACTGACATAATAACAAAAAGTTTATCAGGCACCTTGTTATCCGTCAGGAAAATAGGCACGTGACAGGATAATCGAGTTTTCATTGTACATATATACTATTGGAAGTTTCTTTGATTATAAAGTGATGTAAGTAATAAAAAAGCTCGCTAATGCGATCACATATTTTATTAACACATCAGTCTGTAAAAGCAGACAGATGCTTAATGCAGGGCAAAAGTAATGCAGAAACTTCCTGTAGGAGCTTTCTCCATAGCCTTTTGTCCTGCATTGAAGCTACCATCTGTTGTAACCCTTCGCTTGCTATTCACGTCAATATACCTACCTGTAAATAGTGAAGACCCAGATGAGACAGCTCCTGCAGGAGCTGTCTCATCAGGATCTGCACTATTTACAAGTTGATTGTGCAACTAGTGCACTCCATAGCAGTGATTGCACAGCGGAATACTTGTACACAGTGAAGATATATGTAATTATACCGCAGGGCATGGGTAAAGATGGAGAAATGTATTTTAAAATTCAGCAAGAGAAGGGTTAAAGATCTAGACACTTATATCTTTTGAGTGCCTTGTTTTAGCGAAACTATATATGTAAAATTTAAAGAAATAATAAAATCATTTCAGCAATACGCAGAAATGATAGTAACATGTCAGTGAACTATTAATCTAAAAATACATGTTTTAAATAGCATGTTTATATCGTCACACTACGAAACACTCTAACCTATATGTCTTTACATAGAAATAACAACCCTTACTCTACATATTTCAAGAATCTTGTCATGTTATTTGTTACATGCAAAATGTGTCACGTAGTGACACCTCTTATATATGTCTGTGAATGTCCAATGGCTTTCCATGGCATTTTGTCGGATAAGATGGCAATTACAACAAGAAAACCATAGATGCAAAGCATCAAAAGGCGCGTATCACTGAATAATACTCAAACTTATTTTACATGTATATAATATTTAAGTAATGTCAACAAAATATCTAGATGTTTTAGATCTATTCATGTATGGCCTTAGTAACGCAACAAAAAATTATTCAGTTTCATCACAAAGGGCCCTTGAAACGGCAGCCATTTTAGTCGGGTGGCCCTTGTTATACAATAACCCTTTCAGTCTCACACTGGACCCCTTATCCCATTTCAGGTTTAAACATTCATGTAAGAAATAATGGCATCGGGAATATGTATCAGTCCACTTTTTATAATGGCATAAGCACACATATATCCAGTTTCTAATCTGAACAATTTCTTAAGTTCAAAGCTTATTGCAGGCCTAAAGTAATGCTGAAAACTCCTGTAGGTATTTTAAACATGATAGTAATTTTTTTTTCATAATAACTCCGTACTGTATATGATCCAATTCGAGATATCAACTGTATGTCTAAATAAAATGTCAAAGAGTATCATATGTAACTGTAGCCTTGAAACTTTGAACCTAGAGTAACTGGCCATCTCATCAAGATCCAAATTGCCTGACGTATAATAACGGTGATTTTTCATGTAAGTGACATTATGACGATAAATTAGTGGCATTTTCATAATGAGATTTGAACACTGGAAGCTTTCACCATGGCAGAAACTTTTGCATCAGATCTATATTAGTAAGTAAACAGAGCAGATTCAGCAGGAACCATCTATTTTGAGTCTACTCTAGGTTTACCCTGTTTGCAAAGGTGTATCTATGAAGTAAAAGGTTATGCCTGGGTCTTAAATATGCTCTAGCATCAAATAGGTGTATATATTAATTAAAAACACTAATGATTACATATTATTAATAAACCACAGTTCTACATTCAATTACATTACTCAAGAGCTCCTTTCGCGGGTTTTAGTACTGTGGCGAAAGCAGCAAGTAATCCGTTTTCATCGTAAATGTCATCAATATATTAATGATGTGTTCATATATTCAGGCTTACATCAGTATATTTATGCCAAATATATTTAAAATATATGTTTATATCATTTATAATAACTAATCAGTAGCCGTTATTAATTTTTAATCCTCCTTTCGCCTGCTTTCGCCTCATTTCGCCAACTATCCTCCTTCCGTGTTTTAGTCATACTCGGTTTCGCAACATCTTAGATATTTCCTCGGTGGTTATCGTTAAAGATCTTGCCGTTGCGGTATTACATTTTGTATTAGCCCCGACCAAATGAGAAATTATTTTCTAATGTTTTCATTTCCAAAATACAAACAATCATACAGTGGAAACAGATCAGTCGACCTGTTTCCAACTATATAGAATGTATTATTCCAAACATACTTGTTTTACACTCATACATGTAAACCACGAATTACAGTTCCACCGTATTCTCACAAGTATTGTTAAATCATCCCTCCTACCAGTGAAATTCCACTGAAAGCGTTCCATATGGACGCGGGGATATTAAGTCCCCGCGCCAATAAAATATCTACGAAAGACTTATCTAAATATATATTTTTACATGGTTAAAATGTGTATTAAAATATATATATTGAAACGTACATTTACCTAGATGTAGACATGTTTCGATCAAGTCTAAGGCAATCTTGTACAAAGTGCGTACCCGGATGAAAGGTCTCATCATGACACGCTCTGCTTGCTACCTCTCTAAACCGGAATTATAATAACGAAGAATTTGGGTCCTTTTAGGCAGGTGGCTGCTTAATGCAGGATGAAAGTCATCCATAAAGCTCATAGACCTGTCTCCAAGACTGATATTTATACTAAACTGAACGTCCTGGTTAGTTCTGTTCGTCCTATATTGAGCTACCACCTGCCTACCTTCGTGACATGAAAACTATATCTCATCTTGGTGGACGTTTTAGATATGTATTACTGTATGTACTTAGCTTGCGATTTGTCGGTAGCACATGTCTCAAATGGAATGTTAGGACGATTAACAATCTGAAAGCAAACGTTAATATGTCATTACTGAAACATAGTTAATTGAGAGAATGGTCCTACACTCTTCTACAAGTTTCGTTAACCCTTGCAGTGCGAGAAACGGGTCACTAATGTATTTTGCAAACATTGAAGATCCATATGACATGGCTCATAGAGGTACTCTCTGATCAAGGTAGGCACTGTTTGTCAAGAAACACTTTGTTTTGGAAAATATTTTGGAAGATATTCACTCACGGTAAGCTTGACCTGTTTGAAGTTTGGAATAGCCCATTTGAAAACTCTGTTGACATTAGCTCCTTTGTTCCTAAAGTACGTGTATCATATAAAGTATGTAAACGTGAAATTAGTGCTATGCACAACCCATACAGGTAATCAGGTAATATATTTTTTCTTGCAGACACATGACATGAAAACCTTAACCATCCCGGAAAAAATACACTGACAACGGGTTGATTTGTCATAGTGCCAAGCATTGACTTTATCTAAGTCGAGCGCATACAATGGAAGCTTCTGGTACCGATTTAGGTATTACAAATCAAAGGTCGCAATCGCGACCTTTCACACATGAGGTCATGGCTGTAGCACTGTAACACCGTGACAGGTTTGTCAGCACCGTTACTTTAAATTGTCAACCTTTATCAAAACCGTGTTTTAAACTAGGCAGCTGGTTTGTCTGTGCTGTATATAGATGAGAAAGGGCGTTTAGGCTTCCAGTGCTTGATAAACGGTGGAGGCCCTGACCAGATGTCTCGTCTCAGAAGCTAAGATTGACATGGGTCTACAATGCTGGCAGTCACTAAAGGCTGGTTTTCATACACCGTAACTCATCTCATCTACGACTGAGAATCCTGATATGAATATGTATATTTTCATCGAATTTATGTAATACTTACATGTACATTAAAAAATTCGAAGGAGATGTGACCTGCATTGACAGGAATCATTCCTGCCATACCCTTACAGCCGATGAGATTATAGACAGAGCGGTGGCTGGTCTGGTTCTACATTGTGTGACATCTATCGGACCCTATTCTGCTTCACGACATCTATCGGACCCTATTCCGATTCGTGACATCTATCGGACCCTATTCTGCTTCGTGACATCTATCAGATCCTATTCTGCTTCGTGACATCTATCGAACCCTATTCTGCTTCGTGACATCTATCGGACCCATCTATCGGACCCTATTCTGTATCGTGACATCTATCAGATCCTATTCTGCTTCGTGACATCTATCGAACCCTATTCTGCTGCGTGACATCTATCGGACCCTATTCTGTTTCGTGACATCTATCAGATCATATTCTGCTTCGTGACATCTATCGGACCCTATTCTGCTTCGTGACATCTATCGGACCATATTCTGTTTCGTGACATCTATCAGATCCTAGTCTGCTTCGTGACATCTATCGGACCCTATTCTGTTTCGTGACATATATCAGATCCTATTCTGTTTCGTGACATATATCGGACCCTATTCTTCTTCGTGACATCTATCGGACCCTATTCTGTTTCGTGACATCTATCAGATCCTATTCTGCTTCGTGACATATACCGGACCCTATTCTTTTTCGTGACATCTATCAGATCCTATTCTGTTTCGTGACATCTATCAGACCACATTCTGCTTCGTGACATCTATCGGACCCTATTCTGTTTCGTGACATATATCAGATCCTACTCTGTTTCGTGACATCTATCGAACCCTATTCTGTTTCGTGACATATATCAGATCCTATTCTGTTTCGTAACATCTATCAGATCCTAATCTGTTTCGTAACATCTATCAGATCCTATTTTGTTTCGTGACATATACCATGCCCTATTCTGTTTTGTGAAATCTATTAGGCCCGTTTCTGTTTTGTGACATATATTAGACCCTATTCTGCTTCGTGACATCTATCGAACCCTATTCTGTTTCGTAACATCTATCAGATCATATTCTGGTTCGTAACATCTATCAGACCCTAATCTGTTTCGTGACATATATCATGCCCTATTCTGTTTTGTGAAATATATCAGGCCCGTTTCTGTTTTGTGGCATATATCAAACACTATTCTGTTTTGTGAACTCTATTAGGTCCTATCCTATTTTGTGACATCTACCAAACCCTTTTCTGCTTGGTGGTAGCTATCATATCTTTTTTCTTTTTGTTGACATTTATTAGACCTTATTCTGTTTGGTTGCACTTGTCAGATCCTATTCCGTTTGTTACAGCTTTTAGACACTATTTTATTTGGTTACATGTATCAGACTCTTTTCTGATTGGTAGAAATCCATCTGGTCCTATTCTGTTTGGTGACATCTTTCAGATCCTATTCTGTTTTTGTCATCTGTCAGTTCCTACTTTATTTTGTGTCATCTATCATACGTTATTCTGTTTGTACCGTCTATAATACACTATTATATATTGAGACATCTATCAGACCTTGGTCTGTTATGTGTTCTGTGATCAGACCTGTATGATGATATATATCAGACCATTTCTGTTTGGTTACATCTATAAGACCTTATGTTGTTTTCTGACATATATCAAACCCTATTCTGTTTGATTAAATCTATTAGATCCTAACTTGTATTGTAATGTCTACCAGACCCTACTCTTTCTTGTGACATTTATCAAATTCTACTCTGTTTGAGACATCAGACAAACATTATTCTGTTCAGTGACATCTTTTAGACCCTATTCTGTTTTGTAACATCTAACAAACACGGTTCTATTTGGTGACATCTATCAGACCCTTTGCTCTTTTGTGAAATCTACCAGACCCTACTCTGCTGTGTGACATCTGTTAGACCGTATTATGTTTGGTGACATCTATCAGACCCTCTTCTCTTTGGTGACATCTATCGGATCATATTTTCGTTGGCGACATCTATTAGATCTTATTTTGTTTGTAAAATATATCAGACAGTATTCTGTTTAGTGAAATCTATCAGACCCTCTTTTGTTTGTTGACATCGAGTCACGTCTGTTTGGTAACATCTTTCAGACCATTTTGGCGACACCTATTAAACCGTATTCTGTTTGGTAACATTTATCAGATCCTCTTCTGTTTGGTGACACCTACCAGACAATATTGTCGTGGGTGACATCTACGATAACGTTTTCTGTTTGGTAAGATCAATCAGATTTTATTCTGTTTGTGACATCTTTCAGACCATCTTCAGCTTGGCGACATCTATCAGACCCTCCTCTGTTTGATGACATCTATCAGACATTATTGTCGTTGGTAACATCTTGTTTGGTGACACTATGGTTTATTACATTTATAAAGACATCTTCTGTTTGTGAAATATATCAGATTCTATTCTGTATTGTGACACCTGTCAGATTCTGTTCTTGTTCTGTGACATTCATTAGATCATAATCGCTTTGATGACATTTGTCAATCCCTATTCTGTTCGGTGATTTCTATCAGACCTTTCGTGCTTGGTTACATCTATGAGTGAACTGATTTGTTTAATGACGTCTATCAGATTCTATTCTATTTGATGACATTTATTAAACCCTATCTGGTTGTTGGCATCTATCAGATCCTTTTCTGTTTTGCGACATTTATTAAATCCTATTCTGTTTGCTGGCATTTACCAAATCCGTTTAAGTTTGATGACGTGTACCAAACCCTATTGTATTTGTGTCACATCTATTAGACCCTTTTCCGTTTGATGATATCAATCAGATCTTATTCTGTATAATGACATTTATCAGATCCTATTATGTATGGTGACATCTATCAGACTCTATACTGTTTGATGACATCTAGTAGATCCTATTCTGATTGTTACATATATCAGACCCTATTCTGTTTTGATAAATCTGTCTAACCCTATTTGATTTTGGTGACTTCTATCAGACCTTATTTTGATGTGTGGCATCTATAAGACCCTATTCTACCAGATGATATTTTTCAGCCCTTATTCTGTTTTATTATATCTATCAAGCCCTATTTTGATTGGTGGTACTTATCAGACGCTGTTCTGTTTAGTGACATCTATCAAACCATTTTCTGTTTGATGGCATGTATCAGATCATTTCTATTGTGAGACAACTATAAGAATCTATTGTTTCGTGACATCCATCAGATTCTATCCTGTTTCGCTGCCCGTTATCACAGTGTGGAAACCTTAAAAAATTGCCAATCGTTAGTCTGACGCAGTTTCCAAAATTATTAAAGTACATTACATTTCCAACTTTAACCCAGTTTGAAATAATTCTCCAAACTGCGAAAGCGTCTACAGTGCGTTGATACACTGCTTCCGAAGTACAAATGTACATCTAAAGTCGGTCATTTCTTCAGGTACTGGAAATTCACTATTGGCGTAACGTTAGCACTGATGTCAGTTGAACTGTTGACCAACTAAAACAATAAAACATGTTTATAATGTCACTATACATGTATAACCATTTCCATGATCAGTATGAATCACATTAGCTCGATAATGACAGCATTAATACTTATCAGCTAAATAATGACAGCATTAATTAAAACTTATCAGCTAAATAATGACAGCATTAATACTTATCAGCTAAATAATGACAGCATTAATACTTATCAGCTAAATTATGACATTAATACTTATCAGCTAAATAATGACAGCATTAATACTTATCAGCTAAATAATGACAACATTAATACTTATCAGGTAAATAATGACAGCATTAATAATTATTAGCTAAATAATGACAGCATTAATACTTATCAGCTAAATAATGACAGCATTAATACTTATCAGCTAAATAATAACCGCATTAATTAAAACGTATCAGCTAAATAATGACAGCATTAATACTTATTAGCTAAATAATGACAGCATTAATACTTATCAGCTAAATAATAACAGCATTAATTAAAACTTATCAGCTAAATAATGACAACATTAATACTTATCAGCTAAATAATGACAGCATTAATACTTATCAGCTAAATAATGACATTAATACTTATCAGCTAAATAATGACACCATTAATACTTATCAGCTAAATAATGACAACATTAATACTTATCAGGTAAATAATGACAGCATTAATACTTATTAGCTAAATAATGACAGCATTAATACTTATTAGCTAAATAATGACAGCATTAATACTTATCAGCTAAATAATAACAGCATTAATTAAAACGTATCAGCTAAATAATGACAGCATTAATACTTATCAGCTAAATAATGACAGCATTAATACTTATTAGCTAAATAATGACAGCATTAATACTTATCAGCTAAATAATAACAGCATTAATTAAAACTTATCAGCTAAATAATGACAACATTAATACTTATCAGCTAAATAATGACAGCATTAATACTTATCAGCTAAATAATAACAGCATTAATTAAAACTTATCAGCTAAATAATGACAACATTAATACTTATCAGCTAAATAATGACAGCAGTAATACTAATCAGCTAAATAATGACATTAATACTTACTAGCTAAATAATGACAGCATTAGTACATATTAGCTCAATTGTTCTAATCAAAACTTTTCAAGGGAATACCATGCTCTGACAAAAACTGTAAAATCAGGGCTATATTGTAACGTGCACACCGAGTGACCCAGCAACAACAAACCCTGTCGGTGCAAAGCTTAAGCTCACATCAAGAGATGTTTGTTGCGCTATATATATACCTCCACTTCCCCAGATACAATGGTCTGGTCAGCCTCATTTGCATAATTACCAACGTTCTACGAACGTTACATTATCATGTCAAAAGCAAACAGAACAGACCCTGATCAGACGGCTCCTATTGAAGCCGTCTGATCTGGGTCTATTTTATTTGCAAATGCATGAAAAGGCGTTTAAATTTGACGGAAATGATAAATTAATACAAAATGTACCTGCGTGCGAGTGCCTTTAAAACAGATGGCTGCTGAATGTAAGACAAATAAGGTGTAGACAAAAACAATATGTTGAAAGCTATTATAGGAGCCTTAAACTTTTACTTCATATGAATGTCATTTGAGCACATTTGCAAACAGAATAGATTATGAAACAACATAGCTCTGGTTCTACAGAGTCTGTCATGGTGGAATAGCATGTGTTCGAATGACGTATGTGTTGTAAACATGTAAAATTATATTTATGACGTCAGCATTTCTTAAATGAATATTCATGGATTAAGATGTTAAACACCTGAATTAGAAATGTTTTGAGTGGTCCTTATATCGAGATTGCACTTTCTCGCTTCTCAATCGTGCTAGATAAGCTGAGTTACTAAAAATAACCGTACTAGAAATCCTTATCTGGAACACCCCGTGACTAGTGTATTCATACGCGCGATTGGGTAAAATCAATACAAGGGAAGGAATTCTTACAGAATTATACCAACATTTCTATAGGCAACAGCCTTATGATTTGAAATTAATATAAGTAATTAGCACGAATATGAAATTCTATTAATCATATAAACACTTTAAAAGCCTATTTAATTAACCGAAGACGTTGTTTTGTAGTCACTCAGTCATTTATATTTACGCCAAAAGGTAACGTTTGTGGTTGTCATAACAAATGACGTCATTTTGGTGTCACGCCTAAAGTTATGCTGCAGTATGTTGCTATTAGATATGGAAGTCGAATTACGCAATGTACAGTAGTACTTCACACAATTCGTTAATTTACTTGGTTTTAGGGCGTATATCAGCGAGAAAAATAATCAAGCATGGGTTTTGTTAAAGCCGGGGGTTTCTATACCCGAGGTTGTTCCAGTCGGGTACAGACCAACCGAGGGTATAGAAACCCCCGTCTTTAACAAAACCCATGCTTGATTCTATTAGTCCACGTGAACATAGGGCAGATAATTGAAATCGATTTTCCTGACAGCAAGTTGTTGTCAGAATGATATGCGACTGGTTGACGGTAAACTGAACATGGCGGCATAACGGCTCAGTAGCAATTAACCGCAATATACCATGGTATAGAAAGAAACACCAATAACATGTATTAACCCTTCGTTTGCTATTCACGTCAATATACCTACCTGTAAATAATGAAGACCCAGATGAGACAGCTCCTGCAGGAGCTGTCTCATCAGGGTCTGCACTATTTACAAGTTGATTGTGCAACCAGTGCACTCCACAGCAGTGATTGCACAGCGATATACTTGTACACAGTGAAGATATATATACAACAGGGCAAGGGTAAAGAAGGAGAAATGTGTTTTAAAATTCAGCAAGAGAAGGGTTAACCTCAATAATGGTAAAGAAAGAAACAACAACATGTATTAACCTTGTTCACAGTTCTGTTCTAAGCTTATATACGAGCAGTGCTATATCAACCCATTACCCCATAGGCTATTTTTAGATACAACCCCTTTGAACAAATCTACCGAAAAGCAGCATGAACTAGAGAAAAGGAAAATTTTAGAATTTTGTAGTTTGAAACCATTGTGATAAATAGAGCATTTGCTCCTATATGAGCAAATGCTCTATTTATCACAATGGTTTCACAAAGTGACATTTATAGAGTCGTCAATATGAGGGAATGGGTTAAACTCAACCCAAAGGCTTTACAAATAGTGTAGAATCAGATCTACAACCGCATTTGAAGCTTTTCCCCGTGGACTTTTTTTAAACACTGCCTCTTTGAATAAATCTCCTGAGAAGGTGCAATTACAAGAGAAAATGAATTTTGCTAGAATTGTGTAGCTTGAAACCTCTTTTATCACAGTGGTTTCAAAACATGACTTCTACAGAGGCGTCAAAGGCATCAGAATGAGGGGTGGGTTAAAGCTATTTGCCACGTCCCCAGGAAAACAGAACAACGTCTAAGCTGATTGGAAAACCAATTAACAAAACAAAATAGGCTTACAACAGCCCAGAACCTGATAAAACGCCGCGTTTTAACGCTTTACCCCATGAACATTCACGTAAAGAATTAATAACATCATTAATATTAATTAGGTTAAATGTTATAACGGCACATATGGACACGGGGATTTGGGTCATGGCAGAAATTGTAGAATCAAATCTATATCATACCATAAGTTAACCCTTTCCCTGTTCTGTGTTTATTACAAATTTCAATACCTACTGAATATTCATGGAGAAAATAGTTATAATAAAATGTGGAAGGTGTAACATTGTAGCCATTTTAGGAACAAAAGAAACAGATCTATCAAACCCCATTAGCAAACAGAGCAGACCCTGATCAGACGGCTCCTCTGGGAGCCGTCTGATCTGGGTCTGCTCTGTTTGCAGGTGCGTGAAAACACGTTTGTATGAGGGAAAGGGTTAACAGAGTGGACTCTGATCAGACGGATCCTACAACAGGATGTTTGCAAAGACGTAGAAAGGCGTATTTATGGAGTAAAGGGTTAAACGCGTCGACATACTTTTTTCAATGCCTAAATGTTTGTTTTTGTATATGGGGCTGGGGGCTCCATATGTATACTGGTCGGTTGTGCGTGCTGTATGCATTAAATCTGTCGCCGCCAATGTCGCCAAAATGCAAAATGACAAGACAAGACTAGTCAATTAATATTTATTTACAAAATCGGCAATATAGACTAAACATGCAGTCCTAGTTCAGACACCGCCTTTTCAACGCAGTGTCTGATAGGTTCGTCATTGCATGTCTCAACATCTAGTCCTGTCTATCAGATATAAGATGTTCAATAAACAAACAGAGAAGACTCTGACCTAGGTCTCCTCTGCTTGCAAAGGTGTCAAAAGGCGTCTGTGTGGAACTTTCTGTAATACTGCCACTCTGCATTAGGCCATTCCCTCATATTGACGCCTCTGTAAAAACCGCTTATTTATCACCATTGTGACAAATAGAGCATTTGCTCCTATGGAGCAAATGCTATATTTATCACATTGGTGTCAAAACTACACAATTCTAAAAGCAATCTTTTTTCTAGTAAATGCTCCTTTTCAGTAGATTTGTTCAAAGAGGTTGGGTCTAAAAATAACATATGAGGTACATGTAATTGGTTAAGCAGCCACCTGCATAAGAATATTTCGAATCTTCTTTATCAATAGTGTGCACCATCTATCAATTAACTCTTATCCTGCTTAACAGCTTGTTTAATCCTTTACTCCATGAATATAATTATAATGACACCATGAATATTAAATAGATTAATTGTTATAAATGCACATGGACACAATATGTTTTGGCCATGGCAGAAACTGTAGAATCATGTCTATAATATATAATAAGCTAACAGAGCAGATCCTGATCAAACGACTTCTACAGTGGCCATCTGATCTGGGTCTATTCTGTTTGCATGCAAATGCGTAGAAAGATACATTTATAAAGTAAACGGGTATAGCTAATACGAATTTCAGAATCCAAAACTCTACAATTATTTCTGCTTTTGTAAAATTATTCATGTGTGCATATGCCATAATAACGATTCATGTAGTCAATAGTCATTGTGTCATTATTTCTTACATGAATATTCATGAGCTGGGTGGTTAAAAGAGAAATAATTAAACACCAGATGCTTAAAAACACGAAGAAGAAATCAATATATTCAATATTCCAGAACATCGTTGCTTACTTTTTAACATTTAGCCTGCTATGGTAGGATGAGTGGATACCTATGCGAACAGTTTGTATCCAGATAAGACGCCGAGTAACTCGGCGTCGCATCAGGATCCAGACTGTTTGACACTCTGGTTGCATTTTTGAAGACACATTGATTATAGCTTTAATTTTGAAAAGGTAGTAGGTTAACAATTCTGTAAAATAATTTGCTCAGCAGGCTAAAGGTTAAGACTAGACCTATCTAAACTAGAACTACATGTATCACGAAATATGTTTAACAGTAGAATGTAGCTTAGCTTATTCAAACACGCAAACAAGTCTTTAAGATAGCTGGCAATGTAATGTAGAGTCACTCAACATAGGCTTTCCTGAGAGTTTCCTGTTAGACCTTCACCCTGCATTAACACTTTACTCCATAAACACGCCTTTCTATATACCTTTTCAAATAAAGTAGACCCAGATCAGGGGGCTCCTATAGAAGCTGTCTGATCAGAGTCTGCTCTGTTTGCTTATCGTATAATATAAATACAGTTCTACGCCGGTAGACGGTAATGCCCCTTTTTTACCGTCCCCATTAAAAACCCCTCGAGATAAATTGTACACCATTCGAGAATACGCCGACATCCAATTCCAACACTGTGGGAAGGGTCGGATGACGTCTCCAATAAATTGGCGAAAAAACTCGGACGAGAAAAACCAATAAACCGAAAGTGCAAAAAATTATTAAGTTGAATACAGTAGAACTTGTCTTAAGCGGTCATCCATTTATTGAACATAGGAGTCTTAAAAGCAGGAAGTTGCTTAATGCAAGTCAAACATAATGCACAAAGATCCTAAATCCTATATAAGAGCTTTCTGCATTACTTTTGACCTGCATTAAACAACCACATGCTTTACAGACTCATAATTACATTCTTTATGATGGAAGCTTAAGACAGATTCTACTGTACAACATGTAAAAGGCAATAAAAGTCATGAAAAACCTATCCAGTTAGAACGCCATTGGGATATCTGGAATGTCATTACCATAATGTAAATTCTCCTAATAGCCCTTTCAACGATGAATTTCTAGAGGTACATATTCCAAAATTCAAACAGGCCAAGCTTACCACAAATATTCAGATATCGTTTATCAAGAAAAGTGTAACATGACAAACAGTGCAAACCCTGGTGATAGGGTTCCTCTAGGAGCCCTTTCACATGGGTTTACACTGTTTGCAAAGGACATTAGTGACGCGTTTCCTGCACTAAAAGGGTTAATGCTCAATCTTCCCACAAGAGTCAGCGGTTACTATTATGCTCTATAGCTTGGGTAAGAAGACAACAAACATTTATAAAAACTGCCAAGGGACAGTACCCAATCAGAATACCGTTATGTGATGTTCATACCTTATTCATTGGTCCAGATAAGATGCGTAAATTAAAACAATGTCTATAATAACTTCTTTATTTCTCCATCAAACCCTATGTTGTGAATGAAACGAGTTCTATACAACTTCATTCAAACAAGGACAGTATTTGCTGAGGAATATCCGGACAAAACAAGAACTACACCAAAAGAAAATACTGTATCAACCCATCTCTTCATATGAACATGTCTTCACGCATTTGCAAACAGAGTAGACCCAGATCAGACGGCTCCTATAGGAGCCGCCTGATCAGGGTTTGCTCTATTTGCTAATGGAATTTGATATTCAGGTATTGAAATTTGTAATAAATATAGAACAGGGAAATGGTTAACCCTTCGCTTGCTGAATTTTAAAATACATTTCTCCTTCTTTACCCATTCCCTGTTGTATATAATTACATATATCTTCACTGTGTACAAGTATTTCGCTGTGCAATCACTGCTGTTGAGAACATTGGTTACACAATTAACTTGTAAATAGTGCAGACCCTGATGAGACAGCTCCTGCAGGAGCTGTCTCATCTGGGTCTTCACTATTTACAGGTACGTATATTGACGTGAATAGCAAGCGAAGGGTTAAGGGACTATTAGAATGCCGTAACGGTGTGCACATCTCCGATTGCTGATGACTGTTTGTTTGTTTCACCGGGTTTCCACGTCACCGGGTTTCCACGTCACTTTGACGGTCTGTAGTTCAGCCATATCACGACGTCCAGCTAATTACAGAATTGGAGGAAGACCCTAGAAATGTTTCCTCCATCTGGTACTAAAGGCTTTCTAAATTTTTCAAATCGAGGAGACAAATGTAGATCTAGTTGAGTAACTTAACTTCCCTTTCAATTAATAATGTACACAGTGCAATTTCCCCTGTTCTGTATTCTTTTAAGAAATAATGACAACATGAACATTCATTAGTTCAACTTTCATAATGTTAACTTTGCAAGGGAATACTTTGATTTATTATACCTCACATGACTTTCCTTTACAAATGTTCCATATGCCCACCATGAAAATATTTGTACAGTTCCATGTAACATTATCTCGTGCAGGCAACAGTACCTCTAGATGTGTGTAACATCATCCGATTGACGTCATCGACTGACGTCATCTGACGCTTGCAATTTGATAAACAAACGTCATTTTGACAGTAACTATTGTTTTTTTGAATTATTTGAGAAATGTCAAGTTATGCAACTATTTTGGACAGTAGTAAGAACTCCGCCAGTACTGTTAACGTGTACTGGATAGAAGTGTCAAGCTGTTTCGCGATTTTTAAGCACCGAGTATAACTTTTGTTTCAAACTGTTTATTGTGCTGTTCGTAGTGTTTGGTATAATAAAATAAATATCACATTCTATGATGAGCGACAGCACATATTGTCAATCCTCGGTATGGTTATGTACACCTCGACTAACGTCTCGGTGAACATTACCAACCTCGGGTTGACAATATAGTCTAGGAGGTAGACCAGGTTTATTTGCGGTGGAAGCATCATACAAACTTTTGACTGTTTCGTATAGGAAATTATAGGAAATTGTCTCAGGAATTCAAAAACATGCGTCTGGCGAGGATTTAGGTAGTAATAAGGGGATGCAAAGGTATCTCCATAACTTAAAAAGCATTATTGGCAGCCATATTGGTGGCCATCTTTGATTTTCACAAGGCTAACATATTGTTGAACCTCAATATTCGCATGTTCAGACAAGTTTTACAATATAATGTGATTATAAAACTCATTTGCTTATGATAATCAAAGCAATAGATACCCGCAAAATATGTGTTTAGGTCAACTACATTGATTATCACTCATCAAATACCAATTTTAGATATCAAGTGTGTGAAGAAAAAAAATGTTTAGTAAAGAATTAAATTTTGGCTAGAAAATCAAAGGGCAGACAACTTTAACCTCAATTTGCTCCCCTTATTACTACCTAAATCCTCGTCAGACGCATGCTTTTGAATTCCTGAGACAATTTCCTACAAGAAACAGTCAAACGTTTGTATGATGCTTCCACCGCGAATAAACCTGGTCTACCTCCTAGACTAATACGTGCTGTCGCTCTCCATAGGATGTGATATTTATATATTGACACAAACTGTAGAATCGGATCTATATAACGTCAAAAGCAAACAGTGTAAACTCTGATGAGACGGCTCCTATAGGAGCCGCCTGATCCGGGTCTACTCTGTTTGCAACTGCATGAAAGGTGTTTACGTGAGTGAAAGGGTTAAAGGGAACATTTTGTGAGATAAGGAATCTTGGCCCCTATGCAACGGAACTCGTACATATTCCTGCTGTTTTCTCTGCTCACTGGGTAAACTCCATGACTGTTGAAAAATGAGTACAGACCATATGACGTGTGACGTAATGTTGACGCCATTACTCCAAAACTACTATATGTCTGCACCAGCGTATTGCACCGACTCAACATAGCGTGTTTGAGAAATGTCTCGTGCCAGTCGCCGCACCTATGATCAGTAATACCCATTTCCTCATTTGCATACGAAACAGGGTTGAAAATATCTAGGTAGTTTTCGACAAACCTGTTCTGCGCGTACCGTTGCACTCGGATGTCCTCGGTAACTACCGTGATTTTGTAGCCACTTGATTCGCTGAGATTTTTGAGAAAGTCAAATATTGGAAGAATGTCATTAAACTGATATATGGGTTTTCCTTTATGACTCATTTGTACATGAGCACAAGCAATTTTATTTTTTACAGCTATGTTGAAGAAATTATTAATTGAGGCGAGTATTAATGTCTTGTATTTAAACAATCCGTGGAAAACTATTCGCGTGAAATCGCTATTCTTATACCTAATCATTTCCGGAAAACGTTCTGGGGTGACACTCAACCTTTTAAACGTTGACGTCCAGTCTTGGTTGCTACGTAGTAGTATGACGTCATCAGTGAACAATGTTTCAGGATCAAAATCTTCCGTCTCATATATAAATTTATCTACATGGGGAAAACTCATCATCTTGATCGTCTTGGTTGTCAAATTTTTGGTAAGATTCCAGTCAAACCTCCAATCGAGAAAATTTGGCTCCAAAAATTGTTCAAGACGACAGGGGTCAGTCCAGTGTATGGCGAATCTTCTTCTTGAAATAATAGAGAGCGTGTACGCATGCACAATGCCTTTTAATCGGTCGGCTAGTGCCCCACACCTTCTTTCACACGTATACACCATAAACCTCGCTGCTCCATGGTAGTTGGGAAACTTTTGGAACTGCCTCTCAAACCTACGATGAGCTGCATCTATGTGTGCCTGTGTAAAGTCCGTGTCATCTTCCACAACGTCCTCAACGGGCGTCTCAAGTCTCAGTCCCGGATCACAGTCAAGTGTCTGGTGTTGGAGTAAGACGTGTATCAGTTTCAACCAGGCCAAAGTACATACAAACGCCAATAAAAGGAATACCTAAAAGACACCAGATTACAAAATTATCCATGGCCGATGAAACGATATATTTGGACAGACCGGCCGTTCTGCAGCAGATATAGTGACTACATGGTCACTATACTGTAGAATAGTGACCAGTAGTCATTCTATTGCACATAACGTGGCATCAATATATTATGTGATATGACTCTTGATTGACATTAGAAACGCAGAGACAATTTACTAATGGAAGTACATTTTCAATCTCTCTAAAGCAACAACTCCGGGTGACTGTTTAATGAAGGATGGGATTAACCCTTTCCCTGTTGCATATTCATGTATAAAATAACGACGTCATGAATGCTAATAAGATTATTTTTTATAAAAGCATATCAACAAAGGACATTTTGGCTCAAACAGAATCTGTAGGGTGAGATCTATATTACAACATTAGCAAACAGAGCAGACCCTGATCAGACGGATCCTATAGGAGCCATCTGATATGGGTCTACTCTGTTTGCAGATGCGTAAAAATGCGCTTACATAAGGGAAAGGGTTGAATTAATGCAGAAAGCTCCTATGTGAGATTTCTGCATAACTTTCGTCCTACTTTAAGTTACCACCTGTCTCAACGACCCAATATTAGTCTTGGTGGTTGCAATATATATAGAGGGGTTTAAGTTAACCCTTTACTCCAGAGATACGCTTTTCTACGCCTTTTTCAATCAATGTAGACCAAGATCAGACAGCTCCTATAGGAGCTATCAGATCAGAGTTTTCACTGTTTGCACTCGGGCTCTTTTAGGCCTGAGTTTATCTTGCCTTTCATAGAAATAATTGCCAATATATACAAGCCCAAATATTATTTGAGATTATAGATATGCAAAGAAAATGGAGTTTAACTCATAAATATTCATGTAGAATAGGATGAACTCTAATTGGAATAACACGAGGTTATCTAATTGAACATGCAATATCAAATTTAACCCCACAGTTTGTTTACTATCGAATCGTTAAATCATTTGAGGAAAAAACACTATTGGCCTAGTGGCAAACACCCTGGATTCCTGATAAGTTCCCGAGTTAATCGGCGTTTCATCTGGATCCAAGCTGTTTGCAAATCATAGCTAGATGGCGCTAAATAGGCAAACGATTAATTAGATAGGACTTCATAGAACTAAAAAAAATATAGACGTTTGCAACATCATTAGGTATGTCTTCTACCGCTTGTGGTATGTGAAAGCTGGTTCACAAATGCGGACATTACAGAAAACGTAACCAGTTTATAATACAGTAAAACCTCTCTATAACGGCCACTAAATTATGTTAATTAGTTGGTATTTAGGGCAGGTGGTTGCTTAAAGCAATGTGAACGTAAAACAGAACGCTCCTATAGGAGCGTTCTGTTTTACTTTCCCCTTGCTTTAAGCAGCCACCTGCTTTTAACACAAAATACTTGATGTAATTTAGTGGCCGTTATAGAGAGGTCTTACGGAACCAATAATTGAAACATTTATTTGCTACAAATTATTGGATTCAGCTAACATGATAACTCCGGTGGACCCATACTATGGTATTTGCCAGCAGCGAGTAGGCTCATTCTGGATCAGCGCTGTTACTGTTTGCTATATCAGCTCAAGTCAAAGGTTTTCATCAGATAACAGAGGTCCAGATAAGATCCGTAAATTAAAATCTTTTCGAGAATAACTCCTTTATTTCTCCACCAAATCGAGACATGTTCCAAATGTCAGTTAATAGGTAACAAGTATCAGGAGTAATTAACCCTTTGTATGCCAGAAACAAGTAAACTGGCAACTGTATTAACCTAGATGATATATCAGGTATATTAATTGGGATGTGCTATAAAAGCTATCGAACATGCATGCTGGTATATTAGTAGTACAATGCAGTCTGTCTACTATCAATATGGATGTCTATAAGAGCAGATGGATGCTTAATGCATGACGAAAGTAATGCAGAAAGCACCTAGAGGAACTGTCTGTATTATAGGGCTCATTTGTCTTAACCCCTATACTGCCACAATGACGGGTGTGTGATATCATATGCGATAGTTTGGATCCAGATAAGACGCCGCTTAGCTTGGCGTCTCTTCAGGGTCTAAACCTTGTTTGCCAGTCTTTCTATCTTTTATAAAGAAATCGAAGATAATGTCCACTCTAAAATTTACAACTGGCTACAATGTATGAAATAGAAAAACAATCTAGCACCGAATGGGTTAAACCCCTAGATTTAGAATACTTTAACCCTTTACTCCCATACTTTAACCATTTACTCCCATACTTTAACCCTTTACTCCCATACTTTAACCCTTTACTTCCATACTTTAACCGTTTACCTCCATACTTTACTCCCATACTTTAACCGTTTACTCCCATATTTTAACCGTTTACTCCTATATTTTAACCCTTTACTTCTATACGTTAACCCTTTACTCCATAAATACGCCTTTCTACGCCTTTGCAAACAGAGTATGTCCCAGACCGGACGGCTCATACAGGGTGTCCCATAAAAAACGGAACCCGGGATTAAGACCTGCAAGTTATCCCACTTCTGTCAATATTGCTAACTTAAATTAAAAGTATACACATGTAGCTTAGTAGAGACAACATTTTGCCATATGTTAAATTTTGTCTAAACATATTCATTGGTTTTTAAGATATCAGCATTTAAATGAAAGCACACAAAACTCCGTTTTAAACATGATATAGGCATGTTCTATGCAATGTACGAATATCATGTTAAAACAGATTTTAGGTGCATTCATTAAAACACTCATATCTTTTAAACCAATGCATATTTTTTATGAGAAATTTGGCAGACATATGTACAAATGACGTATCTACAACAGTATATATTTATATTTTAATGTGTCAGGTTACATTTGATCCAGGGTTCCTTTTTTCTGGGACACCCTGTATACGAGCCGTCTGATCAGGGTCTGTTCTGTTTGCTTATGATGTAATATATAATAGATGTGATTCTGCAGTTTCTACTGTAACCCAAAACTCACGTGTCCATGTACCGCATTAAACTAATTAACATTCATGACTTTATTATATCTCGTATGAATATTCATGGAGGAAATGGTTGAATAGTCACCGTATATATAGGTTTTACAGTACATTTTTACCAATGTTTAGCACTAAACTTCCGTACTCAGTTAATTCTCGTAGGCAACTTCGATTCGTCTCTAAATGATTCGGATATTGATTCTCGTGTACAAGGATAGATCACTCCGTTATCGTTACAACAGTATAAGCCGTCAGAGTTACTCCGCATGCGCGCCGCGTGGATTCCTACGGGATCTGTCGTTGTAACGAGTATGTGACAAAGACTCAAAATGTATTCTGTCGCAACATGATCAAAACTCTTCGGACAATTTCGTCGCTCTTTAAAACCTTTAAAGTTGATTCTGACTAACTTCCACGAGTGTTTGTGAAATTCGTCAATTTTAATTCCAAGATCGCTCATGTAGAATTTGTATCCTTCCGCATAGGTTTTCAGCAATGACATTGCAACCATATCTGCGTATGGGTAATCTTCATAGCTGTGGTAACACACAAGTTTTTCAGTATTATCGATTTGCTTCCTAAACTGGTTTTTAATAGACACTCTAATGACGGGGTCAGTTTCAAATAGACCTTGGTAAACGATCCTGTGAAGATCTGCACGAGATATCGAACGAAGTGTTTCTGGAAAACTAAGAAATGAATCTTTGTGTCTGAGGATATCATCTACGATATCAAAGTCTCCAAATATAATGAGCACGTCTTCCACAATGTTTTTCCATGGTCTAATTTCGAAATCGCGCAGGATTTCTGAGTAAAAGGTCTTTGACTGGTATGGCTGTTCATCGGTCTGCGGAGCATAGAAAATGCCTATCCCTGTACCAACATAATGTCCAAGAGAAGTAAGATTCCACAATAATGCACGCTCCTTGTAATGACACAGTGATGAGCACTCTACTGTCGTGTTAATCACAAAGCGTCGATTAGACAAGACTGAAAATAGAAATGCCGAAAGTAGTCCGTCCACAGATACGGCACCATCACGGTGTGTTTCATCACTACTGTATAGCACTATCTGATGTCGCGAGTGCATATTTTTGATAATATTTCCAAATATGGCATTAAATAGATTTCTTTGCGACATTTCCAATTTCTCTTGCTGCTGAATTTTTGTATCAATTCCATCCTCGAGTGTTGTTTTCAATTTTCGTTTCACACATCTTTGGTGCGTGACATGGACGGCCATTTTCATTAGCTGAATACACAATATAGTCAATAGAACAGTCAGGACCCATCGCGCGAGATATCGCGAGACCTGAAATTGATAATTTCAACACGGTGTCAAATATTCCTTGCGTTAACAAAACTCATAGGTGATGTCAATAATTATGAGAAAAACAATTATCTTTAAATGATGTAAATGTATACAGAAAATATATACAGAAAATATTCTCTTTCACTCACGTTTAAATGTTTACGCCGCCTCATTTCTTTGACTGTCCCCGATTTTCTGCCTTAGACATGCAATTTTAGTTTTATTACTTACAAAATTATAGCCCTGGGCATAAATTTTGATACGCAAAATTGACCGATGTGATTGACATTTATTCCTCCACAGTGTATACCTAATCAAAGGTCAAGTTTGGACAACAACTCCACTTCAATTCAAACTCGTTTCTAATGGATTTTTGCATGTTGTCGTTTTACTTGAGACCTTTTCATTTTTAATGTTTTCTATATCCAGAGATCCAGATAAGATACGTACTTTTCAGCATTTTCAAGAATAGCTGCTTTAATTCTCCTCCAAACCCTATACTGTGACGATTCTAAAGAGTGGTCACAGTTTAGGGTTTGATGGAGAATTGACGATTTTAATATTTGGGCACGCATCTTTATCTGTAGTTCTGTATATCTGATTCAAGTCTTGAATTAGTTTCTTCTAGTGTCTTTTCAGATATATTGTAAATCGAGGGTTTGGTGGAAAACTAGTGTAACTCCTTCACTTTGTGATGGAGTTACAATAGTTTTCCACCAAGCCCTCGAAATAGTTTGTATCCGAGTTCTAGATGTTTGATGTAGCATCGCCAATTTGACCATAGTCTGCAATAGCGGTTAACCATGTATCTGGTGATTAAAGTAACCTTAAGACATAATGGCATCATGAATATTTATTAGCTGAATAGTTTTTATAATGGCGCATGAACAGAGGGTTGTTTTGACATTGGCAGGAACTGCAGAATCACATCTAAATAATCCTATAAACACACAGGGCAGATTCTGGGTCTACCCTGTCTTGAAAAGGCGTTTATAAACATCAGTCACCCCTTTCCCTGTTGAATATTCATGTAAGTAATATTGACATCATTAATATTCATTAGCTGCTTTTTATAATGGTATATGCACGCGTGGTGTTTTGGTTTAGTTTACATGTAACCCTTTCGCTGCCAATGCCGGGTCTGTGATTACCTATGCAAACAGTTTGGATCCAGATGAGACGCCGAGTAACTCGGCTTCTCATCAGGATCCAAGCTGTTTGTTACTGTTACTATGTTTTGGAAACAAAAATGAAGAAAATCAAAAGAATGAAAAATTGTAGCAGACGACAGAGTTTGGCAGCGAAAGAGTTAAAGTGTAGTTTATGTATACACGGGTATTTTGGTACTGGCACAAACTGTAAAATCGTGTCTACTATAACAAGACCTGTCTGACCAGGGTCAACTCTGTTTGCAGAGGCGTGGAAGGTGTTTATATGAAGGAAATGCTTAAATATTTAAGGTATGAAGCTATACAGGTATTCTATCTAGTATTGTATCATTTTATTAACCTTTTCCATAATATTAACGAATTTTCACGCACTTACAGAGAAGACCCAGATCAGACGGCTACCGTAGGAGCAGTCTTATCAGGGTCTGCTCAGTTTGCTTATGACATGATATAGATATAAACCTAATTTTATCAAAGCAAAAAAATCCTCTGAGAAGTTACTTTAAACCTATAGAAATTCTATTAATAAACATTCATGATGTCATTATTTCTTACATGAATATTGAACAGGGAAAGGGTTAACCCCGATTCTGTCGCAATATGATATCTGCTAAAAACTTCCATTGCATTATTTACGTATTTCCCGATGTGTTTGCAGAGAAACTATTTGTATGCGTGCCAAACAAAGCAGACGATTATCAGAGAATCCATCTGATCTGGGTCTACTTTATTTGCAAAGGCGTGTCATTGTAGTTATAAATATTACGTAAACGGGTATGACCCATTTACTCCATAGATACATCTTTCTACGCCTTTGCAAACAGAGAAGACCAAGATCAGACGGCTCCTAGATGAGCCGTCTGACCAGGGTCTGCTCTGTTTGCAAATGATATAATATAGATATGATTCTACACTTTTTGCAATGTACTACAATGTATTATAAGTTAATCTAATTAATATTCATGACGTCATTATTTCTTACATAAATATTCATGGAGTAAAGGGTTTATCCTTTTTTCCTCTTGAATATTCATGTAGTGGCAAAAATACCGTTATTCAGGGTCCATGCTTATAAAGCTTTTTAGTTGAGTCTGAGTTCGTTCCCAAGCTTTTGATTGGTCAGATTTGAGTTCTCAAGCTTTTGATTGGTCAGATTTGAGCCAAAGGCTCAATTCTGACCAATCAAAAACTTGAGAACGAACTCAGACTCAACTAAAAGTTTTATAAGCATGGACCCTGATCTCACTTTCGATAAAACATTGCGCACATTACTCTAGACCTACGGGTCCGATTTTTCATAATTGAACTAAATTTAGATGTTACGGCCATACACATCATTGATAGATGTTAAGTCCGATAAAAAAAAACCTCTAAGCCGGATAAATTACTGCGATAAAAACGTGATAGAAGAGTGGAATTACTTGGGAAAAGGTCATTAACAGGCAGTATACTACTAGACTTGGCATATTTAAACTCGTCTATTTATTTAATTCATACAACAGAAATTCTAAGTCGATTTATCCACGAGGCGTTCAGCTTTTAGAGTTCGTGCATCCAATCAACTTATGTAACTTTTGATTCCATCCTCGCATGTTGCATGGTATACAACTATACAGTGAGAATATATTTATTCTATGGATGTCTTGGTTGTTGAATTGAGGATGTTGTATTAATACCAGTGTCTGTAAAACATTGTCCTATAGGAGCAAACGCTCTATTTATCACAATGGTTTCAAATTAAATTCTAAAGTTTTCCTTTTTAGTCTCTAGTTAATGCTCCTTTTCGGTAGATTTAGTGAAAGTGGTTGGATCTAAAAATAGCCTATGAAGGAATGGATTAAGCAATACAGAATCTTGAATCTTTTTAAAAACAAATTACACAACAGATAAATATAACAAAGACATTTATTAATTAATCTTTAATATAAGCATTAAATTTGCTTACTGTAGTATGGTTCTATAGACACAAACATGAGAAGTGCAAAATATACATAAGAACTCATCCATTTATACAATAGATCATAACTCTCGAATCATGCATGCATTAGCGCATTATCCTCTTTGATGTTACAGCCAAATGGTCTGTACGTTCTCAGCCTCCATATCCAATCAGTTTCATGGATCTGTCTTTCAGTTCTACATGCATGGAACATCCGATGTCGGTGAAACTGAGAGAGAAATTCGGGAGAGAATGAAAGAACATTTGAGTGATGTGAGGCATGAGAGAGAGAAGCCAATAAACAGACATTTTGGAATCTGGTGGTCATAGCAGTGATGATGTGAGATTTGTAGTTTTGAAACGGATGTTCCATGCATGTAGAACTGAAAGACAGATCCATGAAACTGATTGGATATGGAGGCTGAGAACGTACAGACCATTTGGCTGTAACATCAAAGAGGATAATCCGCTAATGCATGCATGACGTCGTTGCACCCATGACGTCATTTGATGACGTCATTTTGATGACGTCATGACATTTTAAAAAACAACCCAATGTCACCATGACGCTGGATCAACATTATTCTCTTTGATTTTATGGCTGAATGCATGTAACAAAAATGTGACGTGTATTTTGACAAGATAATCTTTGAAAAAGGCCCTTAGTGGTCGAACTATTAGATCAGAGCAGTTCAGTAGGCCTGTAATTACATCGAAAAAAAAGAGGTTATTGGACATCTGCAAAACATGTACTGTCCATTTCAATTTACTTTGTCACTGAATTTGAGTCGAGAATTTTTTTCATTTCTTACCAGATCGAGATCAAATTTAAACCACTTGTGTCATCGTTTTTCACGAACTCTGTGCCCGAGTTTCCTTTGAAACCATCTTTAAATAAAGATTTTATGCATAAAAACAATGTTTTCCCATTGTAAACACGTTCATTTTAAATTGCAAATGGCGGACGATTGACGTCGAGTGGAACGTTCGAATTTAACTACGGGTAATTATAGCTCTTAAAAGTTGACGTCATACATGAAATTACGTCATTTATTACATATTTGTATGCAATTCACCCCTGTTGAAAAATGATACGCTCCACGATCCATACATACGGCGGCCATTTGCAAAGAAACAGCTGATCGAATTAGCATGTAGAAAATGCATTTTCGGCATATTATTCCTTGTTACTGCATGATATTGAGGGATATTTAGCATGGGAGTTCGTGAAAAACGATGCGATCAAATGAAGTATATTTAAGGTCAGTCTGACTCGAAATGAAAAAAATATCGACTAAAATTCAGTGACAAAGTACATTGAAATGGACAGTAGAATAAGATCAGATAAAGTCTGCAACAGCACTTATGGTAAATCCTGCTATAGCCCTGTCCTTCATATAGACGCGTTTTCACGCATTTGCGAACAGAGTAGACCAACATTAGACGGCTCCTATAGGTGCTGTCTGATCAGGGTCTGATCTGTTTGCTTATGATATAATATAGATATGATTCTACTGTTTCTGCCATTGCCGAAATACACTGTGTTCACGTGCCATATTAAGAATTAATCTAATTATTATTCATGATGTTATTATTATTCATGGAGTAAAGGGTTAAGTTACCAATTAGAGATTAAACAGAGAATACTTAACGCTTTCCCTGTTCAATGTTTATTAGACATTTCAATACCTACTGAATATTCATGGACAAAGTAGTTATCACTAAATATGGAAGGTGGGACATTGTAGTCATTATAGAAACTAAAGAAACAGATCTATCAAATTCCATTAGCAAACAGAGCAGACCCTGATCTGGGTATACTCTGTTTACAAATGCATGAAAAGACGTTCATACGAGGGGAAGGGTTAACCATTTCCCTCATGGGAAAATCATTTACAAAACTCATGATTTCATGAGTATTCATTTACTGAAATTTGGCATGCTTTTAAGGCCATGACAAGGCAATGTCCGGATATTTCAGAATTTGTGCAATCAAATCTATATAATGCCATCAGCAAAACAGAACAGACCCTACAGGAGCACACTAGGCTGGCTCTACTCTGTTTGCAAAGGCATGAAAGCGTTTATATGAGGAAAAGGATTAACACGGCAAAAGTAATGAAAAAAAAATTTCTTCTTTAGAAGGTTTTGCAATTTTTTTATCCTGCATTAACCCTTACAGTGCGGGACACAAGTCACTAATGTCCTTTGCAAACAATGTAGACCCAGATGAGAGGGCTCCTTGAGGAGCCCTCTCATCAGGGTCTGCATTGTTTGTCATGTTACACTTTTCTTTGGAAAAATCCCTAAATATTAACAATAAGCTTGACCGGTTTGAATTTTGGAATAGTTCATTTGAAAATTCAGCGTTGTAAGGGTTAAACTTTTTCACTACTTTGCGAACAGTGTAGACCAATATCAGGTGGCTCCATTTTCTTAAGATATTAAAAAAGATCCGACTCTACAGTACCTACCCAATACCGAAAGTTTCCTGGATGTATAAGTCTTTATAAAAAATCAGTTAATAGATATTCACTATGTCATTATTTTTTACATGAATATTCAGCAGGGGAATGGTTAATCCTGTACTCAATGAATATTCATGAAAGAAATGATGACATCATGAATATTAATGTTTAAAATGGTATTAACACATGAAATTTTTACCAATGCAAGACCTGTACAATGATATATATATTTCAAAGGCATACAGTACAGACTCTCACCTGACCACTCCTACAGGAGCCGTCTGATCTGGGTTTACACTTTTTAATGGTCACCTAAGACAGGATTTTCTGCACTATTCAAGGTCTTTACTCTTGTTCATCATTAATACAAACAAACTCATGCTGCCAACAACATGGATACTGATCTGGCATTGAATTCTACTAAGGATGAAGATCTGCTTCTACACTGTACACACAGGTCCAAGTTTTTCAAGTGAAATACGCCAACTATTTAATACAGTAAAAACTCGATAGTTGAAAATTTTAGTCATGAAGAATGTCTGAAAGTAATCTGACAAACAGCACATACCCTAATGAGAGGACTCCTGTAGGATCCTTTTCATCTGGGTCTACACTGTTTGCAATGGGCATAAGTGGACCGTGTCCCGCTCGGAAAGGGTTAACAATACTTTCACTACTTTTGTGCAGAGCCCTCAGCCTGTTTTGCTGGTGGCGTGGCTATAATCTAAATGACTACTAAAGTTCAAGTTAAATATACAAGCTGGTACAAATTCTGACTATTATAGACTAGTTTACAGATGAATGAGGTATGAACAAATGTCAAGGTATTATGCGGCTGGTTGAGTGATAGCTAAAACAAGACATGATCTACAGTAAAACCTCTCTATAACGACCACTAATTTGTGTTAATTATTTGGTATTTAGGGCAGGTAGGCGCTTAAAGCAAGGTGAAAGAAAAACAGAACGCTCCTATAGGAGCGTTCTGTTTTACTTTCACCTTGCTTTAAGCAGTCACCTGCCTTTAACACAAAATACTTGATGTAATTTGGTGGTCGTTATAGAGAGGTTTACTGTATTACCAATAAATTCTCAGGTTTGATACTAAAGACTACAATAAAACCTCTCTATTACTGCCATTCATATGAAGTCAGGTTTTTAACTACTGACTTGAGGAATAGTCATACAATAGTCTGCCCATTATAAATATAAATAATTATTAATTCCTTCGCTTGCTGAATTTTAAAATACCTTTTTCCTTCTTTACCCATGTCCTGTTGTATAATTACATATATCTTCACTGTGTACAACTATTTCGCTGTGCAATCACTGCTGTGGAGTGCAATGGTTGCACAATCAACTTGTAAATAGTGCAGACCCTGATGAGACAGCTCCTGCAGGAGCTGTCTCATCTGGGTCTTCACTATTTACAGGTAGGTATATTGACGTGTATAGCAAGCGAAGGGTTAATAAAAGAAAGTTATTGCTTTGGCCAATAGTAAAAATAATTACTGCATTAAACAGCAACCTTCTTCTAAACACACCAATTTTTATTCATTTATTGACTGCCACGGAAAAGAATTGCTGTAATCAATATAGTTTATGCTGGAAATCATGCAAACCTGTTAGAGAGTTATTATTGAGCCCTAACCCTTTCCCTCATATAAATGCTTCTTAACCCTTTCCCTGTTCTATGTTTATTATGAATTTTAATACCTACTGAATATTCATGGAAAATCGTTAAAATGAAACATGGAAGGTGGAATATTTTAGCCATTTTAGAAAGTAAAGACACAGATCTTTGAAATTCTATCGGCAAACAGAGAAGACCTTGATCAGACGGCTCCTCTAGGAGCCGTCTGATTTGGGTCTACCCTGTTTGCAAATGTGTGAAAACACGTTTATATGAGGGAAAGGGTTAATGCCTTTGAAAACAGAGTACATCTAGAGCAGGGTCTGCTCTGTTTGCTTATGGACTAATATAGCTCTGATTCTAGTATTTGTCAAAACCAAATATTTCCTTGAATTTTTTACATTATAAAATTTCACAACATTTCACACATAAATATTCATTTGGGAAAGGATTAAGAGCCTGAAAATGTTTTGGTAACTTCAAGCTCATGGTAAGTGATACACTGTATATGATACTACATGCAATGTGAGTGATACATGATACTACAAACACTATGACCAAAACTATCACTTACTTCACTCAGAAAAAAATAATGTCTGCTGAAATTTAGATCAGCTCAATTTCAACCATGTCCATTTCAATTAACGCTTTCCTCCATAAATACGCCTTTCTATGCATCTGTAATAACCACTTCTTGAAACCATAGTGATAAATAGAGCATTTGCTCCTATAGGAGCAAATGCTTTATTTATCACAATGGTTTCAAACTACAAAATTCCAAAATTTTATACTTTTCTCTAGTAAATGCTCCTTTTGGGTAGATTCATTCAAAGAGGCTGGGTCTAAAAATAGCCTATGAGGTAATGGGTTAAGCATTTGAGAATCTCTTGACCGAGTGTAAAGCAACTTGGATCCTGAAGAGGGGCAAAATAATGTGGCGTCTCATCTGGATCCAAACTGTTTGCAAATGTGAATAAAGTTGCGGACGGTGAGATCAAGATTAACAAGCAAGTTACTCATTTTAACACTTTATTTGAAAATATCGACAAGTTACTCCTTTACAGACAGGGTAGACCAAGATCAGATAGTTCCTGTTGGAACTGTCTCATCAAGCTCCACTCCGTTTGTTTAACTGTTACAAGATCTAAATTTTCTATTACCATGGCAATTAGTTCCCTATTTTCTACTTTCATAACAAGAGAGTCAAGTAACAATGAAAACTCACAATAGTAGGCTTAATACATTCCCTCCTAGCGACGCATTTTGGTGCCTGTAAAAGCATTGTGATAAGTAGAGCATGGGCGCCTCTGTAAAAGTCACATTTAGAAACCATTGTGATAAATAGAGCATTTGCTTCATAGGAGCAAATACTCTATTTATCACAATGGTTTCAAAACTACACAATAGATTAATTCAAAGAGGTTGGGTCTAAAATTAGTCTAGGAGGGAATGAGTTAAAGGGGGTGAAAAATCTGATTACTGACATTACCAGCATAGAAAATTCATATTAAATGATCCTTATCAACTACTTTAAAACAATGTTCATCAAAAGACTGGATCTTAAAGGTTATGGCTCTTATAAGTCTTATACAATAAACTACACAGGCCACTTCATCAACAAGGCACCAAAATATTTGAAAACAGTAAAGGCTCCGATTTAGGCAGTTGATCAACAAAACTAGAACAATTTGTAAAACCCAGCTGCAGACAAAAATAGGTGATCTTGGTCAACACTATTTGCAAAATTCATGTTAAGTAATTTTTCTCAAATGATGCACCATTGCAAAGGCAGTTAAGTCATACTCAACAAATACCTGAGTACTGATAACATAGTTAAACCTTATCATGTTGAATATCCATGCAAGACTCCACCCATTGTGAATATTAATGATTTACTCCTTAATATTCATATAAGACATGTATTCATGCAGTAAATGGTTATGGAATTGTACAGATGTCTCTATAGCTTCTTCTATGGTCAAACTTCTTTTTTTTACATCATATGCAGTACAACCTCTCCATAACGGCCACTAAATTGTGTTAATTAGTTGGTATTTAGGGCTGGTGGATGCTTATAGGAGCGTTCTGTTTCACTTTCACATTGCTTTAAGCAGCCACCTGCCTTTAACACAAAAAACTTGATATTATTTAGTGGCCGTTATAGAGAGGTTTTACTGCATGTCATTATAGATATAAAATGAATGAAAATTCATGACGTCATACATTCTTGAATATTCATGATGTAAGGGGTTTACTAATTTAACCCTTTACCTCATTAGTATCTATGAAAGAAATAATGGCATCATGAATATTAATTGCTATAATATCACATAGCAAAAGAGGTTTTGGCCATGGCAGAAACTGTAGAATCATATAAATATTACATCATAAACAGAACAGACCCTGATCAGATTGCTCCTATAGGAGTCGTCTGATCAGGGTCTACTCAGCTCAAAAGGTGTAGAGAGACATATTTATGGAATAAAGTGTTAATGCTTGTATTAGAAATATATAATAAGGAAACTTATTGCCAAGGCAAAGGGTAAACATTCAGATTTGAAGCATATAAGCAAACCGAGCAGACCTAGATCAGACAGCTCTTGTAGGAGCTTTCTGATCTGGGTTTGCTTTGTTTGCAAGACGTTAAAATGGGTATTATCAAGTAAAGGCTTAATCCTTCTTGTTAGTCATACACTGTGTAGGTTTTCAGTCACTACCAGTGTCCATGCTTATAAAACTTTTAGTTGAGTCTGAGTACGTTCTCAAGCTTTTGATTGGTCAGATTTGAGCCTGTGGCTCAAATCTGACCAATCAAAATCTTGAGAACTCAAATCTGACCAATCAAAAGCTTGAGAACGAAACTCAGACTCAACTAAAAGCTTTATAAGAATGAACCCTGATACATGTACATAACCCTTTACTCCATGAATATTCATGTGTAGAATCAGATCTACACCATTTTATAAGAAACAGAGCAGACCCTGATCAGGCGGCTCCTACTGGGCCAAATAATTTGGGTCTTCTGTTTGCATTATTAAAAGTCATATCTATGGAGTAAAGAGTTAAACCGTAATAGATATGCCTTTATATGCCTATGCAAACAGAGTAGACCAATATTAGAAGACTCCTGTTCATATGTAATCATAAATATAAAGCTAATTCATATTCATGTATGCATTATTTCGTACATGGATATTTATGGAGTAACAGGCCAAACTGATTTTAAAAACAAACTTTGTATTCAAAATTGTGCTAAATAGACATATTTTCTTACAGATATTTCACAATTCTTGCAGCTTGCAATGTCTGCACCAGCAAGTACTTGGCCTGATACTGATATCAAATATCCCTTTATAAGCCAATATATAAACAAAAGCTAGTTTTGAGCAAAAAATAAACAATAATATTAACATCTCAAACAAATCTAAACAAGTATAATGGCCAAATGCAGCCTAAGCACTTATATAACAGGTTCATCCTTCACTTGCCAAATACTCATTAATTAACCTTTTACTCCACAAATACACCTTTCTACGCCTTTGCAAATAGAATAGACCTAGATTAGACGGCTCCTATAGGAGTTGTCTGATCAGTGTCTACTCTGTTTGCTTTTGATATACAGTAAAACCCCGCTAATGCGACCACCTAAAAGAGGTACAATTCTGGGTGCTAGATGCAGGTGATAGCTTAATGCAGGACAAAAGTAATGCAGAAAGCTCCTTTCTGCATTACTTTTGTCCTGCATTAAGCAACCACCTGCTTATAGACATATATTCTTTAAGTGGTTGCATTAGAGGGGTTCTACTGTAATAGGGATCTGATTCTACAGTTTCTGTCACAACAGAAAGTTATTTAGTTCATTGTACCATTATAAAAATTCAGTGAGTTTATATTCATGATGTCATTATTTTTTGTCTGAATTTTCATGGACTAAAGGGATTAGAAAGAATGACTTCCATGAATACTAACCCTTTACTCCATGAATAAAGACGTAAGAAATAATACATGTACGAATATTAATTAGCTGAATATAATGACACAGGAACAAGAAATGTTTTGGCCCTGGTAAAATCCGATCCTTATAATTCCATTGGCAATCAGAACAGACCCTGAATGATGCGGATACTATAGAAGCCGTCTGATCTGGGACTACTGTTTACAAAGGCGTTAACAGGCATACTAATGGAGTAACAGGTTAAATCTTTATAAATGGCATGCAAACTTCTGAAATTTTAGCCATGGTAGAACTAAATGTATATTATTCCATAAGCAAATGGAGCAAACACAGATCAGAAAGCTCCAACAGGAGCTCCGCTTGTAAATAGGTTAATATTCATCTTTATCAAGTAAAGGGTAAATAAAGACTTTCACAAATTCACCTTAAATAACTTAATGTTACAGTTAAATTCAGTAAGTTAAGTTAACGCTTTCAACACCATGGACCAGTTTTGATAACCTTTGGAAACAGTTTGGAACCAGATGAGACACCCAATACCTCAATCTCTTGATGAGACACCCAATACCTCAATCTCTTGATAATCCAAACTCGTTGACACTCTGTTGCTATTTCTTGAAAAGGGATTACATCAATATGCATTTTGAGAATTGTAGTTGATGAATGTTTTTTCAGACAAAAAGTAACTTATTGTTGAAGCATTAATGCATTCCTTCATGAATATTCATATCAGAAACTAGAGGTTTTTGTCAAAAAAACGGATGTCTCCCCTCTAATAAAAACAATATGTAAAGGGAAATCACTAAAAATGTTATGGTCTTGATGAATGATACTTCCCCTCATTATGCGTTTTCCAGTCTACATTTTTCAAGAAGAAAATGATAACAGCTAATAACTCCAAAAATACTGATACCAGATTTATGGCCCTTGTGCATGACACTTACTTTCATCATGCTCTTTCCAAAAATAAAATGTCATTCCAATAGCATCAGTCGAACAGGAGTTATTGATCGGCCAAAAAATGTAACAACGGGCAATAACTCCAAAAGTATTGAAGCCAGAATTATGG
This sequence comes from Azorinus chamasolen, assembly GCA_963576725.1. Taxonomy (NCBI): domain Eukaryota; kingdom Metazoa; phylum Mollusca; class Bivalvia; order Cardiida; family Solecurtidae; genus Azorinus; species Azorinus chamasolen. The sequence goes on along the minus strand of OY755246.1, from coordinate 18,289,182 downwards.
CCCTTGTTCATGACATTTTCTCTCATCATGCTCTTTCCATGTATGAAGTTTCAATACGATGGCAAGAGCCATGTAGGAGTTGTCGTCCGGACAAGAAAGAATTAAACAAATGTACAAGGGGCAATAACTCTAAATTTATTGAAGCTCGAGTTAAGGATCTTATGCATGACACTTTCTCTTATCATGATCGTTCCATGTATGAAGTTTCACTCCAATGGCATGTGTCACATAGGAGTAATCATCCGGACAAAAAATTTTGATTTTTTTTACAAAGGGCAGTAACTCCAATATTAGTGAAGCCAGAGTTATGGACCTTGTGCATGACACTTCCTCTCATTATGATCTTTCCATATATGAAGTTTCAATCCAATGGTATGAGCCATATAGAAGTTATCGCCCGGACAAAAAAGTGTGATTTTTTTTACAAAGGGCAATAACTCCTATATTAGTGAAGCCAGAGTTATGTACCTTGTGCATGACACTTAATTTCATTATGCTCTTTCCATATATGAAGTTTCAATCAATTGGCATCAGGCATATTGAAGTTATTGTCCGGACAAAAAATTATGATATTTTTTACAAAGGGCAATAACTCCAATATAAGTGAAGCCAGAGTTATGGACCTTGTGCATGACACTTCCTCTCATCATGATCTTTCCATATATGAAGTTTCAATCCAATGGCATGAGCCATACAGGAGTTATCGTCCGGACAAAAAAGTGTGATTTTTTTTTACAAAGGGCAATAACTCCAATATTAGTGAAGCCAGAGTTATGGACCTTGTGCATGACACTTCCTCTCATTATGCTCTTTCCATATATGAAGTTTCAATCAACTGGCATCAGGCATATTAAGTTATCGTCCGGACAAAAAGTGTGACAGACAGACGGACAGACGGACGGACAGACAGACAACTCTCACGAAAACAATATGTCTCCCCCATATAAATATGGGGGGAGACATAATAATGACATCATGAATAATACTTAAGATTGATTTGTTGTTATAACACATGGTGACGGAACGTTTTGGCCATGGCAGAAATTGTAGCATCATATCTATACTATATCATAAGCAAACAGAGCAGACACTGGTCTAGATCTACTCTGCAAAGGCGTAGAATATAGTATTTATGGAGCAAAGCATTAATGAGAAAGTACAGTAAAACCTCTCTATACCGGCCACGACATTACATCAAATAGTTTGTGTTAAAGGCAGGTGGCTGCTTAAAGCAAGCTGAAAGTAAAACAACACTCCTATAGGAGCTTTTTACCTTCTCCTTGCTTTAAGCAGCCACCTGCCCTAGATACCAACTAATTAACACAATTTAGTGGCCGCTATATTTTACTGTACCAAATTGATCTAAACCCATGCTACATTCAGTAACTTTTGACTTAACCCTTTCCCTGTTCTATATTTATTACAAATTTCAATACCTACTGAATATTTATGAACAATACCTACTGAATATTTATGAACAAACTAGTTATAATGAAATCTGAAAGGTGGAAAATTGTAGCCATTTTAGGAAATAAAGAAACAGATCTGTTAAATTCCATAAGCAACAAGAGCACCGCTGTGCAGCAAAATACGCCCGTCGGCAAAGTCAGTGATAAGCCAATTTAATAGGAAATTGAATCTGTTACAATGTGAAACTATCATTGGCAACTGCCTAGTAGAGCTATATATATAATATAGACCTGTTGTAACCAAATTAAATACTTAGCTTCATCACCATACAGGGAAGACAGCTATTGATTTTGTGACAAGTCCAATGACTTTTCCTGCAGTAACCCCCCTTTTCATACATAGATTTTTAAAAGAAAATAGAAAATACACTGAACGTTTCCAGGTGTATCGAACTTGACCAAGTCATTTTGACTATATACATGCTGACTAAGTTTGATGAGGATTGGATTTTATTTGTTTGAGTTAGAGAGCGGACAAAAAACGAATTTTGTTTAAAATTTGTTAAAAAGTTAATAAAAAAGGGGAGATAATTCAGAAGTGTGCAGGGCGATGATGCTGATTATCGAACTTAGCCGAGTCATTTTGGCCATATACATGCTGACCAAGTTTGAAAAGGATCCGATTCAATTTGTTCGAGTTAGAGAGCGGACAAGAGAATTTTGTTAAAAATTTATTAAAAAAGGGGAGATAATTCAGAAGTGTGCAGGGCGATGTTGCTGATTATCGAACTTAGCCGAGTCATTTTGGCCATATACATGCTGACCAAGTTTGAAAAGGATCCGATTCAATTTGTTCGAGTTAGAGAGCGGACAAACAAAAGTTCACGGACGGACGGACGGACGGACAGACAGACAGACAGACAGACGGACGGACGGACGGACGGACAACGCCACGACATAATACGTCCCGTCTAAAGACGGGCGTATAAAAAGGGCAAACATTGATCAAATGGCTCCTCTAGCAGCCTGGTCTGGGTCTACGTTGTTTGCAAAAACGTGAACATGCGTGTTTATATGAAGGAAAGGGTTAAATGCTCACCGATTGTCTTCTGCAGACAGTCTTGCCTGCTACAATTCTCAAAATTATTCTTTCTTTCCATTTTCTTCAAAATAAGCCAATCACAGAGACAAACAAGTTTCATCCTGACGAGATCCCAAGTTACTCGGCATCGGTTTTGAATCCAAACTGTATGCATAAATCATCAGTATCCCTTCCAGTGCGGGAAATGAGTCATTCATGTATTTAGCAAACAGTGTAGACCCAGATGAGAGGGCTATTCAATGTAACCGTGGCCTGTTTTTGAAAATTCAGCATTGAACATTTTAATTTGTCATCAGCATGCCAAGAATTATGAAGCATGCACATATCACACACAGTATCTCTTTAGTGTGTTGCAAGTTGTACAGACCAAAGGACAATTAACAGCATCATATACCCAATCTCTGCTCAGGTTTAACATTGTTTTCCCATTAACACTTACCATACTTATGATACTGTGAAAAAAATAATGTCTGCTCAAATTTGAATCTGTTGCAATTTTTGTCTATTTTCAATTTGATCATGCTTGTGACAAACTACTGAACAAATATGGAACTTGATTAGATGGCCTCCCATTTGAATTGAAGTTATCAGCAAATGCAAATGCAAATTGGGTCACGAATAGCTGGACAAGGGGTTAACCCTTTGCTTGCTGAATTTTAAAGTACATTTCTCCTTCTTTACCCATGCCCTGTTGTATAATTACATATATCTTCACTGTGTACAAGTATTTTGCTGTGCAATCACTGCTGTGGAGTGCACTGGTTGAACAATCAATTTGTAAATAGTGCAGACCCTGATGAGACAGCTCCTGCAGGAGCTGTCTCATCTGGGTCTTCACTATTTACAGGTAGCAAGCGAAAGGTTAATATACAATAACATTTGACAGATGCTTATGTAGTATTTTTGCAGTGGGTTCCCTAAAATACAGTAAAAACTTGATACTACGCAATTTTACTAATGAAAAATATGTCTTTGTAGGCAGGTGGCTTCTTAATGCAGGGTGAAAGTCATGCAGAAAGCTCCTAGAGAATCTTTCTACATGACTTTCATCCTGCATCAAGCTGCCACCTGTGTTTTAGATCAATAATGGTACAGTAAAATCCTGCTAATGCGACAACCTAAAAGAGGTATACTTATGGGTGCTAGATGCAGGTGGTAGCTTAATGCAGGACAAAAGTAATGCAGAAAGCTCCTACAGGAGCTTTCTGCATTACTTTTGCCCTGCATTAAGCAACCACCTGCTTATAAAAACACCCATGTTTATTCATTAAGTGGTCGCATTAGAGGGGTTCTACTGTACCTATTGGAGTATTCTCGAGTTTTTACCGTAATCCATTCCATACCTTTTCACACTATTTGTGTCCTGCCTTTGCAAATTGTTTAGATTCTGATAAGACGCCACGTAACCCAGGATCTCATCAGGATCCAAGCTGTTCGAAGTTTGGTCAATAGTTTCTAAAAATCTTGGGTCAAATTGGAAACAGTCAAAATTGGGCAGGATCCAAATTTGAGCTGACAGTATATTTTTCAAGAGTTAAGGTGACAGTTTCCTGCTTGACAAGTTGCCTCCACAATATAAAGGATTTCAGTCTTTCAAAGTCACTAAATCCTGATGGTTACATACAATGTATTTACATTTAATCAATAAGTCACTCACTTTGAACAAGTTTAAATTTTATCTTTAATAAAACACAAATGTCTCGTGTACATAGCACATAAAGATTCTCTTCACACTTAAACCAAGAGGTGTCTCACAAATGGCAACCATCAAAATCCCACAAGACTCCTAGAGTTTATAAAACTTTCATTTTACTACATTTGAAACTAACGCCTAGATTAATTCATTTTTAAGAATAGCTCCTTTATTTCTCCACCAAGGCCCATGTTGTGACCACTCTTTTGAATCCTCTCATAGAGACAGTGGTAATAATATAGGGTTTTGTGGAGAAATGATAACTTTAATATTTGACAATGAACCCATATCTCGAGCTCTGATTCAAAACATATTGCAAAAGTCACAATATTTACACAGCATGTTGTTTATGTTGAAAATTGCACAACATTTTATGCACAAAATGTAGAGGTATACATATTGACACCCAACAACACCTCTTCAAATCCATATATAGTGTATGTCATTTTATTCCGTAAAATAAGTTAAATGCAAGATTGAAATACATGTATATAAGAGACCGGCACTAATATTGAATACCATTTCATGTGTTTACAAACATCTAGTAAGGTCTGTGGGGTTTAGAAGATTCCTTTGTGTGACACCTACCAATAGGACAACACTTACAATATATTATATATACATACATACATTTATGTACAATTCTTAAGTATGATACCCACATATTGAGGTATGAGAATAACAATGAATTCTCTCAGAAAACTTGCAAAGAACAGAGCTGTGGATTTGAGGAGAAAAGGTCTACCTATAGCTTCTTTACTTCTCTGCCAAACACTATCTCGTTGGCAATTTTAACCCTTTCAACCCAAGACACACTCACTGTCATTTGCAAACAGTGTAGACCCAGATCAGAGGGCTCCTAGAGGAGCCCTATGATCAGGGTCTGCACTGTTTGACATTAAAAATCATTCAGCAAGTTCAAACCTTTAATACGGAGTGGACTCTACAGTTAAACACTGAAAGGATATTCTATTCTTGAACTTCAGGGTTGAAAGAGTTAATGAGAATCAACCAGAAGGGAATTGGTAGAGAAATATTAAAAATACAGATTTCCTACATACTCTTACTATCTACAGCTTCATTATTTTCCAGTATTTAGCATGCCATGAATATTTTTTGTATCAAAAACAGTCTTAATCTGATATAAATGTAAAATCCCTCTAAATAGGCTTTTTTAAGAAGAATTTAGTTGACTTTAGGCAGGTGGCTGTTTAATGCAAGGTGAAAGTCATGCAGAAAGCTCCCTTGGGAGTTTTCTGCATGACTTTCACCTTGCATTAAGCTGCCACCCATCTTAAAGTCTGACATTACCTTGGCAATATGTGACAGATGAGCTAAAGTACTGGAAGAACACTCTACATTGAGAATAAACACATGACTATTTTTTAATACAGAAATTTCCATGGCATGCTAAATATTCACATGACATGCCTGGCAGAAAATCAATTTTTTATTACACACTACGCACAAGCCCTCATTGCTATGCTTAACAGACACAGATACTCATACTTCGTATATCCCTTTATTTTATGAATATTTATGGCACACTCTGTGAATTATGAATTTCAATTAACTTATTTTCTGGTATCGTACAAAACAAGTGAATACTATGACAAATAATATAGAACCAATTTTAACCCTTCGCTTGCTGAATTTTTAAAATACATTTCTCCTTCTTTACCCTTGCCCTGTTGTATATTTACATATATCTTCACTGTGTACAAGTATTTCACTGTGAAATCACTGCTGTGGAGTGCACTGGTTGCACAATCAATTTGTAAATAGTGCAGACCCTGATGAGACAGCTCCTGCAGGAGCTGTCTCATCTGGGTCTTCACTATTTACAGGTAGGTATATTGACGTGAACAGCAAGCGAAGGGCTAAGTTCGTATATTAGCAAACAGAGCAGACCTTTATACGACAGCTCCTGTCAGAGCGGTCTCATCTGTGTTTACTGTGTTTGCAGAGGCATAAGAAGGCTGGATTATCAAGTACATGGCTACGCTCGATTATTTCTCCTTGTATGCAATCAATTAGTGTGTGTCACAGTATAGGGTTTGGTGGAGAAATAAAGGAGCTATTCTTAAAGATGTTTAAATTTACATAACTTATCTGTACCTCCAAGATACTGATCAATCATTTGAATACAGGGTGACTGATTTGTATCTACACTGTTTATAAATACAAATGTCTGCATGCCTCCATTTACATGACACTGAATACTATCCTAACAATAACAATAATAGCTATGCAGACCGTGTGTATACCACACTATTGATATGTAAACATAGGCATTGAAAAATGTAGACAAGTCCTAATAGTAAGTATGTAAACATAACCTATGTTGAACAGTAAAACCCCTCTGTAACAACCAAAACAATAAGTCGAATTTTGGATCTTAAGGCAGCTTAATGAAAACAACAGACATGCAAGAAACTCCCACAGGAGCCACCTGCAACCATCTGCTTAAAACAGACATCCATATTTATTCACTTAGTTTAGAATGGTTCTACTGCATTTGAGTTTGAGTAACGTGATTCAATAATTTTTATGGCTTTCTTACATGTATGAAACACAGGACACATGAACATACGAACAATCTGACATTCCAACGGACCTTTGAAAGAAGGTATACTAATACAAGGTCCCGAGGTTAAAAATCATTCTCTGACTCAGGAACTTTACAAACTCAAACCCAGGCATTTTGCAATTTGCCCTCTTCTTGCAAGTTCTTTAGATTTGAGTCTACTTTTCTCAACCATCCAAGTTGACTCACCCTGTAAACTCTGATCAAAACTCCCATCAGAGGATAGCTGATCTGTGTCTACATTGTTTGCAGTTCCAGTAGAATAATGTTTTACAGTTCAGTTTGTTGCTTGTAGATTTCTTTCATAGCTTTTCAATGAGGAAATACAGTAGACATTTGATAAATAGATGTGGTTATCTAAACCATTTCCCTCACGTAAATGCTTGTTCACCCCTTTGCAAACAGAGTAGACCCAGATCAGACAGCTCCTGCAGTACTCATCTGATCAGGGTCAGCTTGGAGTTATAAAAACATTTGACTCTACAGCTACTACTAATACCAAAATGCCTTTATAAATACTCAGCACAAACCTATACCTGTCACTATTTGTTATACGAATATTCAACAGGGAAAGGGTTAACCTTTTCCCTGTTCTGTATTTAGGTCAAATTTCAATACCTACTGAATATTCATTAACAAAATAGTTACAAAGAAATAGGGAATATGGAACGTTGTAGACATTTTAGAAAGCAAAGAAACATATCTATCAAATTCTATTAGCAAACAGAGTAGACGCCTCCTCTAGGAGCCGTCTGATCTGGGTCTACTCGGTTTGCAAATGTGTGAAAACACGTTTATACGAGGGAAAGGGTTAAAACAACAGATGGCTGCTTAATCCTTTACTTCATCAATATTCATGTCAAAAATAATAACTGAATAAATATCAATTATCAGAATTTTTATATTGGCATTTTGAACAGAGGTAATTTAAGCAAAGCAGAAACTGTAAAAATAGACCTATATAATTTCATATGAAAACAGAGCAGACCCTGATCAGGTGACTCCTACACAAGCTGTCTGATCTGAGTCTACTCTGTTTGCAAAGGTGTCAAAAGGCATCTCTCTATGGAGAAAAAGACTAATCCGGAGTGAAAGTGAAGCACAATAGGAGCTTTCTGCATATCTTTCATCTTGCATTAACCTAGGACCAGCCTCAAATACCCAGAATTAAAAAGACTTTTGAGCAGTTGTTGAACAGTGGTTTTATTGTCAAAATCAATTTTCTGCCAGGAACATCACACTATAACAACTAAAATATCACCAACAAAACTGTAAATTACGGGTTTTAGCACATGGAAATGGTAACATTTATTCCCAAGTTGCCATGATCAGCAAACAGTTGAGCGATATTTGTGTCAAACACTAGGCAATCGCTCGCTCCTATTGCTGACTGAACTCCATCATGGATGCTGCGCGGAGTTGCTTCCCATGTAAGTCTACGTCGATGGCCATTCAACTCTAGTCTGCAAGGAATAAATCACAAAAGAATTACTAACCCATGCAACTTTTCAGTTTGACAGGTGTACATTAACTCTTTACTAGATAATCCGGTCTTGTGAAGCATTTTCAAACAAAGCAGGAAATTCTGATCTGGGTCAGCTTTGTTCTCTAGCATTATCTCAGTCATGGTTTGATTAAATCTTATCAACTTTGGAATGTATTTAGCCTGTTATAATACTCAACCATCAGAATAGTCAGATTTCGACTTTTCGACATAAGCTATTTTTTTTACACAACCTCGCTGAATGAATCTACCGAAAAGGAGCATTTAGTAGAGAGAAGGAAAATGTTATAATTGAGTAGTATAGAAACCATTCTGATAAATAGAGCATTTGCTCTATAGGAGCAAATGCTCTATTTATCACAATGGTTTCAAGAAGTGACTATTACAGAGGCTTAGAAAGGTGTATTACTGTAGGAAAGGGTTAACCCTTTCCCCGTTCTAGATTTAGTTCAAATTTCAATACCTACTGATTATTCAAGGACAAAATAGTTACAATGAAATATGGAAGGTGGAAAATTGTAGCCATTTTAGAATCTACAGAAACAGATCTATCAAATTCCATTAGCAAACAGAGCAGACCCTGATCAGATGGCTACTCTAGAAGCTGCCTGATCTGGGTCTTCTATGTTTGCAAATCAGTGAAAAGGTGTTTATGTGAGGGAAAGGGTTGAAGAAGATTAGACCAAAGTGTCTCATGTTAGAGTAAACAAAACATTTACTGCGTAGAAACGCCTCTTAACACCTTTGCAAACAGAGAAGACCCAGAATAGTAAATAATAAAGATCTGATTCTAAGATTTCTGGTAAGACCAACAGTTCCTCTGTTCATATACCATTATAAAAATCATTAGATCAGTGGTGTAGTGTCCAAATCCCTATGTGGATGAGGAGGCTCAAACATTCCCATGGGAGTATTGCAGTGACTGGGAAACCTAGAGGCAATTTGCCATTTTCCAAATAAAAATTGTAAATGTCACATAGGTTGGATTGGACATTGGCCATTGTCATATTGAGTGGCTTACCACTAATACAACTTTATTGAAAAATGTCACGTTAAATGTTTAAAATTATCTGTTACAAGGGCAGATTTGTCCATTTGCTTGTCATTAATATTCATGGTGATATTATTTCTTGCATGAATATTCATGAGGTAAAAGCTTATGCAAATGCTGATGAATTCTAAGCAGTGTAGACCCTAACTATATATTGAGTCTCTGTCCAATTGAATTGGTCTACAAAAATCACGGTTTACAAGTAATAGCTCATTCTGTCTGTCATTCTGTGTTTTCTATATATCCTCTATTAACAAAATCCTTGTTGAATATTCATGTAAGAATTAATGACATCATGAATATTTATTAGCTGAATTTTTATAATGGCATAATTATGTACATAGGATGTTTTGGTATTGGTAGAAACTGCAGTGTCCGATTTATTATAATTTCATAAGCAACAAGATATGTTTCTGAAATACTATGCCCCGGATATGACCTTTGGCCTTGAAATATGACCTTGACCTTAATTAGTCACCCCTAAAAAATGTTCACCTCCATAAGTTGCACATGCATTCCAAGTTTGAAGTATGTATGTGCAATGGCGACAAATTATCTGGGTCAACTCTGTTGGTAAAGGTGTGAGAAGCCTTTATATGAGGGAAGCCTTTATATGAGGGAAAGGGTTAAACACTCTCAGTCAATCATCATTCAACTCTTTACTTCAGATAGAGGCCTTTCATGACTTTGCACAATGAGTAGTTATAAAAGATTACGCTATCAATATAATGGATATCATCAGTTTTTGCAAAATATTTATTATGTAAAGGATTAAAAGTCCTTTCATGAAGGGTATAATTTGTTGAAGGATTTTGAATGACAAACTGTGCAGATCCTCTTAAATACTTGTGATCTGGGTCTACACTGTTTGTAAATGCCATAACACTTCCTGCCTTCAAATTGTTGACCATTTCCCCAATAGAGAAGACTTTGACACTTTTGCGAACAGAATAGACCCAGGTCAGACAGATCTTGTGTCTACTCTGTTTGTAAAGGCATTAAAAAGCAAATCAATGGAGTAAAGGGTCAACATCATTCTAAAATTGAACACAATTGCGTTCGCTCAAAATTATAGCACAACAGTAGAATCTATGCTTGTGTATATTGAAAGCTCTCTTGAGACCAAAGTAACAGTTCCAAACCTGTAAGCAAAGTTTTCAGCCTGTTTTCGGGTTCCAATTAACTGCACTATGGCATAAAACATGTGCTGCCCTTCCATTTTCTCCTGTTTCTCCAGAACCAGCATGAAGTTGTGGCCAAAGCAGGACTGCATCATCACCCAGTCCACCGCGCCTGGTAGGTTTATATCTGTAGCCAGGAACACAATGTCTTCTCCTGTAAACAAATATGACACCGAGGTTATAAAAAGTTTTTATTTATGGAATTATATACATCTGATCCTACAGTTTTTGGTGAAGGCAAAACATTCTCATGTACAGTTGAACTTCGGTAACTCTAACTTCAAGGGACCATACAAATTAGTTCGAGATAACAGAAGTTTGAGTCATCCGAGTTCTAATCTGAACAATTTCTCAAGGCCACAGCTTAATACAGGTCTAAAGTAATGCTGAAAGCTCCTGTAGGAGCTTTCAGCATTACTTTAGACCTGTATTAAGCTGTCACATGTGTTTCTAAATATCTGTAGCGATACATTTTAGAGCAATTCTGTATTGTAAGTTTTGGAAGGACTGAACTTTTTGGTTCGAATTATCCCGAAGTTCGAGTTATCCGAGTTCGAGATATCGAAGTTCAACTGTATCTTGCACTATAGAATTTTAAGTTAATGAATATTCATAGTGTGCATGTAGTGCATGTATAAATGTTCATTAGGGAAAAGTTTAACCCAGAGCTGCAGATAGGATGCGTAAATTTAAACATTTTCAAGAATAACTCTTATATTTCTTCACCGAACACTATATACTGTGACCACTCTTTAGAATGGTCTCAAAGAGACGATTCTAAAGAGTGGTCACAGTATTGGGTTTAGTGTAGAAATGACAATTTTAGTATTTAGAAAAGCACCTTTATCTGTAGCTCTGTTAACCATTACCATTCTGTTACAATCCAGACCTACTGTAATATCCAAATCATTCAAGCTTTTGAGAATAGGTTGTCAAACACCTTGAATCGTGATGACAGTGTTGAGATATCCAATTATTCAGCATCTGATCTAGATCAAAGCTTAGTGGTTATATCGAACCAAAATTTAAAATCTTGCAAATTATCCAGAGGTCTGTGGGTTGTAGGGCCCTTGTGGGGTCAAGGGGTACACACCCCTGCAGGGGGTTCAGGGAGACAACACCAAATGATTTTTCTTATACAGAATATAAACATAGTATCATCTCCATATGTCCAATAAAGAAACAAGAAGGACTAAAGGCAATGATTTTCCAGGATTCTTGTTAACCCTTTCCTCCATAGGCTATTTTTAGACCCAACCTTTTTGAATGAATCTACCTAAAAGGAGCATTTACTAGAGAAAAGTAAAATTTTAGAATTTTGTAGTTTGAAACCATTGTGATAAATAGAGCATTTGCTCCTATAAGAGCAAATGCTCTATTTATCACAATGGTTTCATTAAGTGACTTTTATAAAGGCATAGAAAGGCATATTTATGGAGGAAAGGGTTAAAACTCATTCCTGCATTCATTTCATTCAGAAATAACCATGCACTGGAACACTCCTTTACAAAAGGATTTAATTTAAATCTCCAATCCATGAATATTCTTGCAAGAAATAATAAATACTCTTGCCAGAAATAATATATATACGAATATCTATTACCTTACTTTTTACAATGGTACATGAACAAAAAAAGTTTTAACCACTGATGTAACTGTAGAATCAGATCTGTAATTCCATAAGCAAACAAAGCAGACCCTGATCAGACAGCTCCTGTGCAAAGGAGTATCAATGGAGTAAATGGGTACAAGCTGTTTCATTTCACTGTATCATGTAGACACTGCATGGTGCAAAACATTGAAAATACATCTATCTAGAACCAGAGCTACAGATAAGGGTGTGTACCCAAATACTAAAATCGTCATTTCTCCACCAAACCCTATACTGTGACCACTCTTTAGAATCGTCTCTCCGAGACGATTCTAAAGAGTGGTCAAAGAATAGGGTTTGGTGGAGAAATAAAGGAGTTATTCTTGAAAATGTTTTAATTTACGCATCCTATCTGGGTATTGGCCTCAAGACTAGTTTCAAGGTGAGATGCTTTGTGAAAGCCAAAGCAGGTGATTTCTTTGTTAGCTGAGTTTTACTATTATCTATAATTGTCATTTCTCCACTAAACCCTATGTTGTCACAACACAAAGTTTGGTGGTGAAATAAAGGAGCTATTATTGACAATGTTTAAATTTATCCATCTTATCTGTGCCCCTGACTTGTATCATTTCAGACATGGACTCCATGTAACTTGAGTGTACAATCACACCATTATTCAACATTTTTTATTCCTTTCATTTTTATTTTATTTGATGAATCAACTCAGTATTTGGTGATTAATTCTGTAGATGGAAAGAAACATAAAACATGCCAATTCACATGAATGTGTTAGGTTTTCCTGGTCTATTGACAAGAGGGCCAGAATGGCCCTGAAGCACTCACCAGACAATCAGAGGGGAAGATTTTCAAAGTTTTAACTATATGTTTCTATAGAAAACTAGCCTGCCCTGGGGCTGGTCAATTTTGACCCAAGAGGCACAATTTATATAACTTTTTTAGAGAACCTGGACATGATGCCATGTGCCAAATATGAAAGCTGAGAACCTTCCAGTTTCAGAGAAAAAGATTTTCAGTTTTCACTATATGTTTCTGTTGAAAACTAGCTACCCCTGGAGCGGGGCCAACTTTGACCCCAGGGACATAATTTATATAACTTTTATAAAGGACCTACACATGATGCTATGTGCCAAATATCAAAGCTGAGAACCTCCCAGTTTCAGAGAAGAAGTTATTAAAAGATTTCATTATTTGTTTCTATTGAAAATTGCCCACCCCTGGGGCTGGGCCAATTTTGACCCCGGGGCCATTGTTTTGAAGAGGACTTGAACATGATGCTCTGTGCCAAATATCAAAGCTGAGAGCCTTCCAGTTTCAGAGAAGAAGATTTTCAAAGATTTCACTATTTATTTCTATTGAAAACTGCCTACCCCTGGGGCGGGGCCAATTTTGATCCCGGTGCCATAATTTATATGACATTTGTAGAGGACCTGAACATGATGCTATGTGCCAAATATGAAAGCTGAGAGCCTTCCAGTTTCAGAGAAGAAGATTTTCAAAGATTTCACTATTTGTTTCTATTGAAAACTGCCCACACCTGGGACGGGGCCAATTTTGACCCCAGGGACATAATTTATATAACGTTTGTAGAGCACCTGAACATGATGCTCTGTGCCAAGTATAAAAGCTGAGAGCCTTCCATTTTCGTCGGAGAAGATTTCACTATTTGTTTCTATTGAAAACTGCCCACCCCTGGGGTGGGGCCAATTTTGACCCCACGGCCATAATTTATATAACATTTGTAGAGGACCTGAACATGATGCTATGTGCCAAATATGAAAGCTGAGAGCCTTCCAGTATCAGAGAAGAAGATTTTCAAAGATTTCACTATTTATTTCTATTGAAAACTGCCCACCCCTGGGGCGGGGCCAATTTTGACCCCAGGGCCATAATTTATACAAGTTTTGTAGAGGACCTGAACATGATGCCATGTGCCAAATATGAAAGCTGAGAACCTTCTGGTTTCAGAGGAGAAGATTTTCAAAGTTTTACTATATGTTTCTATTGAAAACAAGGCAACCCTGGGACGGGGCCAATTTTGACCCCAGGGCCATAATTTATATAACTTCTGTAAAGGACCTAAAGATGATACTATGTGCCAAAGATGAAAGCTGAGAACCCTGTAGATTCAGAGGAGAAGATTTTTAAAGGTTCAAATTGTTGACGACTGATGACGGACGACGCACGCCGACGGACATCTGGCAATCACAAAAGCTCACCCTGAGCACTTTGAGCTCTGGTGAGCTAAAAAATACATTGCTGTACCATCTTTTTCAAAGTTGTTTTGACATTTATTGGAGTTGACTAAGATGCTGCTAGCACCTGCTCTATCTTCTTTTATAAATTAGTGAGCACTGACTACCAGACTTACTTCGAACTGAATACATTCTTGTCTACATGAACAATTACAAAATTTATCATCAGAAAAGGACCCTTTACTGCCCCACAAACACTCAAGATTTAGATAAATCTCACAGGTTACCCTTGGGTCTCTAAATCTGAATTTTCAGATAAACCTTTTACTCCATGAATGTTCATGTAATGAAATAATGAATATTAAATATCATATATTTTTACGGCACAAGTCATGAATGCAGGACATTTTGGCCATGGTGCAAACTGTAGAATCAGATCTATATTATAATATAAGAAAACAGAGACGACCCTGATCAGACGGCTCCTATAGGAGCTGATCTGGGTCTACTCTGTTTGCAAAGGTGTAGAAAGGTGAATTTATGAAGTTTTGGGTTAGTCCAGAATTGTATAACCCTTGCAAGCTGATGTAAATGTCAGTGTTGTTGGGCATAGCATAATAAGGGTAAAAAATACCAAATCGATATTACAATAACTTTACATACCCTGAAGCGTTGTAATACTTTTATGTGAATTCATCAGATGTGGCATGACCTGTTCTAACGCCCCTTGCCATTTACAAGATGCTCCAGGACATGGACAACAATATGGCCTGAAAAGTAAAATCATCTAACATAATGCCTCCATTGAACTGAAGCACTCAAATCACTTGTCTTCTACTACAGTATAACCTTTCTATAACGGCCACTATATTGTGTTAATTAGTTGGTATTTAGGGCAGGTGGCTGCTTAAAGCAAGGTAAAAGTAAAACAACGCTCCAATAGGAGCGTTCTGTTTTACTTTCACCTTGCTTTGAGCAACCACCAGCCTTTAACACAAACTACCTGATGTAATTTAGTGGCCGTTATTGAGAGGTTCTACTGTAATGATCTCCTCACTTTGATTGGTTTGGTTTATGTATCAGGTTTTACACTTTAACAGTATTTCAGTCATATCTTGAAGTCCAGCTAAATACAAGAACAAGACCCCAGAAGTTCTTCTGTGCAAGAAAAAACTGTATTGTCTCCTCACTTTGAATTCTAAATAAAGATAATCTTGCACACAGTAGAACCTGTGTTAAGTGCTCATTCATAAATGAATGCAGCGCAAATGTAATGCAGAAAGCTCCCATATAACCTTTTTTCTAAAGCTACCACTTGGCTTACAGACCAATAATTAGACCTCTTTTTGAGGCTGCTTAAGACAGGTCTTGCTGTATTGTTTCTTTTTCAAAATGCTACCTGAATGTCAACTAGTCTTGATCCTGAAAAGAAGTCAAACTACATGGGTGTCTCATCTGGACCAAAACAGTTTCCCATCATTAACCTATTTACTCTTCAATCCCATCAATGGGATAATTGCAAACAGTATAGACCAAGATGAATATACATGCTGTTGAATATACATGAAAGAAATTCAGACATCATGAATATTTATTAGCTGAATTTTTATAATGGTACATGAACACATGATTTTTTTACCTATGCAGAAACTGTAGAATCACATCCATATAAGATGGCTCCTAGAGGAGCTGTCTGATCTGGGTCTACTCTGTTTGCAAATGTGTGAAAGGGTGTTTATAAGAGAGAAAGTGTCAATGGTTTATATCAGCATATATTTTGTTAGCAGTGTCCATTAACCATAAATAAGTAATGTTGATCCTGTATAGCTCATGTGGATAATTTCGGTGAATTTTAAAAAATACCGGAGTAAATGAGTTCAACAAATTTAGACAGTTCTAAAGGTTAATCATTCTAAAGGTTAATCATTCTATCTATCTTCTAAAAGTTACGTGTGTCCATCATCAACTCCAGGCATCAAAGTTATTTACTAGAATCATTGAAAATCATTAACTCTACCCCTATTGAATATTCTTGTAAGAAATAAGGATATCATGAATATTTATCTTTACAATGGCATATGTACAAAATGATGTTTTGATATTTCTAGACGCTTAAAGAGGAAGTCCCTACAATGAACCCATATTTTCAATAATATCATAAAACTTGGTTTTTGTTATGCTCAATCATTATTATGAAGATTGTCAATTTGAACTTATATCGAAAAATTCCCCTGTGATACAAAATAAACCGATTTCACCAACACTTACATTTTTTGTTCTACAACAGAGTATTATCGGCCTTTTCCGTTCAAATTTTCCGCGTTTTGCTGATGATCACCCGACCTCTCCATTGTTCACGCAACCGCTTTTTTCAGAAGTGATCGGAGAGACGAGGTTTATAGCGCGAACAGATACGAAACTAAAACCCGGCCTGAATAAACCTGAAACCTCGGAGAATAAAATCGGGATCGTCGATATCAAACATGATGCTGTTTTGTCATTTTCAACTTTTATTCAATAGGTTTTCTTGTGATAAACTACTTTGCAGCATATAAACATGTGAGTTTTGTATATTTTAGGTAGTTTTGAAACACTTTGAATGTAGGGACTTCCTCTTTAAGTGCCAGATCTATTTTAACTTCATAAGCAAACAGAGAAGACAGTGATCAGACAGCTCCTATAGGTTCAGAGTCTACTGTGTTTGCAAAGGCGAGAAAAAGCATTTGTTTAAAGCAAAGGATTAAACAAACACCCATATAACCAGTACGTAGAGGCCAGTAGCCATGTAGAAGTCTTGGTGACTGG
Source organism: Azorinus chamasolen (assembly GCA_963576725.1). Taxonomy (NCBI): domain Eukaryota; kingdom Metazoa; phylum Mollusca; class Bivalvia; order Cardiida; family Solecurtidae; genus Azorinus; species Azorinus chamasolen. The sequence continues at coordinate 18,272,046 of OY755246.1, read as the reverse complement.
TCTGATTAAACACTGATTTGCAATTCACTAATACCTATTTTCTCATTGAGCCCCTTATACGTGTTACCTGAATTCACATGTTTCCTCGTGCTCTGGTTTTTCTGTGTGTAGGAGGGTTGTCTGGCAGCCATTGTTGGCGTATTTACAAGGGAAGTTTACAGTGGCTGCCACTTTCTCCATGGCCAAATTACGAATATTACCTGTGTAAAAAGATATAAAAAAACATTTTCATCAGGTTAGGGTCTGGGTCATACTGAAGAGGTGTATTTCAAATACAGTAAAACCTCTCTATAACGACCAGTAAATTACATCAAGTAGTTTGTGTTAAAGGCAGGTGGATGCTTAAAGCAAGGTGAAAGTAAAACAGAACGCTACTATAGGAGCGTTCTGTTTTACTTTCACCTTGCTTTAAGCAACCACCTGCCCAAAATACCAACTAATTAACACAATTTAGTGGCCGTTATATAGAGGTTTTAATGTACCACAGAACCTGTCTTATGTGACCATTAAAAGGGTCTAATCTGGGTATTTAATCATTTCCCTGTTCTATGTTTATTTCAAATCTCAATACCTACTGAATATTCATGGACAAAATAGTTATAATTAAATAAAGAAGGTGGAGCATTGTAGCCGTTTTAGAAAGTAAAGCAACAGATCTATCAAATTCCACTAGCAAACAGAGCAGACCCTGATCAGACCGCTACTATAAGAGTCGTCTGATTTGGGTCTACTCTGTTTGAAAATGTGTGAAAACATGTTTATATGAAGTAACGGGCTAAGACAAGTGGTAGATTAATGCAGGTCAAAATTAATGCAGAAAGCTTGTATAGGAGCGTCCTACATTATTAAATTGTGTTGCAACAAGGTACTTATGTACACGTTGAAAAGAATAAAGTATATCTGTCTGTCTGTCCTGTATTAGGCAACTGTCTGCTTTTTAAGATTCCTGTGTCTAATCTATAAAAGGTCGCTTAAGACAGGTTCTACCGTACAAGAATTGTCATTACTCCACCGAAGCATGTTGTGACCACTCTTCTCTTCGAGACAATTCTAAAGAGTGGTCACAACATAGGGTTTGCTGGAGAAACAAAGGTGTTATTCTTGAACATATTTTAATTTGGACCTCCGATTCTTGTAAAAATAATATACAGAAGGAAATTTACTGCTACGGCAAACAGAACAGAATCTGTAAGATATAAGCAAACAGAGCAGACCCACTCTCTCAATTTCTGTCTGCAATATAGACATAATTAACTCATTCTCCCCAAGGCTATTTTTAGACTTTTTTTTATTAATTTTTTAATTAATCTATTGAAAAGGAGCATTCACTAGAGAAAAGGAAAAGTTTTTAGGATTTTGTAGTTTGAAACCATTGTGATAAATGGAGCATTTGCTCCGATAGGAGCAAATGCTCTATTTATCACAATGGTTTCAGAATGTGAATTATATAGAGGCGCAAAAATGCGTCACTAGGGGATAATGTGTTAAAAGGTTAATATGTCAAATTTTAAGAACTGGGAGAGGAAACACAGGACAAGACATATGAGGATACATACCTAAAGGCCCTCTACAAGTGGGACACATTGCCAGTTTTGCACGACAACTCTGACAAACAATATGGCCACTCTGACACTGCATGATTGGTGGTAGTGCATAGTCAAAGCACACAGGACATTCAAAATAACTGGCCAGTTCTGCATTAGTGGAAGTGGAACTCCCTGTAAGAGAAAATATTATACATGATAATAATGTTACATGCATCCCTCAGAGCTGCAGATAAACGTGCATGCCCAACTACTAACTTTGTCATTTCTCCACCAAACCCTATGTTGTGATCACTCTTTAGAATCGTCTCGAAGAGACGATTCTAAAGAGTGGCCACAACATACAGTTTGATGGATAAATAAAGAAGTTATTCTTGAAAATGTTTTGATTTATGTGTCTTATCCCTTTCCCTCATAGAAACGTGTTTTTACGCATTTGCATTTACAGAGAAGACCCAGATCAGGCGGCTCCTAGAGGAGCCGTCTGATCAGGGTCTGCTCTGTTTGGTTTTTACATGCTTATAGATCTGATTTTACAGTTTTTGTCAAAGCAAAAAAAATCCTTGGAAAATTTATATTATAGAATTTCAGCTAATAAATATTCATGATGTCATTATTTCTTATATGAATACAGAACAGGGAAAGGGTTATTTGGACCTCTGATCCCTTCACTTCAAGAATATTCATACAAGGCTCCATTATGAATAACTACCCTTTCCCTCATATAAATGCCTTTTCATATATTTGCAAACAGTGTAGACCCAGTTCATACAACTCCTATAGGAGCCGTCTGATCAGGGTCTGCTCTGTTTGCTCTTGACATGATAAAGATCTGAATCTACAGCTTTTGCCAATGCAAAAAAAATCCCTTTTAAAAAAAGTTTACATTTTAAAAACATTTTCTTATTACTGGTAATTTAAAACTAGAATCGCCTCTCTGAGTGGAGAAATACCAACAACATTTCAAGGGCTTGGTGCAAAACTATTGTAACTCCTTCACTTCACTCCTCCTTGATTTGGTTTGACTAAGAAATGAAAGATTTGGATAAATCAGCAGAGTCAAAGATAAAGGTGTGTTTTTCAAGCATTAAAATCATCATTTTTCCATCAAACCCTATGTTGTAACCACTTTCATATTGTGTCTTGAAAAATATTTTCTGAGTTGCCAGGTTTGGTAAAGAAATATTTAGGAAATATTCTTGAACAAGAGTGCCAGTGGGCACAATATACGCCCTTCGAGGTCTTGTTCAACCTAAACTGGGGTTAAGTCCAATTTTGCGACCAAGTTTCAAGGTTGTAAATAGGCGTACTTTAACAAAAAAAACTTAACCAAAAATTCTAAATTAAAAAAGGGCCATAATTGTGTCTAAATGCTTGTGTACAGGTGAAGCTTGTGATAGTGAACAAGTGTTCAAAGTTTAAAAGCTTAATCTGAAAGGGTTATGTAAATAAGTGCACTTTAACCAAAACCTTAACCAAAATTTCTAAGTTAAAAGGGGGCATAATTGTGTCAAAATGTTGGGCAGAGTTATGTACTCTTGCCTACAGGTGAAGCTTATGATGGTGAACAAGTGTTCCAAGGTTAAAAGCTTTATCTCGAAGGGTTATGTAAATAAGTGGACTTTAACCAAAACGTTAACCAAAATTTCTAAGTTAAAAAGGGGCATAATTCTGTCAAAATGCTTGACAGAGTTATGTGCTCTTGTCTACAGGTGAAGCTTGTGATGGTGAACAAGTGTTCCAAGTTTAAAAGCTTTATCTCAAAGGGTTATGTAAATAAATGGACTTTAACAAAACCCATAAACAAAAATTCTAATTTAAAAAGGGGCATAATTCAGTCAAAATGCTTGACAGAGTTATGTACTCTTGCCTACAGGTGAAGGTTGTAACGGTGAACAAGTGTTCCAAGTTTCAAAGCTTTATCACAAAGTGTTATGTAAATAAGTGGACTTAAAAAAATGTGTTCCATGTAAATTGAGGTTAACATTTTTGCTTAACACAAATGCTAAACGCAAATTCCAAGTCCAATTGTGCGACCTTGACCTTAGATAAACGAAACGGGACTTGGCAGGCTACTGTAGCATGTCTAGATGAACATTTTGGTTACATTTAGGAATGATCCACCAAGCGGAACATGAGTTAGAGATGTTACAGACAGAGAGGTTAACATTTTTGCTAAACGAAAATTCTAAGTCCAATTGTGTGACCTTGACCTTGGATAAACAAACGGGGACTTGGCAGGCTACTGTAGCATGTCTAGATAAACATTGTGGTTAAATTTGAGAAGGATCCACCAAGCGGAACTTGAGTTAGAGATGTTACAGACGGACAGACAGCCAGACGGACAGACACACAGACAGCGCCATTCCATAATACGTCCCGTTTTTTCAAACGGGCGTATAAAAATTGTTTATTTATGCATTTTGTAATTTTTTTGTTTGTGCTTCTGGTTCTGTTCTCTTTTTATCCAAAGGCATAAAATGACCCTTCCCTTCATTCATTCGCTTTTTCATGACATTGCAAACAGAGTAGATCAAGATCAAATATCTCCTGTAGGAGCCATCTGGGTCCATGCTTATAAAGCTTTTTAGTTGAGTCTGAGTTTGTTCTCAAGCTTTTGATTGGTCAGATTTGAGCCAGTGGCTCAAATTTGACCAATCAAAAACTTGAGAACAAACTCAGACTCAACTAAAATGTTTTATAAGCATGGATGCTGATTAGAGTCTGCTCGGTTTGCTCATGAACATCTAAAGTTTCTACCAACACCAAAATTGCCTGTGTGCATGTGTCATTATAAAAATTCAGCTAATAAATATGCATGATGTAATTATTTCTTATATGAATGGAAAAGATGTGTAAATTAAAACACTTCAAGAATAAATCCTTTATTTCTCCACTTAACCCTGTGATTTGACAACTGTTTAGTTTTGTCTCATAGGGTTTTGATCAGAAATTTATACATTTAGAATATTATTATTATATATTTAGAATATTATCTATCTAAATAAGTAATAACCGTGTAATATTGTCAATGTGGCTCTTACCAGCGGCTGCTACTGCTGCAGCTGTCACTGAGGAAGGTGGGGCTATGTGCCCTCTGGGCTTACTGCCCGAACCAGGCTGCCGACTCATTTTCCCTGATGATTCTCAAGAATCTGAAATAGAAATAAGGAATATAATTTAAATGCCTTTATCAACCTTTGACAATTTTCATTTAAACTGCAATGATATAATGGTAGGGTATGGTGGTGACTAAGCTCCTCATGACTGTGGATTTGAACCCATGTCTGAGACTTGGAACTATTGTTGTTTGTCTTCCAAGGCATCTTTCTTTGCCTTCTAAACAATGCATGTTTTTACATGTATATGCAAATGAACATTGGCATTTTGCCTCCACCTGTGAGCTGCTGAACTAAATGCAAATAGCTGAAATACTGTTCACATGAACATAAAGCTAAACCCAGCACACAAGCACAAATACGATTTTTTGCATATTGCAATATGACCCATTAAAGCTAGATCACTAACTAAATGTAGAAATTCTAAACATTTGAATATTGGAAGAAAAACTCTTCACTTCCAAAACATTGCAGTAATTGTACCAACATTGTGTTGGGGTAAAACTATCTCCCCTATGATACAAACCTGTCATTTTCAACATGTCATTTTGAAGATCAAAATCCTAGTTACAAGATGCCCATTTTATCTTGAATACCATGACAATATCCAAACACTGTTATAATATACAATCATTCACACTAACCTGAAATTTTGGTAAAAAAAAAGTTCAGTAAAAAAAAAATCAATTTAGCTTAAAGAAAATGGCTGCTGAAACCAGGATGCAGGAATATTTATACCATTATTCATAAATTTAGAATATTAAGTACAGTTGAACTTTGATATCTCGAACTTGAAGGGACCATAAAAATTACTTCGAGATAACAGAAATTTGATTCATCCGGTTTCTAATCTGAACAATTGTTCAAGTTCACAGCTTAATGCAAGTCAAAAGTATGCTGAAAGCTCCTGTAAAGCAAACCAAGCAGATCTGACAAGACAGCTCCTGTAGGGTCAACTCTGATTGCAATGGCATGAAATAGTGTATAAATATGAAAGAAAGGGTTAACTCTATCCCTGGTTAACTCTAACCCTGTTCTATGTTTATTTCAAATTTCAATACCTACTGAACATTCATGAACAAAAATGCTATAATAAAATATAGAAGGTGGAACATCTTAGCCATTTTAGAAAGTAAAGAAATAGATTAGTCCATTTGTAAAAAGAGCAGACCCTGATCCTATTGGAGTCTTCTAATCTGGGTCTACTCTGTTTGCAGATGCGTGAAAACACGTTTATATGAAGGAAAGGGTTAAAACACCATCTTGTTTCATGAATCCTAGAGGTATAACAACAGGTCGAACTATTGATATGGCAATAGTTGAGCTTCCAATTATCCAATAGTAATAGTTTGATAGTAATTCTGACTATTGAAAACTATCACCAATAGTTAATTCAACAATCAATAGCTCTGATAGTTTTCTTTAGTGTAGTGGGAACACTTCACATCTTATCGATCATATGGAGAAAAAAAAATCTGTCTCAAATTTGAGTCTACCCTGTTTACAAATATATGAAGACATGTTTGTTTACAAGTATATCATTTAAAGTGTTAAATGACATGCATATGTTTTAATGTTAATTTGTATCCTGTTTTTATAATTAGAGACAAGATAGCTGATCTTTATTGTTTCTGCCAGCGCAAAATAATATTGTATTCATCCGTCAATATAAAAATTCAACCAATAGATATTCATGATGTCATTATTTCTAAAACATTACTTTAAATGAATTACGGTCGTTTCATCAAAATGCCAGTTTGTCAAAAAGGCGATATATAGTTTTGACGAAAGACGTTTCGTCAAAAAGGATATATTACCCGATATATTTGAATAGTATTTCAATAAATCTGTTAAATGTATATGTTATTTGGTGAATTAAGAAACCAGAAAAATTAACTGATCCTCAAATTATATAGGGCTATGAGTAATTCTCGAACAACAAACAAATTTTTTGCGTATGCGGAACTATCGAGTTTGGAAATGATAGGACAGCACTTAAAAGTTGTAATATACAAATTATGAAGATAAATCTTGATACCGATTTGTTGATTAAAATCACGAAGTGAATACAGTATTTACTTCGTGTTAAAATGTTTAAATGTTTTTATCAAGTAAGATATGTATAGCAAAAAACAAATATTAATTACTCTATAAGTGTGCAAAAATTACACGTGTTAGTCTAATTGCTTTTTCACACCTACAAACCAATTAGCGACACGGGTTCGGCGGCACAAACTTTTATCAACACTTTATTGTGTAATTAACGTTAATCCCCCTTCCTAATCAATCAGCACCGCTAGTGAAACTGGTGCGTGATCACTTTAATGTGCCCTTTTCGGATTATGCAGTAAACTGACAAATGCCGTATCTTCTACATGTATAATCACACTTCAAAAATGTATTAGCCTTCAGTTTCCTATGTAATTGTCCTCGGCAAAATTCGTCAAAAAAGTCATTATAAAATAGCACCAAATGTCAAACAGTTTATGGCTTCAAAATGGCTAACCTTCTGTTTGCTAATTCAGTGTCGCCGTCTTCAATATTTCTCTAGAGTTAATTATCGTGGATGTGCTATTAAATAGCCTCCGAGTGTCATCTGGATCTAAACTATTTGAAACAGTAATCACGAATTCGCCCGTAGCGTGCATAAAGTATACGGTACCGTCGCATTCTTCATTAATTACCGTATCCGCATGAATATAAGACGCAGTTTTTTCCCAAGGTTTCGATACTCAATAGGATGGGTGCGTCGTATACACAGAATTGAAAAAAATTATATTATTCTCGAGTAAAATGAAATTTACCACAGCATCTATCGAATCTTCCGACTCGAGTCCGCCATCTTGTATCAAGTTGCGTAACTCTTGCAGAACTTCTATAATATATTATTATTTACAATAAAGTGTTATCTGAGTGTTTTAAACTTACCTGAAAAGAAAGTCCGTGCTTTATATGCATTTTATTTGTGAATACTGGACACAGTACAAAAATTATTAACTTGTTTCATTTGTGCACGAACAGTTTATTCATTTAGGAAAGTGTAACGTTCATATTGGGAAAAGGTTAAGTGCTGGTCTATGGTATCCACTGAAATTCTAATGAGGAGGGCGGGGCTTATATGCTAATGAACTTGATCCAAAAACATTTTCCTGCAATGAGATTTTAAACACGACACATGACCTTTCTGTAATGACCGCCATCTTTGTTGTTTTAACACACTATCACACTAACACGCTAATGGTCACGTTATCTATCGGTTTATGACTTTTTAACAAAAGATTTTGGTCTGACAGGCTTGTGGATTACTGTCAATCTCTACACATGTGGATTACCCGTTAATTAGACCTGAGCTTATCAGCTTGTCTACAAATGTTGCTTAGAGTGGTGAATTTGATACGCCCGACACGGTATGGAAGTATTTTCAAAATCTTGACTTTACACACATACTTTTATGTGGCATATATATGTATGCTGTCATACAAACATAAAATCATAACAAATACTGAAATTTCCAAATCTTTATTGTACCCACATCTATACACATTAAAATTTACTAGTCCTATAATGTGCATATGTGGCAAGTAGCGCTACACAAACACCACATTGAATGAATCTTTCGTAAATATTCTGCGCACAGGAAAATGGATATGCTGTGTTTTGGGTCAATATTTTAAGATGCGACTTATCTACACATGTTAGCTTTTTCCCTCCAGATTTCCCTTGAAACTAAGGGTGCGTTTTATACATCTTTGCGATTTATATTCATGCGGATACGGTAATTCATTAATTCTGAGTTAATTAATCACTAAAAAGCATTCAATTCTGATCCAGATCTGATATACAAATACGAATTTTATTTTGCATAAAGCATAATACATAAAGCATAATACAATGCTTATAATAAGTGATATATAATGTTTAGAAATAAAAAATGATCCAGATCTGATATAGACCCAAACTATTTGAAACAGTAATCACGAATTGACCCGTGGTGTGCATAACGTATGTATGGACGTTACTGTCGCATTCTTCACTATTTCTGAGTTAATCACCAAAAAGCATACAATTCTGATCCAGACCTCATCTAGATCCAAACTAACTTTCATTTTAACTAAGGTTAATAGATCTAATCATATAGGTCATTTCGTCAAACTGCCAGTTCGTCAAAAAGGGCAGGGGACAAAAATTCCACTCGTCCTCTCGTAATTACGAGTGGAAAAGGGAAAGGACGAGTAAATTTTCCAGTCAGGTCGTCCTTCAGGACGAGTCAGTTTTCTGAGAGAAAAAAATAACAGAATGTTATATCATAGCAGTTTGTCCATGGCGAACATGCTTAATCTATTTATCGTGAATCGTCAAAACCTCAAGCAAAAATGAAACCGGAAACGAAGACATGTATTATAGAAATACTAATAGTCGGTCTCCTACTGCCAGATTATCCCGGTATATCGTTATATCACGGCCATACAGATCCGTGACAATGTTGATAAAAAAGTTTGAATTTTTCGGAGAAACGTACGGCAAACAATTTAGTAATGTAAATTTTGATACAGAAAAAGCCTGTAGTGGAAAATCACACACGTTTAATTTTGATTCGGATTTTTTTTTAAAATTAATTAAAACTTGACTTTGGGTCTGTAAAAGTAAAACGTGTTGATTTCATCATATTATTCCGCCGTACTATGCTATCAATGGTAATGGAGCAAATTGCTTGAATAATTAATTACTCGTTCAGAGATATGCGGAAACTTAAACTATTAAGTCCAGCATAATGTTTTAATTAACCGTCGATACGCCGGGGAGCCAGAAAAAAGTCTCATGCGCCGAAGAATAGAACAGAAAAATGTTTCGTTATGGTTAGACTGCGTCGAAGAAAATGTTGATTTTTATGCCTTGTCTGCTCTCAAATATTAAGTATGTAAACCAGTCAAAAGCTTCAGCAGCTGAAGATGGCGGACATCAGGACGAGTAATATCGTTGCAGGACGAGTAGATTTTATAAGTAACTCGTCCTGTAGGACGAGCACTGTTTAAAAAAAATTTTGTCCCCTGAAGGGGATATATAAATCAATTCTCTATATAATCCTTTTTGACGAAACGACAACCCCTTTTGTACTGTATAACCTTTTTGACGAACTGGCAGTTTGACGAAACGACCGTCAACCCTTTAAATCTAACATACAATCTTGTTGTAAATATTGTAAAGTTATTAATTTATTAATGTTTATAATCCATTGTCAATAGATGATAAATGGAAAACAGTGTATGTACACAGGTGTTAATTTTCTGTTGTGGTGCTTAATTTCACTCTGGGCCCTCAACCTCTGGGTCTTGAAATCTTCAAATATTGGAAGAATCAGGATATTGAGATCGATACTCATCCTGTATCTATGTACCGTACTGTCCTACAAACCGGTACAATTCCCATACAAGAGCCCCGATGACCCCAAACATATGTGCAAACGGGATATACAGAATGGCAATATGACGTGCATTTACCGGTGTGAAACAGTATATACTACCTGAAAAGCATGAAAGTCATTATGATGTGTGACAGGAAATCAAAAGAAAATAGGATTACGAACGTCCATATTTACATCATTGCTCTGTGAATTCAGAACTTCTCAACATCATGTGAGTTGGCTTAAACGAAAGACGGAGTACTAACCTATTAAAAGGCGAGGCTTTATCTTTCCAACATCCTTCTGTAAGGATACAATTCGAGCTGAAACACAGATTGCTGAGCTTCGCTTCCTTTGTGATGAGTAAATGCGATGGACGACATGTGTACTACGTCACTGATATGTGTATTGATATTATGGGTATAGGCTAAATCAATAATACATGACCCGCGTAAATTATCACAGTCGGCAATAAACCTGACAATCTAGATCAAGTAGTAAGACACTTAAAATGGGATATATCATAGACACGGACATGCATTCACCCATATATATGTGTGTGTGTGTTTAAAAGTGTGTACTCGATGGATAACACATGAATAAATTACAATTCTAATAAAAACTAAAGAACATGTAAAACTAGATCTACATACAGTAACTGTGCTTACATTTCGAAATAGTTTTTTTGTTATTTTAATATATCATGCGAATAGAAAATTACGATGTTGTTGTTTTTTGCGTTAATTAAGAGTATGGCATATGTGCGGTGCTTAACATATAATAAAAGGAGATTTGCAAAATCAAAATACATTACCAACATAATTACATGCCGCGACCGATCATAGTAGGATTGTAAAATTGTGGACTCTCACAATATTCAGATACCTAGCATATGCCTATATAAAATATTTGTTCTGTTCTGTTCTGTTCCTATAATGGGCGGAAAGACTATCTGACAGACAAACATATAGCTATATACTAGTAGACAGAAAACAGAGACATACAGACGCACAAGCATGCAGAGATACGGTCAGAAAAACGGACAGACAGATTAACAAACAGACAAAAGTAGAGCAGCATAGGCTATAACCTTGATCAGTGACAATTTTATTTAACTCTTTGCACGCTAAGTAATTTTTCGTCTGCAACATTTGTCGTCGGCTCCAATTCTTAAAACAACATTTCTATCATGTCTTTGCAAAAATATGGTCAAGATGACAAACTGTTTGGATCCTGATGAGACGCCGCATTATGCGGCGTCTCATCTGGATCCAAACTGTTTGCATGGGTAATCACAGTTTCGCCGCTAGCGTGCAAAGAGTTAATTAACAGCTGTTAATAGTTCTAAAGGCGCCTTGATGGAGTAATGGGTTAACGCCTTTTTGGCGGTCGCTTTAGAGGAGTTTTATTGTATATATTAGAGTGTTAACAAAACGTAACAGAGGTAAAAATATGGAACTTAAACACTCGTACTATATTAATTAACCCTTTACTCCATAAATACGTCATTCTATGCCTTTTCGAGAAGAGCAGGTCAAGGTGAGTCGAATCCTGTAGAAGGCGTCTGATCAGGGTCGGCTCGGTTTGCTTACGATATAATAAAGTTATGATTCTATAGCTTCAGTCATAGTCAACACCTCCTGTGTCCGCATGTTATAACAATTATTCTAATTTAAATTAATATTCACGATATCATTTTCTCTTACATGAATACATGTATTCATGAAGTCATTTTTGTCACTATTTTCCTTATTTATATATGTCATCGGTGACATGTGACACCGTCTAAAAAGCGTGCCCGATTTATTTTATGAAAATGCTGTCAGCCGAGACACAAGTAATGTTAACTCTTTGCACGCTAGCGGCGAAACTGTGATTACCTATGCAAACAGTTTGGATCCAGATGAGACGCCGCATAATGCGGCGTCTCATCAGGATCCAAACTGTTTGTCATCTTGATCATATTTTTGCAAAGAAATCAGAGAAAAGTTATTTTAAGAATTTAAGCAGACAACAATTGTTGCAGACGAAAAATTACTTAGCGTGCAAAGAGTTAATAAGGGTATGACGGTGTACAGTAAAAACCCCGATAGGTCGAACACTAAAACAAGTATCATATCGATCTTCAAGACAGGTGGCTGCTTATTGCAGGGTGAAAGTCATACCGAAAGCTCCCATAGGAGCTTTCTATATGACTTTCATCCTGCATTAAGCAGCCACCTGCCTTCAAAGACGTACATTCTTCATTACTAAAAATTCGTAGTATCGAGTTTTTACAGTACTTGAACTTTGGTGTTTAACCCCTTCAATATCCAAAGTTGAATGATCCAACGCAGTTTAACAGTAGAGTCAATTCAGTATTGAAGGGTATGCTTTTCAAGAGGATGAATGATAAATAATGCAAACCCTGATCAGAGGGCTCTTCTAGAAATCTTCTGATATGGCTCTGCACTGTTCACAAATGACAATGTATTCGTCTCCGTCGTTGGAAGGGTTGATTATTTGATCAACAGTACAGTAGAACCTGTCTTAAGCGACCATAAAAACGAGGTCTAATTATGGGTCTGTAAGGCCAGGTCAGGTGGTAGCTTAATACCGGTCAAAAGTAATGCAGAAAGCTCCTATAGGAAATTTCTGCATTACTTTTGCCCTGTATTAAGCAACCACCTGCTTTTCAAGATTCCTGTGTCCAAATAATATAATCTCGCTTAAGACAGGTTCTACTGTATAATGCAGTGACCATAAAGCGAATAAACACGACCGGCGTGGGTGTAGGCGTTTGCTTACTTCAGAAGATAGATAATGAAAACATAAACACCTTTAGGATATTAATGTGTTTCTTTTGTCCTGCATTAAGCTACCGTCTTTCTTGAAGGCCGAATGTTAGACTTCGTTTATGTGTGCTTTATTGCATTCACTATACACTGCGGAACACACTTATTTTACTTCAAAAACGAATGTGTGATCACCTTTGCAAACAGTTTGGATCCTGATGAGATGCCGAGTCACTCGGCATCTCATCAGGATCCAACTTGTTTTTTCACTTATTATGTTTGTTGTTTAAAAAAAGAGGGATAATTATTACAGATGGAAATTGTAGAGAACTGCTAAATTTGCAGACGACAAAACGTGGAAGTGAAAGTGTTAGCACATTCCCTCATATTGACGCCTCTTGACGCCTCTGTAAAAGACCCCTTTTTAATCATTGCGATAAGCAGAGCAAATGCCCTGTTTATCCCAATGGTTTAAAAAATACACAATTCTAAAAGTTTCCTTTTCTGTAGTCAATCCTCCTTTTAGATAACTCTATTCAAAGAGATTGGGTCTAAAATAGCTTATGAGGTAAAGGGTTACGGGTATAATATGCAATATTACACGCACAGTGACATTTGATATATACATACACATACTCATTACTGTGTTAGCTAGCGCCGTTGATACTTTTCATATATATCTACCACACCGTGTAGAGACAATATATCATAACGAGTGACTGTATAACCTGGACTGAATATGGATAATATATTTCTGCTCTGCATTTTGACGGCATGTTGTTGTTATGGAATGGTTGACGGATATATAAGTGGCGCGCCCCTCCAGAGCTGTGCCACAATGATCCCGGGCCACGGGGTAACTGCGCAAACGGGCAGCTCTCCTTACACCATCACGACGTCTTCATCAACCTACAGATGCAAACAGGATTTAACAGGTAAATATGCACTAATGTCATTGGTCTCGACCCGGAAGGTCCCAGGTACGATCCTTTGTAAAGCTTCATACTACTTACAAAAAGCTACTAGCTTATTTGCCTATAGTTCTTTCGTTGCACTTTGTACTTAGCCTCGCTGTGAAATATGCCTTTAACATTTAGATCTGGTACAATTGTTGACCGAATGTCAAATAGCTGGGCACCTGGTGAACCGATGGTTATTTGGCGTCTCATCTAGGTCCAAACTGTTTGCAAATACAGTAAACCAATCAACCCCTCTAAACTGGGCTTTAAATCAGTCTTGATGACAGGTGGCAGCTTAATGCAGGGTGAAAGTCATGCAGAAAGCTCCTATCGGAGCTTTCTGTATGACTTTCATCTTGCATTAAGCGACCACCTGCATAAAATTATCTAAATTCTCTACTAGAATTCAGGGTTAGAGAGTTTTTACTGCACTACCCAAGTCGCACCCAGTGGGTGAAGGTTTAGTGTATTGAATTTATGCAATGGTTATGTGTTTTATACCTGCCCCTTACAAAGCACCAGTACACACAATATTGGGGTTTGCCCATCCCTAAACCGGATGCTGGCAAATAGTGTTAAATCTGGATCAGAGGGTCCAATAATGAAACCCTCTTATCAGAGTTTGCTCCGTCTGATTCAGATATTATTCTCCAAATAGGCACATCGTTTATTGCCAAAAAATATATATTCGAATGAATCATAATTTGCACTGTGATTCATAAAAAAGATGCACTGATATTTGCGTAAAATATAAACCCAGATCAGCGTCAACACTGTCATTCAAATCATTTCGTAAAGTATACCCTTCACACTGAATTAATTCAAGCAAAAAACAATGATGGACCATTTTACTGTGACAATTCAGCTTTGAAAGGGTTTAAGAATACGAGGTGTAACGATATAGGTTAAGAGAAGGCCTAACAAGTGGTATTGTCCTGACTCGGGATAAACCAAAGGTGCCCGACGCATGCTTGGACTCATCCATGGAACCCCCCCCCCCCCCCCCCCAAAAAAAAAAAAAAAAAAAAAAAAAAAAAAAAATTGTGATCGAAGTATGTTCAACTGGCCTAAAACTATCTATTTGAACCTTAAACCACTCCGAAAAACGAGAAAAACACGACCCGGAAAAAATTTCCTATCGGGTCTATATATCAATACATATATAGACCCGATAGGAAATTTTTTCCGGGTCGTGATTTTCTCGTTTTTCGGAGTGGTTTAAGGTTCAAATAGATAGTTTTAGGCTAGTTTAACATACTTCGATCACAATATTTAAAAAAAAAATAAATAAAAAAAATATTTAATTTTTTTTATTTATTTTTTTTTTTTGGGGGGGGGGGGGGGGGTTGTTTCCATGGGTGAGTCCAAGCATGCGTCGAGCACCTTTGGGATAAACAATGGAGTGGTTATGCTAGCTCTATGTCGCATGACAAATTAGAATTTATTTGTATTTGTCGTCTTCAACCCAGTTGTCAAAACATTTGGGTAAAGTGATTTGGTTTGGTTTTTATCGGATTTTACGTCGCTTTAACAGTATTTCAGTCATATCACGACGTCCAGCTAATTACAGGTAGATGAAGACCCCAGAGGTTCTTCTGTGCGCGGAACAAATTGCATTGTTTCGTGCACAGAAGAACATCCGGGTAGACCACCGACCTACCGCAAGCCAGGTAAAATGAAGAATTGAGATAAATACGCGGAGCTTCCAAAGGAATACTGGTAATGACCAGGGGTTTGGGCAAACAGTGAATCCCTTTTCAAGGGTGCGTCTGATCTGGTACTGCACTGTTTGTCGTGATGCATTTTTGGCGACTTTGGGGTGAAAGGCTTTAGGAGGTGACAAAGCTTGGTTTTGGCATCGAGCAAACGACCTTCTGAACCTAGGACTGACACTTTAATACTTTGTCAATCGGCCAGTGATTATTTCATTTGCCAGACTATAGCGTGTAGAATGTAATTAATGCATAACCATTTACTCCATAAATACGCCTTTCTACGCATTGCAAACACAGTAGACCCAGATCAGACGGCTCCTATAGGATCAGGATCTGCTCTGTTTGTTTATGAAATAATAAACATCTGATTCTACAGTTTCTGCCCTGGCAAAAATTAAAATCTGATTTCATGTCCTTATAAGAATTCAGCTAATTCATATTCATTATGTCATTTTTTCTTTCATGAATTTGGAGTAACAGTATAATATGCGTTTTATATTTATTTTCCACCGTCCATGGCAGATGCACTCTGTAATTAGCCCTTACCCAACCGTAAACACGTAATGTGTGGTCAAACTGGATCTAGTACACTTTCCACTACTTCCTAGTTAACCCTTTCCCTCAGAATTTGATAGATATGTTTCTTTACTTTCTAAAATGTCTACAATGTTCCACCTTCGATATTTCTTTATACCTATTTTGTTAATGAATAATCGGTAGGTATTGAAATTTGGCCTAAATACAGAACAGGGAACCAGGGTTAATCAAACTTTTTGAGAAACTATTCACTGAGTACCAAACAGCTTGGATCCTGATGAAGCACGGGGTGACTCGACGTCTCATCTAGATCCAAGCTGTTTGCAATTGCAATCAATATAGTTCGATTTCGAGCGCTGAGCCGTGACTGCACTTTTCTATTTATAGAAGTTGCAACCATTCTAATTTATTGGTAAGTGGACAATGGTTGTCACAAGAAGCTCGTAGTAATCGTGCAGTATTAATATATACAGTAAAACTTCTCTATAACGGCCACTAATTTACATCAATTATTTTGTGTTAAAAGCAGGTGGCTGCTTAAAGCAAGGTGAAAGTAAAACAGAACGCTCCTATAGGAGCGTTCTGTTTTACTTTCTGTACCTTGCTGTACCCCTCCGCTCAACATGCAAAAAAATGTATGGGTTCCAGAATAATATTTGAATGGGGTTTCCTGAAATAAAGAGTGGTCACAACATAGGGTTTGATGGAGAAATAAAGAATTTATTCCTGAAAATGTTGTAATTTACGCGCCTTATCTGGACCTCTAAATTACTGATAGACCAGTACGCGTCTTATCCACAGGGGTCTGGACCGCTTCATGGGGGTCTACATGTACTATATAATACGTTATTATATAGTATATATAGAACCCCCATGAAGCGGTCCAGACCCCTGTGGTCTTATCTACAGCTTCGTTCTAAAGATACTGTTAGTAACATGAACAAAATATCACGCGGTCTTACAGCTGAGACATGTCAATTAAGATGATACCGGCCAACTAAGATGGGCAATTCCACCTTGATGGTTAACCCTCTACCCAATAGATACGCCTTTCAGTTTCATTACAATTAGAGTAGACCCAGCTCAGACGGATTCTGTTGGAGCCGCGTGACCAAGGTCTGCTGTGCCTGCTAGATATGCATGTAGATTTTACAGTTTTCCATGGCCTAAATGTCCTTGTGATATCACAACAAGAACGTAAGCAAATATGTATGACATATACAGTAGACAACACTTTAACCCTTTCCCTTATAAATGTAAGCACATTTTGACGCATCTGCAGACAGAGTAGACACAGATCAGACGGCTCCTATAGGAGCCGTCTGATCAGGGTCTGCTTTGTGTGCATATGGTGTAATATAGATATGATTCTACAGCTTCTGCCTGAGCAAATATTCATGACGTCATTATTTCCTACATGAATATTCATCAGCGAAAGTGTTAAACGTTAGATAAATTCTGAAGCTGTAATCGGAGCTTCCGTTTCAGCCCAGTATCATATTCAGTAATCCCCCACTAATCCGGAAGTTTAATAACGAAGTTTTAATGTCCTTATAGACAGCTGGCTGCTTAATGCAGAATGAAAGTCATACAGAAAGCTCCAGCTTTCTGCACGACTTTCATCCTGCATTAAGCTACCGCGTGTCTTCAAAACCTATAATGATACTTGGGGTTTTCGTGTCCGAGCTGTCCATGTTTTAATGCAAATATGTTTGTTATTATAATGACAATGTAAAGTAATTTAACGCTCAGACTAAATTCTCGTCTGAAAAACATCGCCTGCTCCAGAATTCAAGTCGTCTTCTTCCGTGCTCAAAATAAAACGTTGTCATGTTTTTACTAAATGCATGTTTAGGATACCAAACAACTTGATTTCTAATGAGAAGTGAAGCTGCTATACGTCTAATCTGGACACAAACCTAATAAATTCACCAAAAGTGCACCTGCCCGGACCCAAATGTATTAAACTCCTGATTATTCGTCTTAGATCATTCTCAAGTATCTGATTGTCATTGGATTGAATGATCTCAGACTCAAGCAAACATATTTATAACCTCTGGACTTTAACCCTTTACCTGTTCTATGTTTATTCAAAATTGCAATACCTATTGAAAATTCATTTACAAAATAGTTGCAAAGAAATATGGAAGGTGGAACATTGTAGACGTTTTAGAAGGCAAAGAAACAGACCAATCAAATTCTACTAGCAAACAGAACAGACACTGATCAGACGGCTCCCCTAGGAGCCGTCTGATCTGTGTCTACTCTGTTTGCAAATGCGTGAAAGCACGTGTTTATTAGGGAAAGGGTTAATGACATTGCTGCTTTACAATACTGTGGGCTATGGTAATGAGGAGTGCAAACAGTTTTGGCACTCGCACATTTTTTTTTAAAGAAAAAATATGGAATCCGAATGTATTTTGAACATTTAGCAGGCGACATTTGTTGCAGATGAACCTACACTAAAAACTCGATTTTAGTAATAAAGAATTGATTCCATTTTAGGCAGGTGGCTGCTTAATGCAATGTGAAAAACATGCAGAAAACTCATAGAGGAGCTTTCTGAATAACTTTCAGCCTGCATTAAGCTACCACCTGCCTTAAAGATCGTTAATGATACTTGTTTTAGTGGTCGAAATATCGTGGTTGTACTGTACTTGGTTTTGAAAGGCTCTTTTCAAATATATGTACAATTTAATTAACTCTTTCGTTGCCAATGGTGATTAGGTGATCACTTTTGTAAAATGTTTGGACCCAGATGAGACAATGAGTAACACAATGTCTCAACACAATCCCAACTGTGTGATAATGTGACTATGTTTTTAAAACAAACATGGAGAGCATTTAAAAATGAAAATTGAAGCAGACAGACAATACGCGGCAGGGAAATAGTTAACCCTTCGCTTGCTATTCACATCAATATACCTACCTGTAAATAGTGAAGACCCAGATGAGACAGCTCCTGCAGGAGCTGTCTCATCAGGGTCTGCACTATTTACAAGTTGATTGTGCAACCAGTGCACTCCACAGCAGTGATTGCACAGCGAAATACGTGTACACAGTGAAGATATATGGAATTATACAACAGGGCATGGGTAAAGAAGGGAAGATGTGTTTTAAAATTGAGCAAGCGAATGATTAACATCGATTCAGTCACGTTTACAGTAACGTCCAGAGTGTTCGTTGCCTTTATAGCCTATTAGGTATGGGTACACAAAAAACTGATATGCTTGAGATGTTCGATCTGAAAATAGTACAGTAAAACACCTCTAGTGCAACTACCAAAAATAAGTATAAGTCTAGGTCTATAAGGCAGGTGGTAGCTTAATGCATGACGAAAGTAATGCAGAAAGCTCCTGCAGGAGCTTTCTGCATTACTTTCGTCATGTATTAAGCAACCACCTGCTTTTGAAGACATATATGCTCATCCATAAAGTAGTCGCTTTAGAGGGGTTTTATTGTACGTATACATGTATATATATATTATTATTCAGCTTGACCTAGTTTGTTTACAACATGTACATTCGCCTCAGATTACAGTTGCCCATTCTTGTTTGTGATGTAAAATATCACGCAACTTTTTATAACCAGTGAAGTCTCGCTGTTAATACGACCACTCAAAAGAAGTATAATTCAGGATGGTAGCTTAATGCAGGGCAACGGTTACTTTTGACCTGCATTAAGCTACCACCTGATTGTACAGACTCCTATGTTAACCCCTTCATATAACAGCTGTCAAACATTTGCAACCAGAGCAGACCTCCTATAGGAGCCGTCTGATCAAGGTCTGCTCTGTTTGCTAGTGGAATTTGATCTGTTTCTTTACTTTCTGAAATGGCTACAATTTTCCACCTTACTTATTACATAATAGCCATTTTGCCCACGTAGTTTCAGTAGGTATTAAAAGTAAGATAGAGCACGGAAATGGCTAAATAAATAATAATTATGATCGTATTGGCGAGGCTATACTGTATTGGAACCGCATGTAAATAGAGTACCCGGACACGACGAGCAGTGTGCACCCAGATCTGAGTCTAAATATGAATTGGTGCTGTTTGATATTGATCTTACACTGCAATATATGTCGGTACAATACTGTAGGGTCAGACGAATAATGAGCTCAATAGAGTCAACTTTATCAGCAGTCTGTGGACGATATGGTGATGTCAATGGCAAACAGGTTGGATCCAAATTAGATGCAGAGTGACTTGACCTC
This sequence comes from Azorinus chamasolen, assembly GCA_963576725.1. NCBI lineage: Eukaryota > Metazoa > Mollusca > Bivalvia > Cardiida > Solecurtidae > Azorinus > Azorinus chamasolen. The sequence continues at coordinate 18,251,781 of OY755246.1, read as the reverse complement.
TCATCTGGTTCTTAATTGATTGAAACTCAGAGATAGAAAAACAACATGAAGATAAGTCTATAGATAGATTTGAATTAAAAGACAGTTTCTGTCAACAAAATGCCCCAGTATACTAAAGGTAATAATTTATGTTTATTTATTCATTTAGAATCATTTATTATTCTGAAAATTGGATGTTAAAGGTGCGATGTTATTAACTTGCATTTTAATTAAAATGTAAGTGTATGTTTAGTTCCCTATCAACGGACTACTGTGTGGTGTCCCGAGTGGTTTCCCGAGGTGTTCCGAGTGGTCCTCCGAGGTGTTCCGAGTGGTTCCTCGAGGTATTCCGATTGTGTTCGCAACTTGGCATTATCTCAATAGTATTTAGTGCTAGAACAGGGCTGTAAACCATTATTATTGACTCACAAATGCGCTTGATCAATATACAGTATGAATTGCTTAATGAAATGACCCAAACCAGTATTTGTTCAATAGTAAAACAAGAGCCTATAGGAGCAAATGCTCTATTTATCACAATGGTTTCACAAAGTGACTTTTACAGAGGCGTCAAAAGGCGTCAATATGAGGGAATGGGTTAATAAAAAAAGTGTCTGTACCTTGTACGACAATGGTTCGGGCAACTTAGAGCCACTTAAATGCGACTTTACCCCTTGAATGCTGAATATAGGTGAATGGTCCATTAGTGTTTAATTAACTTTTTACTCCAAATGCGTCTTTACAAAACAGAGTAGACCCAGATCAGACGGCTCCTGTATGAGCCATTTGATCAGGGACTGCTATGTTTACTTATTACATGTATATGATATAGATATGACATGGCCAACATTTCTGGGCCCATTTGCTAGTTTAACAGTTACTCTAACCAATATGATTTCATTATTTCTTACATGAATATTCATAGAGTAAATGGTTAGTTATGAATGTATACAAATATTCTGTATGAAATGCCCGATGACAAACTGTGAGAAACCCTGGTCAGAGGGTTCTTAGAGGGGACCTCTAATCTGGGTCTACACTGTTTGCAAATGCCAGTACACTAGTTTCCCACATTCAAAGGGTCAATGTATCGAATTTGTCAGCTATAGTCCGATTTCGTAGCTGTTAATTAGAATAATACTGTGAGATCGAACCGCTATTCATATCTTAGCACATGCTCTACATCGTCGCTGTGCTATTGACCAATAAGGTTGCGAGATTTCAGGGCGTTGGCTTCAGTACTATATTGCGTAAATTTCTGTCCATTTCATCGATAAATGACAGCTGTGAATGGCAACTGTCAATTTATCGGTGAAAAAATAAAAGGATGGACTATGAAATTTGCAAATACAGTAGCACCTTTCTACACAAATTACTAAATACAATTTTATTTGTTTGAATGGTAAAAATCTTTTTTAAACGATTATGTTAAAAAGATAATTTGCCCGAATGGATATACACATGTACTGCTTTAGAGCAGTTTATCCTTAACATCATTCATTTTAAGATTAAACAATGCAAAACTTTTAAACAATTTACTATGAAAGCAGTGCAAATACAGTAGCTTGTTTATTGTGTTTGTATGTGAAATATATCCATGCTCTCCTGATCTGGAGGAAATAAATATTATTATTATTCTAAATGAATTACTAAATACAATTTACACATATTTCCAATTGAATGTTCCGGTACTCGGTCCGCTCTCTATAAATTCGCACGCTCCACGACTTTGTGATTTGCGCGGCATACGATCACTTATGCACTTTGTTAATTCCGCATCTGATACCGGTTTTGAACAGGCGAGGTGGAAGTTTCCTCGTGCTTGTATTAGAATGTAAATATCGTCCAAATTGTTGTAGTGAAGATTTCCTTAGCGCCTTCAACTAATACGCCGAAATTCACTGTTTTGTCCACCATGTTTCAACGAAGAATGAGGTTTGCGGAAAAAGCTGGTTCATTTCATTAACCGAAACGTCAGTTTATATTTTGGCGGGAAAATTGACGGCGACGGTAGAGCATTGTGCTAAATAGCTCAGAGCATGTTTATTTCATACTACAGAATATAGTCCTCTCGGCGCATCCCGCGCCTTGAGGACTATATTCCGTAGTATGAAATAAAAATGCTCTAACCTATACAACGGCCATAAAACTACTGGTCGTGGGAGCATATTGAAAATATAACCTGTCACATTATCTCGTCAATGAAATTACGCCTGTCACAGGATGTCAGTGTGGTGACCAGTAGTTGTCATAGGTCACGACATCAACCCTGTTATTGTTTATCACGCAGGTTGTTGTCTGCTCAAAATGTTGTCTATATTCTCTCTATTTCTATCCATCTCTATGATTGTCTCTGTTTATGTTTAAACGTCTGTGTGCATGGCTTTTTCTCCGCATGTTTAAAGTCTATTGGTGTGACATTCTCCCTGCTACCGGTATATTCTTCTCTGTTATACTCTCTTCGCCGAGCCTCTTCAATCATTCTCATTCCCATCCTCCCTCCCTCCCTCCCTCTCTCTCTCTCTCTCTCTCTCTCTCTCTCTCTCTCTCTCTCTCTCTGTCCCTCCCTCTCTCTCCGCTCTCCTTCATCTCTCTCTCTCTCTCCGCCCCCCTCTCTCTCTCTCTCTCTCTCTCTCTCTTTCTGTCTGTCTGTCTCTCTCAATCTCCTTCTCACCGCTCCTTCACCAGCTTCCCCTCCTTTTCTTCTTTCTCCTTCCACTCTCCCTGTTTCTCCAATCTCCGTCTATGTTTCGCCTACTTATTTTTCCTTCCTCCATATGATTTTCCTCTCTTCCCCCACGTCATTTCTCTCCCCCCCCCCTCTTTCTGTTTGTCTCTTTCTCTGTCTTGCTTTTCGTTCCTTTTTCTTTCGTTCCCCCTTTCTCTCTCTCTCTCTCTCCCTCTCTTTCTTCCTCTGTCTCTCTGTCTCTCTCACTCTCTCTTTGTCTTTCTCTGTCTCATTCTTTCGCCCTCTCTCTCCTCTCATCTCCTCTCTCTCCCTCTCTATGTGTCTCTGACTGTCTGTCTGTCTGTCTCTATTTCTCTGCTCCCCCTCCCCCTCCCCTCTCTCTCTCCTCTTCTCTGATATCTTCTCATTCCTCCCTCTGAGTTCTCCATCCGTCCTTCTTCTCTCTTCTCTCTTTCCACCTTTGCCTCTGCTTCGCTATCTCCATTTCCTCCCTCTGTCTCTCTCCCTGCTTTCCTAGTCTTCATCTGCATGACTGTCTCCTCCTTTTCTCCATTCCTTCCTGCCTACCCCCTCTCCCTGCTTTTCCTGTCCACATCTCTACCTCTATGTCTCTCTATGTACCCTCTCCTGCCTCACCTATGATTATCTTGTATCTTTCTCCTTCCTTCTCCTCTCTTCCCTATTTCAAAACTCATAGGATAAAATACAACTACTTGACATTTTAACACCATAGGTAACCCCTTTAACACCATAGGTACCCTTTAATACCATAGACATCCCCCTTTAACACCTTATTTACTCCATAGGTACCCCTTGTTACACCATAGGTATCCCTTTTAACACCACAGGCATCCCTTTTAACGGCATAGGTATCCCTTTTACCCCTTGTACCACCATAGGTACCCCTTTTAACGCCATGGGTATCCTTTTTACCCCTTGTACCACCACAGACATCCCTTTTAACGCCATAGGTATCTCTTTTAAGACCATAGGTACCCCTTTTAACGACATAGGTACCCCTTTTTAACGACATGGGTACCACTTTTAACACCGTTATAAACAGAAAATAGAGTATACCCATATCACACGGCTCCAGTAGGAGCCATCTGATAGAGTCTGCTTCATTTGCTTATGAAATATTATGAATCTGATTCTACAGTTTCTGCTATGACTAAATTACCGGGGTTTACATATATATACCATTATAAACATTTATTTATATCCACAATGTCACTATTTTTTTATAAATATTCTTGGAGATTAAGGCTGAACAAATCAGGCTTGTGACATTGAATGATGAGGGTTACTACAAAAAGTTTAAACAAAACTGAAACGACGAGTAATTTGTGATAGTGCTGAGGAAAGTCAGTCACATGGGAAACATGTATGTATCACATAGAAAACATGTATGTATATTACAGAAAAATCTCTCTAAAGCGACATCGTATCATTAGAGTCGTTCAAAGAAAGCGATGTCTTAACCCTTTCCCCGTTCAACAACTTGACTATTTAGTAGCTCAATTTTTAAAATGTATTTTTTTTCAGGGGAACTTGTTTGATTTGGCAAACACTGTAGAATCAGATCTATATCATGTTAAAAACAAACAGAGCAGACCCTGATCTGGGTATACTCTCTTTGGAAATCCCTGAAAATGTGTTTATATGAAGGAAAGGGTTAATGCAGGACACACATATTTTTGTAATCCGGAAAACACGTATTTAGAGCTTTCTACCTGGCTTTTGTCCTGCATTAAGCCACCTCCTGTCTTAAAATCCAAATTTAGACTTCTCTGGTGGCCGTTTTAGAGAGGTTTCACTACATGAATATCCAGCTATATAGAGTAAGCAGCGGGTATGAAAAGCTAAAAAATGAGACACAGCACGTTATGGCTTCGCAAACAGTATAGACCCCACACCAGAAGACCGGCGCCCGATGAGGTACAACAATGTATTATATTAGTCATCACTGTCAGAATAATTCTCCATAGTCAGTCTACTTGTCAGGCAGTGTACAGTAATAGAGGGTTAATACACGTTTTTTCGGGCAATAACATCTGCAGTGTCCCGAGGGACTGTTGTTGGCCCGAGCCCGAAGGGCGAGGGCAACAAAATTCCCAAGGGACACTGCAGATGTTATTGCCCGAAAACAAACGTGTATTAACGCTATTCTTGCATAAACCCATTTTCTGCTTTCCTGTATCAATTTATTTCTTCCAAATACAAGCAAAACTATACACCTCTTTGACACTTCCGTTCGTTCGATTTATGCAGTTTCCGGGCCACTCTTTTGTTTTCTTTCTGACGTCATTCCACGATTGTATCAAATACCGTTAACACAGGATTTCATTCAATATGTCTATCACTAAAAGCAGTTCATTGTCGGTGCCCCTGAAAAACTCGCACCATTCATCTACAGTAGTACAACGATCAGATGGCGTTGTTTCCAAAACAGTGTGTATGTAAACACAGAAAATTAACGATAAGTACAACTGTGGCATGTATATTAGGATAGGAAGCAGTGGTGTACTGGTTATGCTGTTAGACCTGGATTAACCTATACAACATGTCGCAGTTTAATTTATCGTTAATTTCCTGTGTTTACAGACGTACTGTTTTGTAAACAACGCCATCTGATCGTTGTACTACTGTAGCTTAGGCCAAACGCTATAGCGTTAGCGTACATTGTTGACATTAGGCCCCGAATAGGTATAATTAAAACCGGTCAACAACAGCGCGTGAGCACGAGAATCGCCCTGTTAATACATGGTCTAGCGGGACAACAACAGCACGTTTTATGCAAGACTAATAGAATCAAGCATGGGTTTTGTTAAAGACGGGGGTTTCTATACCCGAGGTTGGTCTGTTCCAGTCGGAAACGAGCTTTAGCGAGTTTCCGATAGGAACAGACCAACCGAGGGTATAGAACCCCCCGGCTTTAACAAATCCCATGCTTGATTATTTTTCTCGCTGAAATACGCCCTAAAACCAAGAAAATTAACGAATTTGTGAAGTACTACTTTACATTGCGTAATACGACTTCCATATCTAATAGCAACAGACCGCAGCATAACTTTAGGCGTGACACCAAATTCTTGCATAAAACGTGCTGTTGTAGTCCCGCTAGACCATGTATTAACAAAAGTACAAAAATGAGTCATGCAGGAAATACCACATACAGAACAAACACTCGCCCGAACAGCAACACAAGGAAACAGCAAATGTACATGGATAGAAAAAACAACAAGAGACGCACAAAGACAAAACAAACATACAATAGGAGGAAGATGGAAGTACCGCCTTGGAACGGTCAGTGACAAAAGTCACCAGGGGTTTAAACCAGTTTATGGGCGCCCAACCTCACCCTTATTCCATCCCCATCCTAAAAGACAAACAGTGTAAAGGCGATTCTCGTGCTCACGCGCTGTTGTTGGCCGGGTTTAATTATACCTATTACGGGCCTAAGGTAAACAATGGACGCGAATGCTACAGCGTTTTGACCTAAGCTAGGTGAACGCCGGGGTGTGAGTATTTCCAGGAGCACCGACAATGAACTGTTTTTAGTGATAGACGTATTGAATGAAATTCCGTGTAAACGGTATTTGATACAATCATGAATTGACGTCGAAAAGAAAACAGTGGCCCAGAAACAGCATAAATCGCCGAAGTGTCAAAGAAGTGTATAGTTTTGCTGCCGTTGTTTTGCCTGTATTTTGAAGAATTAAATTGATGCAGGAGTGCAGAAAATTGGTTTTATGCAAGAATAGCGTTAATACACATTTGTTTTCGGGCAATAACATCTGCAGTGTCCCTCGGGAATGTTGTTGCCCTCGCCCTTCGAGCTCGGGCAAACAACAGTCCCTCGGGACACTGCAGATGTTATTGCCCGAAAAAACGTGTATTAACCCTCTAATGACGTCATTTGTTATGACAACCACAAACGTTACGTTTTGACGTAAATATAAATGACTGAGTGACTACAAAACAACGTCTTCGGTTAATTAAATAGGTCTTTAAAGTGTTTATATGATAAATAGAATTTCATATTCGTGCTAATTACTTATATTAATTTCAATTCATAAGGTTGTTGCCTATAGAAATGTTGGTATAATTCTGTTAGAAGTCCTTCCCTTGTATTGATTTTACCCAATCGCGCGTATGAATACACTAGTCACGGGGTGTTCCAGATAAGGATTTCTAGTACGGCTATTTTTAGTAACTCAGCTTATCTAGCACGACTGAGAAGCGAGAATACTCCTTCTCTAACCCGGATAATAAAGTAAGTGTCAATGCCGATCTATAGGACAGACGGTAGCTTAACCCCATTCCCTCATAGGCTATTTTTAGATACAACCTCATTGAATAAATCTACCGAAAAGGAGCATTAATTAGAGAAAAGGGATTTTTTTTAGAATTTTGTAGTTTGAACCCATTGTGATAAATAGAGCATTTGCTCCTATAGGAGCAACTGCTCTATTTATCACAATGGGTTCACAAAGCGACTTTTATCCTGCATTAAGCAGCCACCAGTTCTGCCTAAAAATCTAAATTCTTCTTTACTCAAATTCCGTCTTAGTGGGGTTTTACTGTCAACCCTGGTCAAATAGTTTGACGGATGTGTTGTGTTTGTTTTCATCGATTTGAAACCACAAAAGTACCGGTAATATATACCATAGAACTTCTGCTTCTGCAACCGATGCCCCTATGTTTACTTATTAAAGTTATGGTTTTAGTTTTACTGTATGTATATGAATAATTGTTTATACGGCTCGGTTAGCAAGGGGTGATAGTCTACTGCCGAGGAAGCTATACATTTACTAGAAACAGACGCATATTTACTCAACTGTAAACAGAGTAGACCTAGCCTAGCCATCTCCTGTAGGAGTTGTCAGACCAGGGTCTGCATTGTTTCCGTATGGAATAGTATAGATCTGATTCTACAGTTTCTGCATTGGCTTAATGTCTATTGGATCAGATCAAATTTATATCCAGGCGTGAAACGGCGTCTCTGCCGGGTAAAGTGTTAACCTATTACCTCATAGGATATTCTAAGACTCAACTTCTTTGAATAAATTTACCGGAAATGAGTGTTTTCTAGAGAAAAGGAAAATGTTTAGAACAGTGTTGTCTTGGTCTATTTTGACATTAATCACAAAAATAGTCAGAGTCCACTCAGGATGTAAGGCTTAAAATTGCTGCAAGATTTTGAATGACAAAAAGTGCAGACCCTGATCAGAAGACTCGCCTAGGATTCCTCTGATATGGGTCTACACTGTTTGTAAATGGCAGTGCATGCGTGTCTCAGTTTGATTGGGCTAACTATAGCAAGCAGGCGACGCATCACGTTAACCCATTACCTCATACGACCTCTTTGATACGACCTCTTTGAATGAATCTACCGAATAGGAGCATTAACTAGAGAAAAGGAAACTTTTAGAATTTTGTAGCTTGAAACTTCTGTGATAAATAGAGCATTTGCTCCTATAGGAGCAAATGCTCTATTTATCACAATGGTTTCACAAAGTGACTTTTACAGATTCGTCAAAAGTCGTCAGTATGGGGGAATGGGTTGATGGTGCGTCACCTAATAACGGATAACACCTGTCATTTTATTAAATAATGTTGATTATGGTTGACGTGCAACCAACGCTATTTAACTTTGACAGATAATGCCCAATTCTAAATAACTCTTGTAAGATAATTAAAGTTTTTATCAACGAGTTTGCTCCCTTGGTGTCTATTGTTGCACGCTATTGAAAGTGAATATGAATGTTAATATAGCTCAAAACGCTATAAAACAGAATACATTTTAATAGATTGTCTAGCACATGAAACAATACAGTTCGTAATAGACTGTCTGGCACATGAAACAAATAGTAATTTCCCTTTTATAAACTCTTCTAACTCTGGATTTTCAAATGGACTATTCCAAATTTAATAATAAGCCAAGCTTATTGTGAATATTCAGGGATTTTTTAGTGTAACATAACAAATAGTACACATCCTGATTAGATGACTCCTCTTGGAGCCCTCTCATCTGGGTCTACAATATATGCAAATAACATTAGCCCTTTTTACTGTGCAGGACACAAGAAACTAATGCCTTTGCAACAGTGTAGACCCAGATGAGAGGGCTCCTAGAGGAGCCCTCTCATCAGGGTCTGCACTTTTTGTTATGATGCACGTTTCTTTAGAAAACTCCCTAAACACTCACCATAAGCTTGGCATGTTTTGGAATTTTGGAATAGTCCATTTCATATATCGCATAACTATTGAAATACAACTGTTTGGACCATTTTTATCAACAACACTGAATGGAATAGAGTAGAACCTGTCTTAAGCAGTCATCAAAAAGAGTATGGGTCTGTAGGGAAGATGGTAGCTTAATGCAGGTCAAATGTAATACAGAAAGACGACAAAGCATACATTTTGTACGTTTTACTTTGTATGCATGTGTATCAAATTTAACTGTTAGTCACAGATGTATATCAGTAAACAAGGATCAACCACAAAGTGATTACATGTATATTTGCATTTTTAAACGTCCATGTCAGTAAAAGTGCATACATACAAGTACAAACGTAATTATTTAGCCCTTACAATGCTCACTTTTCAAATGGACTATTCCAAAATTCCAAACAAATCAAGCTTATGGTGAATATTTAGGGATTCTTCTAAAGAACATTGTAACATGACAAACAGTGCAGACCCTGATGAGAGGGCTCCTCTAGGAGCCCTCTCATCTGGGTCTACACTGTTTGCAAAGGCATTAGTTACTCGCGTGACACATAGTAAGGGTTAAACAATATAAAAGTGACACATCGATAACGTTAATAAAGAACTTCAGATTTCTTAACTATTTATTTCACAGATACGTCTTTTAATAGCTTATGCAAACAGAGTAGACCATATCAGACGCTCTATCTGCTTATGAACTAATATAGATATGATTTTATAGCTTCTGTCAGGACCAAACGTTTCTGTATTGGTATATCATCAGAAAATAGTTAATTAAAATTCATAATGTCATTATGTCGTACATGTCTATTCATATGGTAACGGGTTAAGCTTTAGTCATCAATACATTGCCTGTGGTATATTTGTTCCAGTTACACTATCCGGTACAGACACATTCAAAGGTTTCCAATGTCAGATGCGGACTGATGTAGACACGTATCAAACACACGGCACCCTCGCTGGTACAGGGGACATACCAATAGTAAATTACTGTGGTTCGGTAAGTAATTTAGTTGACATTGAGCCAGTCACAAAATTTGGAGTCTTAAGTATGATACCGGCTACCCACACCTACCTTGGTGGTATGTAGTCTTCCGCCTTAAACAACTTGTTTTTAAATAAACGCCTTTCACCAGGGTCTGCCCTGTTTGCTCTGATAGATCTGACTCAAAAGTGTCTATCACTACCGAACAATCCCCTGTTAACCCTTCTCTTGCTGAATTAAAAAAAAACATCTCTCCTTCTTTACCCATGCCCTGTTGTATAATTACATATATCTTCACTGTGTACAAGTATTTCGATGTGCAATCACTGCTGTGGAGTGCACTGGTTGCGCAATCAACTTGTAAATAGTGCAGACATTCACTATTTACAGGTAGGTATATTGACGTGAATAGCAAGCGAAGGGTTAATATGTCATTATAAGAAATAATAGCATCATGAACATGTGTTTATGTATCATCTTTGTCTTGCATTCAGCAATTTGGCCAGAAGGCAGCGTGAAATACGAGTACAGTAAACCCCCGCTAATGCGACCACCTAAAATAGGTATAATTCTGGGTGCTAGATGCAGGTGGTAGCTTAATGCAGAACAAAAGTAATGCAGAAAGCTCATAGAGGAGCTTTCTGCATTACTTTTGTCCTGCATTAAGCAACCACCTGCTTATAAGTCTAAGTCGTCGCATTAGAGGGGTTCTACTGTATATTGCAGCTGATCCGGGAATACACTAAGTGCACACGCACATACATGACGAGTGTCCCTATACTCTCCTGATGTGCCAGACATTACATTATAAGATTACTGGTGTATATGTACTGAATAAATTAACTTTATTTTAATTGTTGTAGAATATCGCAGCCATCACCCATACAAACGCCAATTTAAAATCAAGTGTAACCTTCACGTGGAAACCATACATCACCAACGAAACTAGCATTTATGCTATGTGAGTATTTTTTGTTTAAACCACAAGGTGACGTCATCAAAGACATGTGTTTTGAAGGCTAAATGCACAAATAATGTAAACCTAGATCAGTCACCGCGTCATCGACGCAGTTTCCGGTCTCGGTCTACGCTCTTTGACACTTGTCCTTTTTGTGGAAATTATCAGTACAGTTGAACTTCGATATCTCGAACTCGGATAACTCGAACTTCGGGATAACTCGAACTAAAAGTTCGGTCCATGCAAAATCTTACAATACAAAATTGCTCTAAAATGCATCACTACGCATATCTAGAAACACATTTCACAGCCTAATGCAGTTCTACAGTAATGCTGAAAGCTCCTGCAGGAGCTTTCAGCATTACTGTAGACCTGCATTAAGCTATGAACTTGAGAAATTGTCCAGATTACAAATCGGATAACTCGAACTTCTGTTATCTCGAACTAATTTATATAGTCCCTTGAAGTTCGAGATATCGAAGTTCAACAGTATCTAGCATATACACTGTTAATCATGATCATGCGATACATTCCAATATCCAAAATGTCCAGTCTGTGATGTTTCAAAACTGAAATAGCTGACTGGCCAGATTGTGAAAGGCTCACAATCTTGCCTATCAGATGCTGGAGAATGAACTCATACTCAAGTACAACAGTTTTATAGCCTCTGAACCAGGCTCCGATTCTGAGTTCATTTTCAAATGCCTGGGTGGTCAGATGTTGAACTCGCTTAAATCTGACCAATCTGATGCTTAGAATGATCTCCGTTTCTAGCAGTAAAAAAATGTATAACCTCGTTAGTCATTTGTCTCCATTTTCCCTAAACTAGGCTCGAGTGATGGTCTGACCTCTGGCTCGAGGTCATACAATTTCAGGCTTTCAAATTAAGTTCATTCTAAAGTATCCTACCAGTCCGATGCTTGGAGAAGAAATCAGTCTCAGACTCTAGTAAAATGTTTTATATCATCGGGGTAACGATTTTAAATAAATATATAATTTTGCAGTCTTCGAAAGTGTCATTTTGCTCATCGTCAAACTGCTGGTATATAATTATTGTTAGTAACATGATTACTTAATTTGTTAAAATCAATTTAGATAGAGCTGACAGATCATTGAAAAACATTCCTGATTATTCATGATTTATCACTCCCTATCACTCGGTCAATAATTACTCATAAGTTTGAGCGACATCAGTATACATGCTTATAAAACGTTTAGTTGAGTCTGAGTTCGTTCTCAAGTTTTTGATTGGTCAGATTTGAGCATTTGGCTCAAATCTGACCAATCAAAAGCTTGAGAACTCAAATCTGAACAATCAAAAGCTTGAGAACGAACCCAGACTCAACTAAAAAGGATAATGGTTATAGACAGGATTGCTACAATAAGTATGCACTATGCTTTGTATGTATTTAATTATGCGCTATGCCATATATGTATTTAATTATGCGCTGTACCCGATATGTATTTAATTATGCGCTATGTCATGTATGTATTTAATTATGCGCTGTGTCAAATAGTATTTGATTATTCGTTATGCCCTATATGTATTTAATTGTGCGCTATGCCCTACCATGCTCTTTATGTATTCGAATGTGTTGTTTTACAGATGTACAATTGTTAAACAGGAAGTCACGTTTTGGGTGAAACAACAGTCGGCGGCCATTACGTTTGAAGAGGGCGGTGACTGTACGCCCGATGATGATGACGATGACGACACTGATGGTGCAATCAATCACAGAGCTTCACCCATTTTCTCGTTGCTGATTGGTTGTTTGATATGTATTATTATTAGAATTTGTTAACCAACTATCGCCAGTATTTATTTTTTATACTGTCATGTAATCTGTTCTTTGGAGAGAAGCTTTGAATATATGTCTGTAAGAAGTATTTACACTGGAGTAAAACTTTGCTCAGCAGCCAGCAAAAAAGGTGCAAACCATAGCAAAGATGATTCCGTCGACATTCCTCTAATTTGCGCCTGCATTGGATTTAGGGACGCCCTAGGTATGCATTGGGTAACTGGGGCCTATATGTGGATAGAACGGTTGTATTCAAGCCTTCGAATGTTTCGAATAGTCTACCATTGTGTAAAGATAGAGTAATATGTACCATTGTGTAAAGATAGAATAGTCTACCATTGTGTAAAGATAGAATAGCCTAACATTGTGTAAAGAAATAATTCATTTAGTATGAAAGGGTATAATTTGCGCGAGGTTTGAATGGAAAACCCTTCACACCCTAATTGATCTGCAATGGGAGTCCTCTGATTTGGATATATACTCAGCAAAATTTCTAATTTGTCACATGATATTTTGATCAAAATATAAAAATCAGACGGTTATCATAATGCAAATGTAATATGCCTAAAAAGAAGAATAATTCATTGCAAAAAGAGTACCGGTAATCAGAGTGTCACCTTGTATGAAAAGTTTAAGAAAAATATGTAAATTAGTTTTATTTAAGATTAACAGATGACCAATTAGAAAATGTGTTGAGTATACATGTACACTGTAGCTGCCAGCCCACTAGTTACCACTTCCATTAACCCTTTCGGCGCCAAATATCCAATTGTCGTCTGCAATCCAAGTTTTGTTGAATCATTCAGTACAATAAGGAAATGAGATAGATAAATGAAATTTCAAAGGAATAAAGCACATATATAGAAATAGAGAATGAGACAAAAAGTGAAGTCCCTGATCAGACGCCGCCTTGAAAAGGCGGTATCTGATCTGGGACTGTACTATTTGTCGTGGTGCATTTATGCGACATCGGCGGTGAAAGGGTTAATGAGTCGGTATGATATTGGGTTGTAGTTTTATAAACATATTAGCAGTGGGTTAGCCTTAAACAGAGCAGAATTCTCCCCCAGACCTATCAGCGTTTGATTATACCATTACCGTTACTCCATAAACGTAGCTTTCATAAGAAAACTTCTGTAGACGACATCTGATCTACATCTGATGATACAAATCTGATTCTACAGTTTCTACTGTTGAAAAACATCTTGTAGTAATACGTCATTTTAAAAATACCTCTAATTGATTTCTACTATGCTATTATTTCTTTATTCATGATTCATATGGAACAGTGTTAAATGCAAACGGAGCTTCATACTAAAATTGAGCTTATAGTGAATCCATTCGTACCCAGGTGTCCCTTAAAAAGCACATAGGCAAACAGTGCAGACCCATATCAAAGGGTTCATTCAGGAGTCCTCTGAACAGGGTCAGGGCCGTTTGCTGAATCGATCGATGTCAATGACTTATACCAGCAAATACGTCGTGTGCAGAGCTCCCTCAACATAAACAATTGGAGGAATCTAATATAAGATCTGGACGAGCTTTCCTTATTAATAAATAATATGGGAATAAATGGGTTTAACCCATTCCCTCATATTGACGAATTTTGACGACTCTGTAAAAGTCACTTTGTGAAACAATTGTGATGAATAGACCAAAACAGTGTATCTATTTTGCATTGTAACATTAGAACCATTCGATACAAATTATAATTTATACAAGATTCATTATGTTCCATCGAAACTCATTTAGATGAAAATATCCTATTAATTCCTATTTTTGTCTGAAATGTTTAGTCATGCTTTTAGAAGAGACAGAACTAATCATGATTGTGGATATTGGTTTACGCAACAGCCCTTATAACGCAACTACTTTTTTATTCCATCATTTTGTTGTTTCGGTGATATACATTTATCTGAACACACTAAAAGAAGAAACAATTATAGCACTTTAACCCTTCGCTTGCTATTCACGTCAATATACCTACCTGTAAATAGTGAAGACCCAGACGAGACAGCTCCTGCAGGAGCTGTCTCATCAGGGTCTGCACTATTTACAAGTTGATTGTGCAACCAGTGCACTCCACAGCACAGCAGTGATTGCACAGCGAAACAAAGTTGATTGTGCAACCAGTGCACTCCACAGCACAGCAGTGATTGCACAGCGAAACACAGTGAAGATATATGTAATTATACAACAGGGCATGGGTAAAGAAGGAGAAATATATTTTAAAATTCAGCAAGAGAAAAGTTAAATAATGATTTATTTTTTAATCCTCTTAACCTAAGCTCTCTATATGATGGCTAAAATGCAATGGAAGATTATGATGTTCATCATTATTTTTAGATGTAAATATTTCCAAGAACAGATAGTACCATTGCTTAATTCTACCCGAAAATTACCACCCTTTAAACCCAAATATACTGTTATTCGTTAACTTGAATGGTAAAGAAAATAAAACACCGTTCTCTTCCATGCATTTTTATCCTTTACAATGCTGAATTTTTAAACTGACTAAACATTCAATCAGGTCAAGCTTACGGTGAATACTTAGGGATTTTCCAAAGAAAAATGTAACATGACAAACAGTGCACACCCTGATGAGATAACTCTCTTAGGGCATCTCTCATCTGGACCTATACTGTTTGCAACGGGCATTAGTGATTCGTTTGTCGCATTGTAAGAAACACGGAGGGTTTAAATGTGTGTAATATGTCTTTCTTCAGTTGTATATTTAAATGTAAGTTTAGGGATAATGTTTCATACTCTCTGTCTTTCTATATTTCTAACATTCCATTTCTCTTTTAAATTCTCTCCCCTAATCCACTCCACTCTTCTCCTATTTATCCACTGCTCTCTCATTCTCCCATACTCTCTTCGCCTGTCTTTCACATTGGTTTGGTATATACAGTAAAACCCCGCTAATGCGACCACTTAATAAACAGCCACTGGCGTCGTTCAAAGCAGGTGGTTGCTTAATGCAGGACGAAAGTTATGCAGAAAGCTCCTATTGGAGCTTTCTGCATAACTTTCGTCCTGCATTAAGTTACCACCTGCATCTGCTACCCAGAATAATGCCCATTTTGGTGGTCGCATTAGAGGGAGTTTACTGTACTTACTTGGTGTATTTCATGAACAACTCATCGTGTATATTTGTATGTATAGCATTTTGTAGGGGGAAGGTTCGATCAAATTTAATAAAATATTGTGACCCAACTCCATTTCCAATGCATGTATAGACTGGAAATAAAAATGTCCAAACTATATATCTTTGTTTGAGCTACAAACAAACCAATTATATTGTTTTCGTGTGAAGTATTCACATATTTGTGTGAGTAGTGTTCACCGTTTTTCGTGAGTACTATACATCTTTTTTGAAAAATATTCACTATTCTGGAATTAGTGTTCGGCAATTTTCAAGACTGGTTTATAAGATTATTCATTCACTCTCTTTTACAAAATTGACAAATGCGATCACGCGATGACATGTGGAACCCAGATGAATTTGGCGTTATTACCGCGCCCTTTTAACCTGAAAATTGCTTTGTGTTTTGGATTACTCGAATATTGAATAAGAGTGAACAACCACTCACAGGTGGGTGTGCAAACAATTAGTTCGCTAGTCATATCCGTAATAATTATGACAATGAATAAGATTCTTATTCAAATCAATCTCTTGTTTTTCAGTCTCACCGAGGAGTCATGTTCCAGATAGGCCTAAGTTGGAAGTCGAATGTAATTACGTAACATTCCATATTCCCTCGCCAAACTCAATATCTGAGACAATTCTTATGAGTAATCGTAATATAGGGTTTGGTTGAGAAATAGGAAATATACATGTACAATAAAACCGACCGGAAATTTAGTAATGAAGAATTTAGGTCTTTTTAGACAGGTGGCTGCTGTAACATACATACAGTAATAACTTGTTTGGTGTTTGTCCATTGTTTAATGCAAACTGTAGAGCCTGTTCTAAGCGGCCACTTATTTATCGAACATAGGAGTCTTATAAAGCAGGTGGTTGTGTTGAGAAAAGGTAATGCAGAAAGCTCATATAGGAGCTTTCTGCATTATATTACCTTAAGCTACCGGCTGTCTTACAGACCCATAATTAGATCCCTTATTGATGATTGCTTAACCCTTTGCTCCATAAATACGACGTCTATGCCTTTGTAAACAGAGTAGACCCAGATCAGGCAGCTCCTATAGGAACCGTCCGATCAGGCTCTGCTCTGTTTGCTTAAGAAATAATAGATCTATAGATCTACTGTTAAAGTTTCTGCCATGGCCAAAGATTCATGTGACCATGTGCTATTTTAACAAATTAATCTAATAAATATTCATGGTATCATGATTTCTTACATGAATATTCATGGAGGAAAGGGTTAAGACACGTTCTACTTTAGTACATGCCGAGAGCTTCTAAGCGCAAACCTTTAGCAACGGCAGATTGGAGTCCATACTATTTGACACTGTAATCGTGATTGTGAAAACTAATGGAAGAAAAAATAGTTTGTAGTGTTAACCTTTTTCTGTCCACGCATTTGCAAACAGAGTAGACCCAGATCAGACGGCTCCTATAGGAGCCGTCTGATCAGGGTTTGCTCTGTTTGCTAAAGTTCGCTTTACTTTCTAAAATGATTACAATAGACCACCTTCCATATTTCATTATAACTATTTTGTCCATGAATATTCAGGTATTGACATTTGAAATAAATATAGAACAGGGAAAAATACTTATATAGATATTACGGAATGAAGTTTTGCACTAAGCTAAGCTGTATATACAGTTAGCAAGATATTTAAAAATCATTATATGTCGTATAGTTGGCATTTTAGAAATAGATTATGCTCGAATGACAACATATAAACATATCATCATCAGATAATTGGTTAATCCCTTTATTTTATGAATGTTAATGTGAATGAAAGTAAGACCACAATGCATATAAATTGACTGGATTTTATAATGACGTACGATGACGGGAATTTTGGCTATGGCAGAAACTGTAGAATCAGATGTATATTAAATAGATCTAAAGCAAACAGAGCCGACGGCGCATACAGTGGATAGGTGACTTTTATTTTCAATTTTGACCACATCCTGGGTCAAATCAGTAAACGCAGTGAAACTAAATGCTGGAATAATGTGTGTACATGCATACATTAGATGGTGTCTTGTGCAGTTTAGACACCTGGCCGTCTCTTATAGTCATGATTATACATACTTGCACATTCTTCTGTAATGTTTATGTATTCGTAATGAGCTTACATTATCACGTTACACCATGACATTAATACACTTTGCATATATATACAGAGTAGACCCAAGCCAGACTGCTCCTGATGGATCCATCGGACCAGGGTCTGCTCTATTGGCTTATTAAATATATACATCTGATTGTAAATATTTGCCAAGACTGTATTCAACTATTCATAAGCCAGTTTTAAAATTCAGCTAATTGATATTCATAATGTAGTTATTCCTAGAATAAAGGCTTAAAGTTAACAAAAGCTAGCGTAGTACTTTAGCCGCGTGTACATCGTTTGAATACATTACAGATGCTGTCAGTACAAAAATATTTCGATCGTGTGTTGCATGTTAACCCTTCGCTTGCTATTCACGTCAATATACCTACCTGTAAATAGTGAAGACCCAGATGAGACAGATCCTACAGGAGCTGTCTCATCAGGGTCTGCACTATTTACAAGTTGATTGTGCAACCAGTGCACTCCACAGCAGTGATTGTAAAGCGAAATACTTGTACACAGTGAAGATATATGTAATTATACAACAGGGCATGGGTAAAGAAGGAGAAATGTATTTTAAAATTCAGCAAGCGGAGGGTTAAAGTTAACAAAAGCTAGCGTACTTTAGCCGCGTGTACATCGTTTGAATACGTTACGGAAGCTATCAGTACAAAATCGTTCGATCATGTGTTGCATGCTAAAACCAGCACAGATCATTGGGGCCCATATTCATGAGGTTCCCTAAACAAAGTTTAACCTTAGGATAGCTCAAAACCCATCCCCTCATACCGACACCTTTTGACGCCTCTGGAAAAGTCACGTTTTGAAACCATTGTGATAAATAGAGCATTTGCTCCACAGGAGCAAATGCTCTATTTACCACAATATTTTCTAAACTACACAGTTCTAAAACTTTCCTTTTTTTCTAGTTAATGCTCATTTTTCAGTAGATTTATACGAAGAGGTTGGGTCTAAATACAACCAATGAGGTAATGGGTTAAGTTCATTTGTTTCTGGATCCAAGCTGTTTGCAAATGTGAGTCAGGTCGCGGATGGCGAGATAATGGTCCAGGTACATTGTAGACGAGTGAGTGTTAAGGTTGAAGAATTATGCTTAAAATGTTTATGAATACGGATTCAGATGATACATTAACATTCTAAGCAAGTTCGCTTGTTTAACCCTTGTCTCCATAAGCACGCTTTTCTACGCCTCTGTAATAACAACTTCTAGAAACCATTGTGATAAATAGAGCATTTGCTCCTATATGAGCAAATGTTCTATTTATCACAATGGTTTCAAACTATATTTCAAACAATGGTTTCAAACTATATAATTCTAAAATTTCACTTTTCTCTAGTAAATGCTCCTTTTTGGGTAGATTCATTCAAAGAGGTTGGGTCTAAAAATAGCCTATGGAGGAAAGTCTAAAGTTAAATAACCTTGAGACGCTTCGTATACGACATGACTGTGTGTGTGTATATGAATGCATCAAGTAGTTTGTTATAGAAAGCGACTTTAATATATTAACCCTTTCCTTCATATAAACGTGTTTTCACCCATTTTCAAAGCGAGAAGATCCAGATCAGACGGATTCTGTAGGAGCCGTCAGATCAGGGTCTGCTCTGTTTGCTAATGGAATTTGATATAACCGTTTCTTTTAACTGATTAAACACGTAAAAAACAGTACATATAGATGAACCGGGCCACATGTTAGGCCAGCATAATTATCAACATGCCTTTTGTTCTGCACCACATATATTTAATTGACTTTAATCGAGTTTCTGTGTAAAATACAATACAGTAAAACCTGTCTATAACGGCCACTAAATTATGTTAATTAGTTGGTATTTAGGGCAGGTGGTTGCTTAAAGCAAGGTGAAAGTAAAACAGAACGCTCCTATAGGAGCGTTCTGTTTTACTTTCACCTTGCTTTAAGCAGCCACTTGCATTTAACACAAACTATTTAATGTAATTTAGTGGCCGTTATAGAGAGGTTTTACTGTAATTATCTTTGTCAACAACTTGACAGAACTCGCGAATTTATAATAGAACTTAATAAGTCACACTCAAAATGGATATATCCAGAATGTCTGCAATAAAGAGAACATATCGTTGTTTATATAGGCATGTATTTAACTACAAACAGTCTACAGAGATAATTCTGAACGCGCAAAATAATGGAATGAATCGTTGTAGGGGCGTGATGAAATATTGTAGGGGCGTGATGAAATAGTTGAATACAGTAGAACCAGACTTAAGTGACCGTCGAAATGAAGTCTAACTGTGGGTATGTAAAGCAGGTTGTAGCTAGATGCAGGCCAAAAGTAATGCAGAAAGATCCAATAAGAGCTTTCTGCATTACTTTTACCCTGCATCAAGCAAGTGTCTTTTTAAGACTCCTGTGTTCAATAAATGAAATATCGCTTCAGACAGGTACATATCTTAATTAACCCTTCGCTTGTTGAATTTTTAAAACACATTTCTCCTTCTTTACCCATGCCCTGTTGTATAATTACATATATCTTCACTGTGTACAAGTATACCGCTTTGCAATCACTGCTGTGGAGTGCACTGGTTGCACAATCAACTTGTAAATATCGCAGACCCTGATGAGACAGCTCCTACAGGAGCTGTCTCATCTGGGTCTTCACTATTTACAGGTAGGTATATTTACGTGAATAGCAAGCGAAGGGTTAAACTGACTTCCTCCAAAACACCGTGCATCGTCGACTTAAGCATGTCATGTTTACAAAATACACAGTTATCGCTGTCGGAGTATAGTTTTAATAAAAGTCGCAGGTTGTAGTGAACAAATCAAACACGTTGCTTATTAAGGTAATGCGGGGGTACACGTGTGCTAGCCCCAACATATCACAATGATAAACTTTTTGTATGTGTGCGCACCGGTAAAGTGAGACCGCCCCAAGCATTATCCAAAGTCTACATGTCTCATTTATGCAATTTCACTAAACACCAACATGATGGTGCAGGGTTGTCTGTTTTTAGAAGCTCTGTCATCTTCTCCGCCTGACACTAAGAAGAGGCGATAGGCATGCCGAAACAAAGTGGTAAAAGCGGCCGTGAAAACTTTGAATGTACACGATTTTTTTTTCTCGCTGAAATGAAATTATTTTCTTATTGAATTTTCAGTGCACATATTAAGTAAGGATATGTCAAGTGATTTTTGTTGACAAATTTTTAACTGCCAATTCATTAATTGAGCATATTATGATGGAATATAATACTGTCGAAATGATTATTCTAAAAACTTAATATCCTCATTATAGAACGACAGTATTCTCCAGAGTAAAACTGAGTAAAAATCTTCCGTTGTGATCTTTTCGATTCGTTTGATGATGGTGGTAGTGGTGGCAATGATGGTGGTGGTGG